>OY757908.1:34709363-35121863 GCA_963585895.1 Sepioteuthis lessoniana | reverse complement strand
AAACATTCTCACAGGTTTCAGATGTCCATAACAAATTTAACTCGATTAATCTTGATCTTTTTCTATTTTCAGATATGAAATATTTTCGTACGATATTTTCTATTGTTTTTCATGAAAATAATGTTAATAGCATATTTTTAAAAATTGTCACAAAGAAAATACTATTCAAAATTAGTAATAATAATGATAATTATATGGAATCTGAAGATAGCTTAATATAAGATATCTCTAGGTTTCATGACTAACACCGATAACAATCTTTTAGAATATCTAATATTTATTGAACATTCCTGCAAATTTGATTGTTGCAATTCACAGAAATTAACATGCAGGAAAATACTAATAAAAAATACTAATGATAATGATAATTAAATAAAATATTCTTTTAAATACAAGAATATTAAATTTGACCCCAAACAGAAAGACATCTGATTTTTACTAAATATGAAGCAATGACACTAGGCACTGGAGGGAAATATTTAACTATAACTATTTCATGGGAGGTCTGAAAAAGTCTTTATTAATCTTAAAAACTGCAATAGTGAATGACACAGTGAGGATCAAACTCATTAGAGTAGAAGTGAATTTGGGATAAACATATAAACTCTTGCTTCATCTCAAATCTAACTTTATTTGACAGCCAAGTAAAAGATTATGTAATTTTATTCATTTAGAATTTCTAAGTGTTGATTTTTTATTAAAAGTTACTTCACAAACAAAAAAAATTTATTTTTAAATTATCATGAATTTTAATGAATTCATTGAGGAAATATTAATTTTGCTAATTAATAATGAAAATTTAAAAATATTCAGACATTTGTTCAGTGAAAAAAGCAAAATATATTCAAACATTAATTATATTATCAAATATTATTATATAAGTATTATATAATATAAATTATTATATCAAATAAATATTATATTCTAGAATAATATGAATAATACCAATAAAAGTAATAAATTTAGAAATCATTATATATATAATATATTACATAAATATTATAGGTACCAGAGAAGTTTTGTACAGGAAGAAACCACTAAACCTGATTGAAAAAATCAAATCAAAATCACCAAAAATCAGTGATTTATCCAATTCTTATGAAATTTTCCATGTTCGTTCATTAATGAATGAATCTCGTAATGCATCAGTTATTTTACTAAAATTTTGTGGATTTTTATCAAGTCATTTACCCCCACCACACATACACACGCATCTTCTGTATGTGAGTCACACTGGAATCACTGGAAGAGATGGAATGGACTCAGTAATCAAATAGATTGCAGGAATGGTCATTGATCAGAACCTCAAAATACTCTACACTGATATAAAACTTATAGTGAATGAGTACATCAAAGGTAAAGTTAGCGACTTTAGTTGAGGTGGGTGACCTGAAGGCTCCCTTTTCGAGGGGTAGAGGAGGGCACTACTCCATTCCCTGGACTGCTCCACTTTATCCTTGATCCTTTCCTTATAATGTTGAACGTTAAGCAAGGAGGCATCAAGTACCATTTTTTTTAGTCTTTAGTATGACTCAACCTGGAATCGAACCCCAGTCTCCCAGACCATTGGCAAACACTCTACTCATTAGGCCAATGGCCCGGTTTCATAAAGTTGGCGACTTTGGTTGAGGGTGACCCAAAAGCTCCCTTTTAAATAGCTACAACACCAAGGTGTAGAGGAGAACACTACTCCATTCCCTGGAGTGCTCCACTTTATCCTTGATCCTTACCTTATAATGCTTAGTGTTAAACAAGGTGGCATCAAGTACCATTTTTTGGAGTCTTTGGTATGACTCGACCAGGGATTGAACCCCGGTCTCCCGGACCATTCGCGAATATTCTACTCATTAAGCCAATGACCCGGTAAGGAGTAGTGCTCTTCCCTACACTCCGGTGTTGTAGCTATTTGAAAAGGGAGCCTTTGGATCGCCCCCAAGTACAGTCGCCAACTTTACTTACTTTTTACATGAAAGAGAAATGGCAACAACTGAGGAAAAGCAATCTACAAAATAAATTTAACTTGTTTTTTGTTACGTAAGTTATTGTTTGAATGATTATTATTACTGTTGAATCGCTACTGTTGAATTTGTTAAGTTTCTTGTTATAACTTTGTGACCCCGCTCAAACAATTGTTATTGTTGTTTGTTTGTGAGGAGGGTCAAACCTCGACTCAACTTTATTACGAATTTTTAAAAAAGCAAACGATCGCCATATTTTATTTGAATCATTTGCTGTATTTACACTGTATATCTCATATCATTCAAATCCCTCTCTGCCTAGCTTGCTTCCAAGCAGCTATGGGGGAGACTCCGCCTACACCAAATCCATCATCAGATTTATTCGATGGATTGAGCCCTTAAAAAACCCGAATGAAGAGAAATGGCCTTCATTACCTTCCTCATCACCGGTATCATCGCTCCCAGCCAGTTCGATACCACCAGCACAAGGAGTGCCAGAAGCACCAGTCTCCTGGTTGGCACAAAGGAGGTCCCCAGAAGACTACACAAATCAAAGAACAAAATATGCCAAGTTCTTCATAGGAAACAGAATTTTGCGCATACCAGAGTTGGTAGAAATAGTCCAACCAAAAATCATATCATTTATAATAACGGACCTAAACACAAGGAGATTTGCTGTAATAAAGAAAGAGATATTTGAAGAATTACTAAAGGCAGCAGGAATCCAAGCTAGGTATTTTTGCAGAAGGAGCTTCGCTACCTGGGATGTCCTGCTGCCGATAGAAGACCTTGCAAAGAAACTGGCCGGGAGTAATATCTCATCGAAGTATTACCGACTACAACCCGAATACAAAGGCCATCAAAAAATAAGGGTCACCGTGTGCAATGTCCCCATTCAAGTGAATGGAGATGTGCTCGCTGCGTACCTCAGCGAGTACGGGGACATTGAAGAAATAACAACTTCCACACCAACAACAGAAACTACGGTATTTGATACACGCCCCACCTAACGGGCATGTGTGGCACAAGGGCTTTTTTTTGGTGGGTCCGGGCGCTGGGCCGTAGCCCACACGCGCCCAGCATTTGCCAAAAATGCCTACTGCCCCGTCGGCATTCCCCTTATTAGGGGCGCCTCAGGCGCCGGGCAATGAACCCAACCCCCTCGAAAGGGGGTAAAAGCCTAGGGGGAAGGCCCCCTGAGGCCGAAGGAAAATATACCCAACTGCCAAGACGCACTCGGCCGGAACTGTGCCGCAGTAAACACAGCCGACGAAGTGCTACCCGACAATTGAATAGGTGCAGTATTGGGATACTGCTCAAAACAACAGAAACTACGAACTGAAGGGGAATAGGATGAATTATTTTAAAAGTATGTTTATGTATTTGGGAGGGGATCTAAACACAATTTGAAATAAAGTAATTTTAAAAAAAACAACTGATTTGATTATTTCTGAAATCTTTCTGTTAAAAAAAACTTAATTAAAATTTTAATTACTGTGATTTTGTCTGTGAAAATATTTTTTACTAGACTTGTTCTGAATATTCCGAATTAGGAATGTGTTCTGTAATAAACGAAGGAAAGGTTAGAGAAATAAATACTTACACCCTCCAGAAAAAAAGCTTCAGTTATTTGCCTAATTTTTTAAAAAGATTGAACATTTACATTTACATTTAAAAACGTGTTCAACTTTCTCACAAGAGAGAAAGAAAGAAAGTCACCTTTATTTTTACGTTTTTAAGTTTGAACTTCTCCATTTATAAAACATGAACAGTATCTTATATAGCTTTAAATTTACATTTTAAATCTCTCATAAAGGAATACAAAGTCAGGGTTGATGTTTACAACAGCCAAAGTAAAGAAAGTCCCAATGCCACAAAAACCCAAAAAACAAAAAAATAACGAAATGACTCTTGTCCCCCTGCCAAAGTAGTAGACCTACCCAAATTTTATTTAAATTCATTAATGACTAAACGAAAGAGGACAGCGGTAGAGATGAATATCTAACATCTGCAGCGAGAAACCACTGCGTCCAAAAACTGGTCAGTATAAAGTCTTTTCGTCCTAATAATTTAAAATGCCAAAAATTTTACAAAATTCTATGCTGTTTTCTTTGTAAAATGCCGCTTATACAGTTTGTTTTAAATGTAAAGACACTTTAACCGTTAATCCAAATTGAATATATGACCCTGTTCAAAGTTGCTAGCAGGATCGGTACATGGTAGTCTTTTCTAAAAGCTTCCAATGCCCACTGAACAACCCCCACCCATAGTTGTTAAGAAGGATAAAGACAAACTAGACGAAAGAAAACCAACAAAAAAGTAAGTTTAATGTTCACTTTAAAGGGGAATTTTTTTTTTTTTTTTTTAGAACGGTGACGAACTGAAGACGAATAGGGTGGATTATTTTAAAAGTATGTTTTTTTATTTTTCTTTTGGATCTAAACACAATTTAAAATTAAGTAATTTAAAAAAAAAAAACAACTGATTTGATTTTTTTCTGAAATCTTTCAGTTTAAAAAAGTTAATTCGAATTTTAATTACTGTGATTTTGTCAGTAAAAATATTTTCTACTGGTCTTGTTTTGAATATCCCGAATTGGGGATGGGTTCTGTAATAAACGAAGGAAATGTTAGAGAAATAAATACTTACACCTTCCAGAAAAAAAAAGCTTCAGTTATTTGCCTAATTTTTAAAAAATTGAACATTTACATTTAAAAACGTGTTCAACTTTCTCACAAGAGAGAAAGAAAGAAAGTCACCTTTATTTTTTACGTTTTTAAGTTTGAGCTTCTCCATTTACAAAACATGAACAGTATCTTATATAGCTTTAAATATATTATATAGCTTTATATATCATTTTAAATCTCTCATAAAGGGATACAAAGTCAGGGTTGATGTTTACATTCTAAATTGAACCCTGATTTTAGATCCATTTCACTTGATAACTTTTTGCGTATACTACTGTTGAAATGTCTACAGTAATCTATAACATATTATAAAGAAATGTAATACTTTCATTCATCATTGAAATAAGAGGAAGTGTCAGTGATTTCATTCTGTTTTAGCCTGAAATTTGACTCCGCAAAAATTCATCCTGCCGCTTTATTTCTTGAGTCCTTCTTCAACTGGTAAGATGGCGACTTACGATTGATTAACGTTTGTTTTTTTAAACTAATGCTGAAAGTTTACTCTTATCTTGATGGTATATATGTAAATTATATTATTGTTGTTGTTATAGCTAACATTTTTTTCGGCGTGATATTCTAGAGAATATGAACAATTATTTTTTTTTATATTTATAATTAGTTTACCCTTTCCAAAAGAAATTGTTCAGTACTTGTAACGAAACCTTTCTTCCTTTTTTTTTTTTTTTTTTTTTTTTTTTTTTTTTAGTTGAGAGGATTTGAAAACGTGAATAATAAAGTAAATAATGATCCTTTCAAATCATTATTTATTTAGTTGTTTACTTATATTTTTAGAATTAACTCTTTCGCCGATTGTTAACTGACGGAGATATAGTTATTTAAATGTTAAATGTTACACTAAATAAATGTGCAGTTTCTTATTTGACAATATTTTTTATATGGTTATCTTTTAGCATTAAAAACTTTTTTTTACTAAGTAACTGACTGGTAAGATTCACATTGTCTGCTGTGAAAGAATTCTGTATCCATTTTTTTGTGTAATTCTCTTCTACCTCTAGCTATGGTTAAACAATATGTCTGTTATTCTACAAGGATGACTTTAGCATTAAATAACCCATAACGGTTTTTATACCATTAAACAAAATAACCAATCTGCTTCCTTCCTTGTCTTCCTTCTTTGTAATTTTTTTCCTCCCTTCTTAACTTTCTGTTTTCTTCTTTCCTTCATTTTGATTTTTTTCTATTTTTTGCTTCCTTCCTTCATTCTGTGAGTTGGCAATTATTTCCTCCCTGACTGAAAAATGATATCTTCCTTTAATGGGTCTGGACTGATATGAACTAAGAAAAATGTTTTGTTTTTTTTTTGTTGTTTTTTATAAGAAGTTGTTTTTCATTTTCTGAGATAAAACTTCAAGGATTTTGAAGATATTTTTCTGATATTTGGAGATGTTAAAGCTTTCTCACTAACTTGAATAATCATTCTGAAGAAAATTGAAACATGCTGCATAAAAACTTTCAGTAGAAGAAATATTGCCTATCTTCATATATAAGTGTATTTCAATTATCCCTTCTTTTTTTCATTTACACACTGAACACAGTGAATTGTATGTTGCATTAGATATAACCATTTCCCAGTCTCTTGAAAAAAAATTGTAATGATTCTAGATAAGCACAATGCATATCCACTGCCACTGAAAGACACTATTTGCATAGCTTCCTGGTTTTTATTTGCTATAGCCTTACACAACTATCATTTTGATGGAATTTACAATGTTAACATTTTTCTGATATATAGATAATGAGCATTCTTAATTTAAACTAAGGAAAACAGAAGTTTTTAAAATTACTGAGTTTAACTTGTAATCACTTTATTTATATTTATTGAAGTCTTCTATTAAAATATCTTTATTTATAACTTTCTATGGATTATGTTTATATGTTAGAGTTTTTAAAAAAAGAACATAGTTTTATAATTACAAAGAAAACCTCAATATCATGTCTAATGTTCTGTCTTCTTTATTTTGCAGATAGCAGTTGTAAAGGAGAAGTTTAAAACTGTATGAACCAACATAAACCTGCCTATTTGAAAGTATATATTTTCAAAGAGTCAGGATCTGCAGTTAGATTGATTTCATCTTTGAATTATCAATATTAGCTCAGAAGGAGAAATTTCTCATTCTTAACAAGTTTTCATATCCGTATTTCTAATAAATTAACTTTTCTAAATAAACATGAAAACAAACAAAAAAAAGCAAAACTTGTGAAATGTATGGATAAGCATTATTAAAGAAGTCTCATTTAAAAGACCACAGGAAAACACACTGAGAAGAGAAACAATTTTCTTATCACACAGGTGAGAAAACATTTTCTTGCAAAGTGTGTGGTTCAAAATTTTCAACAAATTTCAATTTGAAAGCACACATGAAAACACACAGAAAAAAATCATTTATTTGTAAAGTATGTGGATCAGCATTTGCAGACAATGCACATGTAAAAAGACACATGCGAACACACACTGGAGAAAAACCATTTTCTTGTCCAGTGTGTTCTTCAGCCTTTACACGAAAGGAACAAGTAACAGAACACATGCGAATACACACAGGAGCGAAACCATTTGCCTGTGATGTATGTGGAAGAAAATTTTCATTGAAATGCCATTTAAGAAGACACATGAGCACACATACTGGAGAGAAACCATACTCTTGTGAAGTTTGTGGATCAGCGTTTTCTAGGAATTCAAGTCTAAAGAGGCACATGAAAATACATACAAGAGGGACACCTTTCTCTTGTGATGTATGTAATTCAGCATTTTCTATTAGATCAAACTTAACAGCCCACATGCGAATACACACTGGAGGTAAACCATTTAATTGTGAAGTTTGTGGATCAACATTTACATATGCATCATTATTAAAAATACACATGCGAATGCATACAGGAGAGAAACCATTTTCTTGTAAATTGTGTACCTCAAAATTTTCACAAAGTTCCACTTTAAGAAAGCACATGCAAATACATACAGGAGTAAAACCATTTGCTTGTGAAGTGTGTTGTTTAAAATTTGCCCTAATGTCCACTTTAAGAAAGCACATGCTAGTACATACTGGAGAGAAACCATTTTCTTGTGAAGTATGTGGAAAAGCTTTTTCACTAAGGTCTACTGTAAAAATCCATATGCGAACACACACTGGAGAGAAACCATATTCTTGTGAAGTATGTGGATCACTATTTTCACTTAAAAATAATTTACTCCAGCACATGAAAATACACCAAGAATAGAGACCATTTTCTTGTTAACTGTGTCGATCAGGATTGTCAAAGAATTGACATTGAAAAGCATATATACAATTTCAGATTGTTTTTATCCTATATTCTTAAAAAAAAAAAAAAAAAGCTTGACAAAAATTGTTCATGAGATAGACAAGGTGGAAAGTTTTATTCATGCTTCTATTAATTGAATAAATTTAAATGTCAATGGGGCTGAGAACAGGTAAGTTGGATTCATGCCTTTCACAAAAGCATTTGAATGAAAGTGACATTGGTGACACAATTTCACATCTCTATGGTGAATAGTTATCAACTAAATAGTAATTTTGCATTTAACAGGGCATGTTGGATTCGTGCCTTTCACAATGACATTAGAGTGAAATTAGTATTCATTATATTATTGTGTCACTGCATGTTAAATGATGTATATGAGTGATGATTAAGCAGATTACAAGAAAATGTGGATTCATGCCTTTTCCTATGGTATTTTTGATAATCATTCTGAAATAACAATAAAATCAAAGTTATCTATTTTTATAATGATATCATCCTGTTTTAAATATGTACACTTTATGAATCCTGTGAATTATATGTTTCATTGACACTGACATACAGTTATATATTATTCCCATCCCGTTTGTCTGTTTGTTCTTTCTTTCATATCATTATTCATGCATCAAATTCTCATTTAAAAAAACACTCAACTTCAATCATTTATATTTTGCTAACTTACTATAGAAGTGTCTTGTTTTCATCTATTCTATCATTCACCAATCATTAAAAAAATTGGAGAGACCCAATGTGCCTGATAGAGTTGCCGCTGCGTCTCGCAACTGCAAACATCCGCAATCACTAGCCAAAAAAACTTCCTTTCCGTATTCAATAATTCTCTTCACCGTCATCACTTTAAACTGTGCACCACTTCTCCTCCAACGTATTCTTGTCCAACACAAAAGCAAAAGACTCCAAGTGACGACATTCATTATTTTTATGTTCTTTTCTCCCTGTTCTCATTAGTATGCACTTTACTCTCCGTGGTTTTACAAAACTGCCGGTGTGAAGATACGTGACCATTTACAATATAAGCTCAGTCAGGGCAGCCATGTTCTTTCCAGTCAAAAAAATCTTGCACACAGAGCATATACTCTGACGTTGAGGTGAGTGGTAATTTTCATCCCGATTTTCACTACAACCAAGAAGCCAATAATCTCGTCCTCCAACTTTAAAATACAAATTGGTATTGAGATATTAGCTGTAATATGTTAATGTTTTACTTTGGTCTTCATTTTAATAAATGTATTTAAAGTATTTGGTGTCTCCATTATTCTTTGGGGGTGTCCTCATGGTCTAATGGTTAAAGCAATGGACTGCGGAATCATAGTAAGCGAGTTCGTACTCCAGTTGTGCTATTACGTTCAGTTTCGGGCAAATACTCTTAGAAAAGGTATGAACCCCCTTATCCTCCCAGCTATGGGTTAAATAGTACCACTACTGTTCCTCTAGGAGAATGGCTTTGGCATTAAATAACCTACAAAGGTTGATTAGCTATTAAACAAAGAAACCAAACCATCCATTATTCTTTAGTATTTCTTTATTTTCTCTTCAGTTGCTTCTCAAGGAACAGAGCAATTAATTACATAATGCTCCCAAAAAGAAGTTAAACTTTTTTTAATACACTTTTGCTGTTATTGTTTATAGCAAATTTAAGGATCCAATTGAAGAGAGATACATTTTTGCTCTCAATTCTGAAAACAATATACCAAATGTCTAAAATATAAATTCAGTTTACATTGAGACATTACCAATAACACCATGTATATATGTATATGAATATCTATGTATGTGTATAAATATTTCTTTGTTTAATGGCATATCAACCTTTGTGGGTTATTTAATGCCAAAGCCATCTTTCTTGTACAACAGCAGTGATGCAATTTGACCCATACCTGTGAGGATAAGGGGGCTTATTGAGACATTACCAATAACACCATGTATATATGTATATGAATATCTATGTATGTGTATAAATATTTCTTTGTTTAATGGCATATCAACCTTCGTGGGTTATTTAATGCCAAAGCCATCTTTCTTGTACAACAGCAGTGATGCAATTTGACCCATACCTGTGAGGATAAGGGGGTTCATACCTTTCCCGAGGGTATTTCTCTGAAAGTCATCGTAATAGTGCTACTGGAGTTTGAACTCACTATGATTCTACAGTCCAGTGCTTTAACCATTACACCATGAGGACACCCCCTCCCATATATATTTATGTATATCTATATAAATATCTGTATATATATATATATATATATATATGTGTGTGTGTGTCTTTGTGCATATTTATGTATATATATATCTATATAAACGTGTGCATACATATATGTATATATATATATATATATATGTATGTATGAGGATCATTGAATAATTTTCCAGACTTTTTTCAGACTTTTATTGATAGTACACACATGAAACTCTAGTCCCTTCGAAGTAATCTCCTCCGGCTGCAATGCACTTGTACCGTTCCAACAACTTCTGGAAGGCCCCATGGAGGTCCTCTTTTGAGAGCGTGTCAATGACCTTCGTCACAGCCTCTTTCACCTCCTCAGTTGTCTCATAACAACAGTCTCTGAGCTTAGGGAATAACCAAAAGTCACAGAGAGCAAGGTCTGGACTATAGGGACGGTGAGGAACTGTCTTGATGCCCATCTTGGTCAAATAGTCTGTGACAAGGATGGAGTTGTGGACTGGTGCATTGTCCTGCTGGAAATACCACTGACCTGATTTGAAGAGTGCTGGCCTCTTCCCTAGGAATCTCTTCCTGAACTCCCTTAAAACCTCAACATAGTAACCCTAACTGTTTGGCCAATCAACTCTGGTCTATTGACTACCTTAATCCTCCCCAACCTCTCATCATCCCTCACAGACTCCATGCCTTCCTTGAATCTCTTATGCCACTCAAAAACTGATGCTGGATTCATGCAAGATAGTCGAAAAGCAGTCTGAAGCATTCCATACGTTTCTGTGGCATTTTTTCCAAGTTTAAAACAGAATTTTATTGCATATCGTTCTTCTAAAGTGTCCTCACATCCAGATTGCATTTTTGAAATTCACTAGCTGTGACAATCAGGCTTTAGTAGGGTGTATTCCAATATCTCATAAGATGTATAGCAATAACATATTGAATTTTCAAGAGTCTACGACAATTTTAAATACCTGTACAAAAAAGTCTGGAAACTTATTGAATGCACCACATATGTATGTCTTAGTGTATATTTATGTATATCTATATAAATGTGTGTGTGTGTGTGTATGTATATATATATATATATATATATATATATATGAATGTTTGTATATATGTGTGTGTGTGTAGTATATCTGTTTCTCTCTCTATATATATATATATGTGTGTGTGTGTATACACGTGTGTGTGTGTGGATATAGATATATATATGTGCTACATAGTGAATAGGTTGCCTATTTATTTTGTAAGGTAAGTGTCAAAATCGAAACATAACTGGTAATTCCAAATAAAAACCCATCTTGAGGAAATTGGCACCAGAAATAAGAAACCAAAAAGAGGAAGTAGTCTTAACCAGATTACATATTAGCCATTTATGGCTGGTTCATGCCTTCATGCTAAAGTAGGAGGATCGGCTTAAATACACATGTGACTTAATAATAACAATAAAACACATATCCTTCTGGAATGCGAAATGTTAGCCCCTATCAGGAAGAGATACATTTAGACTTGAGGTACCTGAGGTGTAATGGTTATCATTGCAGGAAATGGACACAGCGACACAAGTTCAAATCCTGGACGAGACTGATTGCATTTAACATAGCGCTAATACCCTTGGGAAAGGTATGAATCCAATCATTCTCCCTCCAGCTATGGGTAAATAGTAGGGCAGACTGAGTTCTTCAGCCCAGGTTAGGCAACTAGTCTATGAGAAGGAAAACTCTGAATTCAAACCTGTTAAATTCCACTTATAAATTGACCTTGTGTCATATCCTGCCCGAGTGGAGGTGTTGGTAAATATGGATACATATAGACTAGAGGCCTAAGAACTCTTTCAACTAAAGATCAGTAATATTGTGAACTTTTTAAAGAAAACAGGATTATATTATAAAAATAAAAAAGTATTCAAAAAATAAAAATCCTGATTAAAATGTTAAACATTAAAAAACCTCAGAAAAGTTGACATGCTTCAAATATAAACTATAGAAGTCACTGTTCTAACATGCAGAATGAACAATAATAACATCACTTACTGGCTCAGTGGCCCCAACTAACGTCTAACTGGCAGATTAAAATAAAAAGACTGTAACTCAATACAGTTCATTTTCTCAAAATTGAAAAATATACTCACTTTTAGGTGAGCATGAAGCCCCAAATGTATTGAGGGGAAAAGGAAAGAGAGATGGTCTTTATTGTCTCAGTGTTCTAAGGAGGCCTAGCTAGCCACATTCGCCGACCCAAGCACTCAATACAATAAGAACAGCCCTACATCGACAAGTACGCAACATTCATTAAAATGCCACAATAGCTCTATGAGAACTTACTTAAAACCTACACGAAATGAATGATTTATTTACAATGTGAGCATATATACAAAAATGACAATGATGGGGAGGGGAGAAAACTCCCAAAAATAAATTGTTAAGACAAGGATAAAACACCATTTTGTCCCCCCCTCGTCTATAATGTGGAGAACCGGCTGTTTTCCAGTATCTACGAGGACCAAAAACAAGCCAGACTATCCCTATATGGGGAGCAGGTCTAAACTAATGGGATGAAAGAAACTTGAAGAAGGGCACTGTGAGGAATGGGTAGTATGGATTACAGTAATGTGGGTCCAAGATCCTCAGAAAGATGGGACTGGAGGAAGGGTAAGATAATAAAAGAATGGGGGACAGGAAAGATTTCGAAGACCTAATGACTAAAGGAGGGGCCAGTGACACACCTCATACAGCTAACTAGGGAATAAAAGGTACAAGAAATTGCCTACTTACCGGGGATGGGGTCTCGAAGAACCCAGACCATCGTCGCTATGTACAGGAAGAGGAGGGAAGGATGACTCCAAAGTTACCCTCTTTCATACGACCAGACTCGCTACATGCACCCACCCTTTCTAGAATGTTATGCGGTCCAAGCGTTTTCTATCGCATCTAATTTTGATCCTAAGCTGATACCTAAAGAACAAAAATCAGATCCCGATGAGAAAAGTTTGCCCGTCATACATTCCCCTGTTTCACGTCTCCCAAATCACCATTCTGACTACAGCCAGGATCACGAGAACCACCACACGCTTCTCGCCTCGATACGGAGGATTAGTATAGTCCACGACGTAACCAACATCAAGTAGTAGGAGCTGTTTGGGATCAATGCGGGCCGTCCACTCCCCGATGTTACTCCAAAACGGGCAAACCCGCTCGCAGTAGAAGGCGTGCAAAACCATTTCTTCCAAGACTCTGCTGCAGCGGATGCAATCGGGCATGTCTTCCAAGCCCGCCTTAAAAGCCCAGTCGGCAAGGGGCTACGCATTCCGGGCAAGCTGCCAGGTGAGCGAGAACTCGGAGTTATTCAAGAAGCCTAAACCCTGCGCCCAATTCCATTGAGAGTGAACCCCCTCCAGCGACCTGTCAAGCCGCTCCACTAGAGGATCCGAAGTGGAACCCACCACTAACTCCTGATACAGTTCCTTTCGAGACCGAGAAAGGTCACAGAAGGCCTTATGGCACTCGTAGGAGAACGGTGCTTCACCCCTAGGCTGCTTTGGATTTGGGCTGGGTTCCAGGCGAGGAAAGGCGTCTCTCACATTTTGTCCCCACGCCGTGTCCTTCGACAAGGATCGGCCCAAGTAAGCCAGTCTTTCAGCGAGCCAGTGGCTCTCAAGATCAGGCATCCCTAGATCCTCATTTCGATGACGTTGGTAGCAGACTTGTCTACGGACCACCGACTTTCGACCACTCCACAATAATTTGGAGAGGGATTCTGTTGGCGCCAGCTGGTAACCTCTTGGCAGAGGATGCACGGACATCCGGTAAAGGATTAAGGGGAAGATGTACACGGCGCACACCTCTGCCCTGTCTTTTAAGGACAAACGCCTTCGAAGCCAGGTACCCACCTGCGCTTCTACCTTGGCCCATACCTCCCACTAATTTCGCTCCAGCTGGAGGCCGGGCCTGAACCCTACCCCAAGGATGCGGATGGGTTCGTCACTTTAACGGAAGGGTCCCCGAAGGGGGACGTCACCTCTCTAGGCGCCCAACCGCTGACCCTCGCTCTTATCAAAGTTGATCTTGGCACCTGCTACTTCTTCATACCTTTTAACCGCCTTCTTCACAGCCTTTACATCTGATCGGTAGAACACAAAGGCGGTGATATCTTCAGCGTACGCAGAAACCTTTGCCCGAAGACAACAGGTAAAGGGGACTCTACGCAGGTCCGGATCTACCGCCCCATTCCTAACCCTACGGGGCAGGAGCTTCAAAACAAGGACATAGAGAAGAGGAGACAAGTGGCAACCTTGCCGGATCGACCGCTCGATCACGAATGCTTCCGAACACCTGCTGTTCAGCTGCACCACTGCCTGCAGGTTGTGGTACATCATGCTAATCCATTTGCAGAATCCGACGATCCCCAGAACCGTCGCCAAAAACCGATGGTCCACCCTATCGAAGGCCTTGGACAGATCTAAATTGATTAGCACGGTTTTAGTATCGTCTTTTAACTCCTCGAGGATCTTGCAGACCAGATGCAAGTTGTCTTGGATCGATCTTCCCTTCACAGCGTAGTTCTGCTCAGGTCCGATTAGATTGCTGATAATAAGGTACAAACGGTTCGCTAAGACCTGGGCCAAAATCTTTAACTCTATGTTTAGCAGTGTTATGGGCCTCTAATCATCTAAGTCCTCCAAAACATGCTTGCCATCTTTCTTCAGCAATGTGATCACACCCTTGGTAATGCTACCAGGAATGGCTCCCTGGGCAAAGCAATGCTTGAATGTATCCGTCAGAATAGGTACAAACATGTGCGACATCCTCAAGCATACTTCGTTGAGCAAACCTACCAGCGCTAGCGACTTGTTGAGGTCGACCTACTTCAACGTGTCACGGACTTCGCATTCAGTAACCAAACCCTCGCAGCTAGCCGCTTCCGCCTCCCCAAGGAACTGCGAAACTTCAGGACCGGGAAGATAGGACAGCGAGCAAAGCAATCACGGAAGTGCGCCCGAATGGCCCCGCGCATCTCACGATTCGACAGTAGCGCGTGCCCATCCGGGGACATGACGAACCGATAGGGAAACCTTCGTACTTCTTCCTTAGGCGCAAACACGTTGCATTTCACGGCTTCGTTAGGAACTCTTTTTAACCTAGATCTAACTACAAAACCCTTGCAGTGCTCGCTAGCCTCGCGCTCAAAGTCCCGCCTAGCTAGATCTATGGCTAGGGAATTCCCCTTCTCCGCCGCCCGGGAAAGCCTATCGTCTAAAAGCTTTGCCTTCTTGGTCCTATCTAGATTGAGTTGACGGTCGTATTTGATGGCGAAGTCCCTAATCCTATACTTAAGGGATCTCTACCACTTATTCTCGGTAAACTCCCCCACTAGCGCCCGCTAAATTAAGGTTTCCCATTGCTCCCGGAAGTCGCATATCTCCAGTAAAGAAGTATTGAACTTCCAGTAGCCGGCCAGACCTGGCCCATTAGCTAGTCGCAGACTGACCCTAAAAAGTTTATGGTTAGTCTACCCTATCCAGTGGAACGTGGGACACATAACGAAATTACTATTGGCTCTTCCAACACTCTGTCCACATAAGTCTGAATCTGGCCAGAGGGTGAATCAATTAGCCACGTCTACATCTCCCGCCCTGGGTGATCCAGACGAAACCTGTCAACCAAATCGTGCTCAGCTAGCAAGTCGATCAGGTAGGTTTCACACCTATCCGACCCACTAGCACCTCGACCGTCCTTATCTAACTTGTGATCAAGGACGCATTCCAATCACCCACTAAAATTAACCGTTTTGAATCGTCGAAGAACAGCCCCAAATGACGAAAAAAGGAGCGTCTCTCGCCAACGCTATTGGGTGCATAAACTGCGACCACCCAGAACTCAAAGCTTTTAACGGCAACATCAGCCACAACCAGCCGACCCCTGTCATCTTCAAAGACAAGGTTGACAATCGCATTAAGGCCGCGTCCAACTAACAGAGAGGTCCTGAATGCAGCGGCTGCCGAATGCCGAAGAGACCACAAAGTCACCCTTCAGCACCCGACAGTCCTCTGGGCAAGTGAAGTGAGTCCCTTGCACTGCAGCGACATCAACTTCGAGGTTTGAGAGTTCACCAAGCAAGCGAGCACACTTGCTTAGATCATTCCGTCCCCTCATGGAAATTTTTAGAGTCATTCTGACCCACTTACCTATTCAGTGTCGACGATGGTCCAGAAATCCTCGGGGGTGAGGATGCCAACAACCTGTCTCAAGGAGCCGGTGCCGAGTTCAGTGGTAACTCGGCCATCCTTGGAATCTCCCCCAACATCCATGGGGTACTGCACCTTTCGGGATCTATAAAAAGAGGGATGAACATATGTCGGGACCCGTCCCGCACAGAATGAAAACATTTTTTCAAGGAAGTGTGCTCCAATTCAACCAGCCTTACGCGTGCGTCGGTTTGGCTAGCCTTCTCCAGAAATTTCCATACCTCCTGAGTACAGCTGCCAGTCGAGCGGACGAAGGTGGTCACTACGGGTGCACCTCTAAAATTAAACGGATTAGAGACTTTCTTTTTTGACTTTCTCTATGCTTAGCAGTGGCTTCAGTTTCTTTCAGAGCTGGAAGTCCGCGATGGCCTCCAAACTGGTAGAACACAGAGCCACTGCTGTTTCGAACAGTTCTTTGTTTTCAGCTGGCGAAACTAATTTGGTTCTGTGCTGGCTTTCAGAGTTCTTTGGTGATAAAGGGCTTCGGGGTACGCGAACCTCGGACTGCGAATGGTGGAAAAATTCTAGTAGAGAAAAAGAGGGGTGAGTGAGAGAGAGGAAAGGTGCAAGTGGGATATGAGGAAGGCTAATTTGATGAGTTTGTTGTGAATTGATTTCTTGCTGGTCGGGGAGTTGTTGGGATTGTTATGATTGTTCTTGATGGAGTTGTTGAAGTTGATCTTCTTGGGCTGGAAGTTGAAGGCGTTTTTTTCTTTAGGGAAGTCGTGCTGGTGGGTATTTGGGCAGAGTTTTTTTTTAGAGTGTCCTTCTCCACTGTCTCTTTTTCTTTTTAAGTTGTACATTGTTTCCATTGGTGTTTCGTTGGAGGAGTCCTTTGTTGGGGGTCTTCTGTCTGCTGGTTTTACTGGTGCGTGTAGTGTCTTTGAGGGCTGGTGATGGTGGTTCTTCTGGTTTGATGGGTTGTTTATGAGTCGGAGCTTTAGAAGTCAGAGGTTTGGGTAGCTCCTCTAGCTTTCTGGAGGTGTCCCCATTTTCTGTTTTTGGGTGACTTGCGTCCATCCACCTTCGCAACTCGGAGGGTTTTCAGGTTCCTGGGCTGGGTTTGACACTTCAGCGGCTTTTCTTTTGTGGTGTCGTTGGTTTGTATGTTTTTCGGTGGGCAGACTTTCTCAATGTGGCCGATCTGCTTGCAATTATAGCAGTGCGGCCGCCTGCCGTCTACCATCACCGTCATTTGTCATTCCCGGCTAAGTATGGTATCTGGGATGGCTTGAAGCCTTCCCTAGTCAGACAAATCTGGGATACATAGTCTCCATGAGCTGTCCCGGCAGCGGACCGTAATTGCGACACCTCCTCGACGCAGCCATAGGTGCTGAGGAGTGAGGCTAAGATTTCGCCTATAAGGAATGCCGGGACATTACACGCTGTCATCTGGACTCTTTTGGTACTAATGTATTCCGGCTGGAGCCGGAAGAATTTTCTCCCTGCAATTTTAGCAGCCTGCTCCTCCGTTGGCAGCGTCTGTAAAAATATTGGCATGGAATGCCGGCTGTAAGGAGTTCTTCAAACGTGTTTTTTCAGCCCCGTTAGCCTCCTTGTTTTGAGGTAGGAGACGACTAGAAACAGGATCCGGGGTTCCAGAGCTTTAGCAATTTCAGGGATGGGCAAGATGATGTTGCCTTGAAAGTATTAGGCATACTTGCCCACCCTATCTCTCTCATAATCCTCTGAACCTTTTGGCTGGATTTTCCAGGAGGCTGGTGTTGTGGAAGGACTTGAGCTGTTTTCTTTCGGCCTCTCTCCAGAAGGTATTGGATTGGACGTAGAAGCCGTTTCTTTGAAATTTTGTGTCAAGGGGGAGGGAAAGATTAGTCCGGACGGTGCTGCCTGGAGAGGCACTTTTACCTTTATAATTGGCCGATCGAAACCTCGGTCTACCCTGCTCTTCGGGCTTGGTAGGGAAGGCTTCTGCAGTGGCCATGGATATTGGTTTGGCCGCTGTTCCGGGTTTGGCCGAGGTTGTCAATGGCTTAATCTTTAGGAAAGCCTTAAATACGTCCTGTGAACCCTTTCGGGATCCTCCGGGAGAGTCATCCATGGTTGCAGAAGACAATCAGGAGGGGAGCATATCTAACTATGAATAAAAGGGACCTATCTAAATAAAATAAAAAAAATGGCTAACTATAGCTGGGTTATAAAATGGAAAAACTCATGAGAGCCACGAAGTCATTTATTTATTTTCAGAAATAAATAAACATTCGCAGCCATCTGTTGGATGATAAAAATCTAACAAGTAGACCTAGTGCGGGAAAGGGAGGTGCAACCAGCGTCCAGTTGTCAGACAAAAAAAGATGGCAGTAACTTAATACTGAACCACAGAAAAATAAAGATAAGTTGTCTTGTGCACACTCAATAAGTGGTCAGACTCAGACTGGGAAGATTTTTATCATTAAGAGTTTTCGGACTATTGTCTTCATCTTTATTGTTATTTCCACAACGTTTCAGCCGATATGTCCTCCGGCCTTCTTCAGGTGTTTGTCGAACTCGGGAACCTTCACGGAATTTCGAACTACGTCCTTTGAATCCACGGGGTCGCCTGTTCAGATTCCGTTAGCCATAACCGGGTACAAGTGTTAAGTATTCCTGTATTGTTACTCGCCTGCAGTCAAGATTTAACCTGAAACCTCCAGATGATTGTCTCATTAGAAGACTAGGGAACCAATGCCTATAACCGTTATGCTACATGTCCTGCCTGAAAACCCTGAATGATAAAAATCATCAAGCCTCCAGATGATTGTCTCCAGCATCATCAAGCTTCGTCTCAGAAATTCAGACAACTAATCAGACTGTGAAGGTTGGCTGTAACTTAATATAGACCCTGCGACATGACTGAAGCAAGCTGGTACATATATATACTATTTACCAACCCCTCTGCTCGGGCAGGATATGACACAAGGTCAATTTTAAGCGGAGTTTAACAGGTTTGAATTCAGAGTTTTCCTTCTCCTATACTAGTTGCCTCACCAAGGCTGAAGAACCTAGTCTGTCCTACTATTTACCCATAGCTGGAGGGAGAATAATTGGATTCATACCTTCCCCAAGGGTATTAGTACTATGTGAAATGCAATCAGTCTCGTCCAGGATTTGAACTCGTGTCGCCGTGTTCATTTCCTGCGACGATAATGACTACACCACGGGCACTTCCAACTGGTACATATATACACCAATATATCCACTCACTGGGCCAACAACCAATCATTGTCAAAAGAATGGACTTAATCACGTGAGCGTAATGGAATGCTCACAAGTTTATAAAATTTTTCCTCCCTTGGTTCCGTACATCACTTCAAGTTGTAACTCGACTGGTTATGCAACTGACTCATAGCTACTAAGCTTCACGTTTCAACAAAAGCAAAATCTTACACGAGAGAAACTCAACATATACAATCTATCTATCTATCTATATATATATATCAACACCTCCGCTCGGGCAGGATATGACACAAGGTCAATTTTTTTGAAGCCAAGTTTAACAGGTTTGAATTCAGAGTTTTCCTTCTCCTAGACTAGTTGCCTCACCAAGGTTGAAGAATCTAGTCTGTTCTACTATTTACCCTTTGCTGGAGGGAGGATAATTGGATTCATACCTTTCCCAAGGGTATTAGTGCTATGTGAAATGCAATCAGTCGCGTCCAGGATTTGAACTCGTGTCGCCGTGTCCATTTCCTACGACAATAACCATTACACCACGGGCACCTCATACATATATATATATATATATATATATAAACTCTTTTTTCTATATATCTGGCTAGGTCTGTTTATCTATCTATCTTGCAAGTTCTGTTTACATAGAGAGAAATCTATCTTCCTCCTCTACTTCCCCTGTTCTTCTACGCGTTTATTTTTAATTTTCTTTCTCTTCACTACCCTACAAAGATTCTTGGTTTACTACTGTCTTGGTCAGCAAAATTCAAGGCTGCCCTTGCCTCGTTTTTAACGTGGGTGACAAACTCAGGGTAATTCAAAAACACAACTGTTTGACATTTAAAGTGTATAGTCATGTTAAACTGAATAGCTTGAAATAGATTTGTTTGATCATTTAACAAAAAACTGTGCATGTATGGTAAACTGAATTGTTTAAAATAAAATTGTTTGATCATTATATGTTTTTGTTTTTGGTTGGTTGTTTGGGTTTTATGGCATATTAACTTTTGTAGGTTATTTAATGCCAAATTCATTTTAAAACTAATAATAAGTTCTGTTTCAAACAATTCAGTTTAGCATGAGTACACAGTTTAATTGTCAAAAACATTTCTATTTCAAGCTATTCAGTTTAGTTAAACAGTTCTAATTCAAACAATTCAATTAAGCATAAATTTGCAGTTTAGTTCTATTCAACCCATAGATAGGGTCCTATCAGGAGCTACCATTCCGGGGCCAGAGTGCACCTGGGAGCAATGGCAATGAAGGGGTGCTCCTCATTCCCCAAAGCTCCAGCATCACTGGAGCCTCACCATCAGATTGTTTAGTGTCATACCTAGGACACTCATTGGGTGGGTGGGGGTCCTACTCCTCTGCAGAGAAGCAGTTGGTGTATTCAACAGCCCCAGCCGACTGGGCAATACACAGAGTTAAATGTCTAAACAGTTTTATTTAAGATAATTCAGTTCAGCATAAGTACGCAGTTTAAATGTCAAAATATTTCTATTTAAAAAAATTCAGTTTAGCATAAATACGCAGTTTAAATGCACCCCCCCAGTAAACTCAAGAAACCACAGTTTAGTTCTATTTGACCCATAGATAGGATCCTTATCAGGTGCTACCACTTCGGGTCAGAGTGGACCTGGGAGCAATGGCAATAAAGGGGTACTCAGGAGGTGCCCGTGGGGTAATGGTTATCGTTGTAGGAAATGGACACGACGATACGAGTTCAAATCCTGGACGAGACCGATTGCATTTCACATAGCACTAATACTCTTGGGAAATCCAATTATTCTCCCTCCAGCTAAGGGTAAATAGTAGGACAGACTGGGTTCTTCAGCCTTGGTGAAGCAACTAGTCTAGGAGAAGGAAAACTCTGAATTCAAACCTGTTAAACTCCGCTTTAAAAAATTGACCTTGTGTCATATCTTGCCCGAGCGGAGGGGTTGGGTAAATATGAATAAAGGGGTACTCAGCATTCCCCAAAGCTCCAGTATTACTGGAACCTCGCCATCAGATTGTTTCGTGTCATATCCAGGACACTTGCTGGGGAGGGGGTCTTACCCCTCTGCAGAAAAGCAGTCGGTGTATTCAACAGTTCCAGCCGACTGGACCATCATTATCTGTGAATAAACAGATGCTAAACAGATGCTAAACTGAATTGTTTGAAAAGACTTAAAACGTGAGTGTTTTTTTTTATTTTAAATCTTTTCATCACTTATTACCCCCCCCCAATTTTGTTTCCCCCTTTTTTTTATTTAGCGAAAAAAAAAAACCCACCCCAAATAAACTTAGTTAACACCAGCCCACTCTCCATCTGATTACCCTACAAAAAAATTGTGATACACGTCCCTTTACCGCTATATTTCGTCGTCAGTAATGTTTGCTGGTCCGGAAGTGGATGATCATTTTACGTTAAATTCATATAACAAAGTGATCCACCCCCAAAAATTTTTTTTAAATATTTGGATTTTCTTCAAAATTTCTTCTTTGCAGATATTTTTCAGGTTCTTTACATGTATTCAACAAAAAAAAAAAAAAAATAGAATCTGATTTTTGGTTTTCGCTAAAATCCGATGGGTTAAAGGATAAAAGTTTACCGAAAAATATTTGCTCATCACTTATCTTCCTATATATAGTTTCTCTTTCAGCTTCACAAATAATATCTCAGACTTACAATGAAGTCACATTAAAAGCACAGATTCCCATCCAATCCCTGAATTTAAGCAGTAATGAATCTGTTCAATATTCAGATTGGTGACCACTCAGTAACATCATGTAACGTCAGATTAATAAACGCTTTCTAAATAACAACTAATTATCTCCCTTGAAAATTTCTTATATCGATTAGACGCCACTGGTAGTATTAGGGTTAGCAAGCGAGATAAGCAAACCTACAAAAGTAAGTTCGAGTCTCATTGGGGTGCCCCATTCATATGACCTTGTGCCACATCTAAGCAAAAAGCTTAGTATATTAATACACGAGTTAGTTCGAGTCTCATTGAACTCATGGTGGCAATTTTTTTTGCATAACTTTGTAGCAAATCTAAGCAAAAAGTTTAGTAAATTGCAACATCGATGAGAAATTTCTGATTTCCGATCAAGGATCACGGACAAATCTTTCACCTTTAATATTGATAAAAAATGGATTTTATCCCCCGATTTCATTCAAACTAAAAGCGTTAGCTCATTTTGAAATTTGTTTTCTTTAATTTTTCGTAACGATAAAGAAGACAAACTAGACGAAAGAAAACCAACAAAAAAGTAAGTTTAATGTTCACTTTAAAGTAGCAATTTTTTTTATTAGAACGGTGACGGACTGAAGACGAATAGGATGAATTATTTTAAAAGTATATCTGTTTTTTATTTTCTTTTGAATTTAAACACAATCTAAAATTAAGTAATTTAAAAAAAACAAACAACTGATTTGATTTTTTTCTGAAATCTTTCAGTTAAAAAAAGTTAATTCGAATTTTAATTACTGTGATTTTGTCAGTGAGAATATTTTCTACTGGTCTTGTTTTGAATATCCCGAATTGGGGATGTGTTCTGTAATAAACGAAGGAAATGTTAGAGAAATAAATACTTACACCTTCCAGAAAAAAAAAGCTGCCTAATTTTTTTTAAAAATTGAACATTTACATTTAAAAACGTGTTCTACTTTCTCACAAGAGAGAAAGAAAGAAAGTCACCTTTAATTTTACGTTTTTAAGTTTGAGCTTCTCCATTTACAAAACATGAACAGTATCTTATATAGCTTTAAATTTACATTTTAAACCTCTCATAAAGGGATACAAAGTCAGGGTTGATGTTTACATTATAAATTAAACCCTGATTTTTAGATCCATTTCACTTGATAACTTTTTTGCGTATACTACTGTTGAAATGTCTACAGTAATCAACAACATATTATAAAGAAATGTAATACTTACATTTATCATTGAAATAAGAGGAAGTGTCAGTGATTTCATTCTGTTTTAGCCTGAAATTTGACTCCGCTAAAATTCATCCTGCCGCTTTATTTCTTGAGTCCTTCTTCAACTGGTAAGATGGCGACTTACGATTGATCAACGTTTGTTTGTTTTTTTAAACTAATGACGAAAGTTTACTCTTATCTTGATGGTAAATATATAAATTACATTTTTGTTGTTGTTATAGCAAAACAATTTTTCGGCGTGATATTCTGGAGAAGACGAGCAATTATTTTTTTTCTATATTTAGTTTTACCCTTTCCAAAAGAAATTGTTCAGTTCTTGTAATGGAAACCTTTTTCTCTCTCTCTTTTTTTTTTTTTTTCTTTTTAGTGCAGAGGATTTAAAAACGTGAATAATAAAGTAAATAATGATCCTTTCAAATAATTTTTTACTTAGTTGTTTACTCATATTTTTAGAATTGTGGTCAGTAAACAAGGAACAAAATCACTTTTATTTTGTATATTTATTCATTTATTAATTATAGAAAAAGAGTTTTTTTCCAATTGACAATTCTTGTTTAACTCTTTCGCTGATTGTTAACTGACTGAGATATAGTTATTTAAATGTTAAATGTTACACTAAATAAATGTGCAGTTTCTTATTTGACGATATTTTTATATGGTTATCTTTTAGCATTAAAAACCTTTTTTACTAAGTAACTGACTGGTAAGATTCTCATTGTCTGCTGTGAAAGAATTCTGTATCCATTTTTTTTTGTGTAACTGTCTTCCACCTCTAGCTATGGTTAAACAATATGACTGTTATTCTACAAGGATGGCTTTGGCATTAAATAACCCATAACGGTTGTTATGCCATTAAACAAAATAACCAATTTGCTTCCTTCTTTGTCTTTCTTCCTTTTTCATGATTTTTTCTTTCTCCTTAACTTTCTATTCTTTCCTTCATTTAAAATTTTTCTGCTTCCTTCCTTCCTTCATTCTGCTAGTTCCTAATGAGTTCTAACGAGAAAAGAAAATCTTTCCTTTCTTGGCTGAAAGACTATATTTTCTTTTAATGGGTTTGGTCTTATATGAACTTGTAACTAGCAAATATAAATGTTTTTGTCTTATTTATCAAAATTTGTTTGTCATTTTACTCATTTGAGAGGAACTAGTGACAATCTTTTCATCCCTTTCAAAAAGTTTCCAGTCCCCACGATGTAAGAAAACCTTTTCTAGTTTGAATAATCCTTTGTTAACTTTATAAAATAAATATTATCAAATTGATCGTCTTGATATGAATTTGTGATTTCTTCCTCATGTTGTTTTTCAAAAAGTGTTTTTCTAACAAAGCATAGCTCAGTCGGCTGGGGCCGCTGAATACACTGACTGAATCTCTGTTGAGGGCTAAGACTCTCCCTATGAGTGACCTGGATATGACACTAAACACTCTAATGGTGAGACTCCAGTAATGCAGGAGCTTTGGGGAATGTGGATTACTCCTTTATTGCCATTATTCCCAGGTCCACTCTAGCTCCTCTTAGAGTCCTATCTATGGGTCAAATAGAACTGAACTATGTATTTATGTAAACTGAATTGTTTGAAATAGAACTGTTTTGACATTTAACTGTGTGTAGATAAAAAAAAATGCACTTAGCTAAACTGAATTGTTTGAAATTGGTCTTTTTATAAGTATCGAAATGGATTAGGCATTAAATAACCTGCAATGGTTGATATGCCATAAAACCAAACTAAATCTAATAATATAGTACAATTGGTGTTTATTTTTTAAAATCATAAAATATTTGACAAATTTAGTCAAATTTTAGAATGGAAACATTCTTCTAAGTTTTTATCAAATCCTTTTGTTTCTGAGAAATTAACTTGGGCAAAAGTAAAACTGCAGTATTCCATTTTTCTGTGAGTATTAAAAAAGTTTACATCAATATATAAAAGGTTATGACTTAATATGAATTATGTCATATCATTAAATCATTTGAATCATATAATTGTAAATGAATCCATAATATCCTTTTCTTTATATGCAGGTGTCAGCTGTCAAAAAGAACAAGAAGAGAGTAAAACAACATATACTCATACAGAAATATCTTCTTTCAATGTGGATCTACAAATTGGTAGATTTTAACTTCAAGTCATCACAGACATGTACACAAAAAGAAGAATTCTGTATCCTTACAAGTTTTGAATATCAGCATTTGGAATAAATGAACCTTTATAAATAAACATGAAAACAGACAATAATAAGCCCTATTCTTGTCATGTATGTAAAGTAGCATTTACAATGAGTTCACAGTTTAAAGCACACATCCAAACACACAAAGGAGAGAAACCATTTTCATGTGAAGTGTGCGGATCAGCATTTTCAGTGAGTTCTCGTTTAAAATTACACATGCGAACACACACGGGAGAAAAACCATTTTCATGTGAAGTATGTGGATCAACATTTTCAAAGAATTCTAATTTAAAAACTCACATACGAATACACACAGGAGAGAAACCATTTTCTTGTCAAGTGTGTGGATCAGCATTTTCAGAGAGTTGCAATTTGACAACACATATGCGGGTACATACAGGAGAGAAACCATATTCTTGTAAAATATGTGGGTCTGCATTTGCTGACAGTTACAGTTTAACAAGGCACATGCGAATACACACTGGAGAGAAACCGTTTTCTTGTGAAGTATGTGAATTAACATTTTCACGGAAATCCAGTGTAAAAACACACATGCGAATACATACTGGAGAGAAGCCATATTCTTGTGAAGTGTGTGGATCAGCATTTACAATGAGTTGTGCTTTAAAAAGCCATATGCGAATACACACTGGAGAGAAACCATTTTCTTGTGATAAGTGTGGATCCGCATTTTCATTGAGATCCATTTTAAAAGATCACATGCGAATACACACTGGAGAGAAACCATTTTCTTGTAAAGTATGTGCAACAGCGTTTTCACAGAAATCCAGTTTAAAAAATCATATGCGAATACACACAGGAGAGAAACCATATTCTTGCCAAGTGTGTGGATCAGCATTTTCATCGAGATCAAGTTTAAAAACTCATGTGCGGGTACACACCGGAGAAAGGCCATTTCCTTGTCAAGTGTGTGGATCAGCTTTTTCAGGTAGATCTAATTTAAATAAACACTTACAAAGACACAGAAGAGACAAAGCTTTAAGTGTATGAATTAGTATATTCAAACACATTATAAAATCCATATTCTTATCAAGTATGTTGATGAGGATTTTTAGTGATGTCCTGTAAAAAATCATACTTTAGATTGCACCCAAGAAAAAATGTTTTCTTGTGAAGTGTGTTGATCTGTGTTTAAATTTATCTAAGTAAGAAGTTGAAAAAAAACAACAAAAACCAGAACAACCGTTGAGTTTTTAGTATACTGATCATCAAAGAAACCTGCTTGTCAAATCCATACAGACTGGAGAAACTTTTACAATACAAAAATGTCATTGGCTGTATTTTTTATATTAGTGTTATACACTGCACCTATGAACATTATGGTAGTCCCATTCCTCATAAATACATTGGGCACTATTATGAGCTGCGGTGGGAGAATGTGCTGATTAAGTAGTATACCCCTTACAGTGGTTTACCTTCTTCATGCTGCTGAAAAATATTGTATCTTGTTAATGCGATAAAGATTTCAATTTCATTTCCGTTTTGGTTATTTCTTATTCAGTAACCTTTCATTTGGTTTCAACAATTAGTAAATCTTTTAACATTTCTACTTGGATTTGTGTTGCATAAACCTGTATTATTACACATAATAATGTTTGTCTATCAACTAGTTAATTACTATTAACTAAGCTTAGTAAGTTAGTTACATAAATGCTTCTATTTGGACAGCAACAACTGTCCTACTGAACACTCAGCCAAGTAGATTATGGCAGTGATTCAATAGAAGAGAAAGACAAGCAATATTTCAAGAACAAATTAACCTGGTTGGTAGGTTGGTTGGTTGGTTATGGCATATCAACCTTTTCAAGTTATCTCATGCCAAATTCATTTTTATACAAATAATCAGTTCTATTTCAAAGAATTCAGTTTAGCATAAGTATGCAATTTAGTTCAATTTAACCCATAGATAGGGCTCTATCAGGTGCCCGTGGTGTAATGGTTATCATCATAGGATATGGACACGGCGACACGAGTTCAATGCAATTAGCCTGGACCAGGCTAATTGCATTTCACATAGCACTAATACCCTTGGGAAAGGTATGAATCCAATTATTCTCCCTCCAGCTATGGGTAAATAGTAGGGCAGACTAGGTTCTACAGCCTTGGTAAGGCAATTAGTCTAGGAGAAGGAAAACTCTGAATCCAAACCTGTAAAACTCCGCTTAAAAATCGACCTTGTGTCATATCCTGCCCGAGCGGAGGGGTCGGTAAATATGATCAGGTGCTACCTTTCCGGACCAGAGTTGACCTGGGAGCAATGGTAATGGTGAGGTGCTCTGCATTCCCCAAAGCTCCAGCATCACTGGAACCTCATCATCAGTTTGTTTAGTGTCATACCAGGACACTCAGGGTGGGGGCTCTTACTCCTCTGCAGAGGTGCAGTCGGTGTATTCTACTGCCCCAGCCGACTGGACAATACACAATGCACGGTTGAGCAGCCCAGGAGAACAAGAATGACACACGGTGATGTCTGGAGGGGCTGGGGAGGTCAATATGTTGCAGTTTTTGTTCAGTCTCCAACTCCCTCTCACAGTAAAACCCTTTCGAACCTTTCAAATAAAGTGAGAGGTATATTTTTTTAAAGAAGTTTTCCCTCGTCATTATCATTGCGTTGTTATGATTTCGCATGCATATGTGTTTGTATAGTTGTGACACGACCTGGGACTGAACCCTGGTCTCCAAGGCCATTTTCGAACACTCTACCCACTAACCAATGTGCCAGTTGTAATAAAGTTAGCGACTATAGTCGAGGCCGACCCAAAGCCTCCCTTTTCAATGGCTACTACACGGAGGTGTAGGGGAGGGCGCTACTCCTTCTCCCTGATTGCTCCACTTTACCCTTGATACATACCTTATAATGCTGAGTGTTAAGCAAGGAGGTAGCATGTACCATTTTTAAAGTCTTTGGTATGACACCACCTGAGACTGAACCCTGGTCTCCCAGGCCATTTTCGAACACTCTACCCACTAGGCAAAGTTGGGTTTGCTTTATTAAGTAGAACATTTTATTGGATATTTTTTTCTTTTTATTTATAGAAAATAAAATATGTTGAGAAATATCAGAATTTGTTTTATTTATCATTGTTTACTTCATTAAGTAAACTTTTTAATTTTCCTGTCATTATTCAGAATTTAATTTTATGTCATTCATCAAGTTTGGATGATGACTTATTTAAATTGTTCAGTGAAAAGAATTCAATTCCTATCTTCTCAGCTGATCATTTTCCAGATTTTTCTCTATTAATATCTATCTATCTATCTCAGTGTGTTCATATCTATCTATCTATCTATCTCTCTATCTATCTCAGTGTGTTCATATCTATCTATCTATCCGCTTAAAAATTGACCTTGTGTCATATCCTGCCAGAGCGGAGGGGTTGGTAAATATGATCTATCTATCTATCTATCTATCTATCTCAGTGTGTTCATATCTATCTATCTATCTATCTATCTGTTTCTTTTATCATCTATACATCATTTTCATGTATCATTCATCAATTGTGGATCATCGTGTTGCATTCTCATATATATGTTCATGCAGGATTATACATATATATACTGGATACTTACCGACGCAGTGATAAACGGACGCAGTAATAAACGACGCAGGAAGACTTCTTTATAAAAATATTTACCTCTCACTTTATTGCAAGGGTTCGAAAAGGGTTACTCAAGGTTTGCGTGTGAGAGGGAGTTGGAGACCGAACAGAAACTGAAATATTTTGACCTCCACTGTTATGGCCGTCAACGTTGTGTCTTTCTCGTTCTTTGATGCTCAACCAGACGTCCTGGGGTCCACTCTGCTGGGTGCTGGCTTTCTTTACTGCATCTTATCAGCATCTTCTCTGGACCCCAACTCATCAGGGCCTCAAGGCCCCTTCGGCCTGATGTGGCTTTCCCTACCACATCTCGTCTATAACTCCAACTGTCTGCAACTCAACTGGCTCGTCGAACTCAACTGAGTTATATAATCGTTCGATGCCCACTCGATCTTTGAAATCAAATGTTTAATCGTCATCAAGCGGAAATAACTGTCATGCAGTTCACAGGTCACTCTCTTCCGGTGCGTCAGTCTATGAGAGTATCATGGGATTTTTTAGCTCGTCCCATTTCATCAGCCAATTTCCGCCCACACGATTTCCTCTCATAACTGCCATCAGAATGTGTCACCTCCTTCCGGTGCATCACCTTGAATGGCATTTTGGGCCGGGTCGAAGGCCAAAATATTATAATGGCTTTATCCTTAAATAACTTGTATAGTCTGTTGACCATTTTAGAAATTTATGTTTAATAAAAGTTTTAAATAAAAAGATTTGAATTACATGTACATCAACTTTATTCTCACTAGAAATATTTCATGGCCTTTTTTTAAAACTCAATATTGAACTTTATGCAACTTGTTTTTCTTTTGCAGATTTCTTTGTTTCTTTGCTAAATTTATACAGAATGTTAAAAAAATTGCCCTTACTTATTGAATGACCCTTCTATATGTAATAGGTCCCTCCTAAGTAAAAAAAATCTCTTTATTTATTGAATAATCCTTGTACATATATTAGGTCTCTCCTAAGTCAAAAAATTCCCCTAACTTATTGAATGACCCTTCTATATGTAATAGGTCCCTCCTAAGTAAAAAAAAATCTCTTTATTTATTGAATAATCCTTGTACATATATTAGGTCTCTCCTAAGTCAAAAAATTCCCCTAATTTATTGAATGACCCTTCTATATGTAATAGGTCCCTCCTAAGTAAAAAAAAATCTCTTTATTTATTGAATAATCCTTGTACATATATTAGGTCTCTCCTAAGTCAAAAAATTCCCCTAACTTATTGAATGACCCTTCTATATGTAATAGGTCCCTCCTAAGTAAAAAAAAATCTCTTTATTTATTGAATAATCCGTGTACATATATTAGGTCTCACCTAAGTCAAAAAATTCCCTTTATTTATTGAATGACCCTTGTATATTTACCAATGGTCAGGTGTGTAAAGTTGGGTTTGCTTTTTAAACTTTTTAATTTTCCTGTCATTATTATTCATGAATTAATTTTATGTTATTCATCAGTTTTGGGTTATGACTTATTTACATTGTTCAATGAAAAGAATTCAATTCCTATCTTTTCGGCTGACCATTTTCCAGATTTTTCTCTCTCAATTTGTTGATTTATAAGTACATCATTACAGGTAAGTATTTTTGTCACAAATAATGTTCACATTCTAAATGAACGATGAATTATTTTGGTTATCTTCAATACATGCACTCTTGAATTTTTGAGCTTTTCAATTATTTCAAGAAATGCTCCCTTCAAATTAGTAGCAGGACTCAGTTTCTTGACCAGTCGTGTAGCTGAAGAATACACTCACTGCTTCTCTGCTGAGGGGTAAGATCCCTCCCCACCCACCAATGAGTGCCCTGGATATGACATGAAACAATCTGATGGTGAGGTTCCTGTAATGCTAGATCTTTGGGGAATGCAGACTACCCTTTCATTGCCATCACTCCCAGGTCCACTCTGGCCTAGAGTGGTAGCACCTGAAAAGGATCCTATCTATGGGTTAAATAGAACTAAACCGTGGTTTCTTGAGTTTACTGTTTTTTTGCATTTAAACTGCGTATTTATGCTAAACTGAATTGTTTAATGTAGAACTGTTTTGACAATTAAAATGTATATTTATGCTAAACTGATTTGCTCGAAATAGAACTGTGTTGAAATCTAAACTGTGTACTTATGCTAAACTAAATTATCTGAAATAAAACTGTTTTGATATTAACTTTGTGTATTGCCCAGTCGGCTGGGGTGGTAGAATATACCGACTGCACCTCTGCAGAGGAGTAAAAAAAAACCCACTAATGAGTGTTCTTGGTATGACACTAAACATGGGGAGGTTCCTGTGATGCTGAAGCTTTGGGGAATGCGGAGCACCCCTTCATTGCCATTGCTCCTTGGTTCACTCTGGCCCGGAATGGTAGCACCTGATAGGGCCCTATCTATGAGTTAAGTATAGCTAACAGCATACTTATGCTAAACTGAATTGTTTGAATTAGAACTGTTTGACTAAACAGAATAGCTTGAAATAGAAATGTTTTTGACAATTAAACTGTACTTACATTTAAACTGTTTGCTTATGCTAAACTGAATTGTTTGAAATGGAACTGTTTTTGACATTGAAACTGTACTTACACTAAACTGAATTGTTTAATATAGAACTGTTTTGACTTTTAAGTGTGTGTAAAAAAAAATCCGTACTTATGTTGTATTGTCATCTGCTGATTCATGCAGAAATATACATATATATATACTGGATAAATACCGACGCAATGATAAAGACGCACGCAGGATAAAGATGCAGGAAGACTTCTTTATAATAATATTTACCTCTCACTTTATTGCAAGGGTTCGAAAAGGTTGTGTGGGGTTTTACTGTGAGAGGGAGCTGGAGACCGAACAGAACTGAAATATTTTGACCCCTAAGTTATGGCTGTCAGCGTTGTGTCTTTTTTGTTCTCCAGGGCTGCTCAACCGGAGCCCTGGAGTTCATTCTGCTGGGTGCTGGCTTTCCTTACTACACCTCGTCTACCTCTGTCTCCTACTCTACTCGCCTGAACTCAACTGTCCTTCTGTTCAATTTGTCGGCGTTATATTACCTTCAAACTCCCACACGGTGATATGGACATGCCTCCGCAATTTCTTCCGATATCTGGCGATTGGGATGTGTTACTTCCGCTATCTTTGGAATGGCCTGTGTGATCGTCATCGAGCAGAAATAACTGTCATGCAGTTCACAGGTCACTCTCTTCCGGTGCGTCAGTCTATGAGAGTATAATGGGATTTTTTTTTACCTTGTCCCATTTCATCAGCCAATTTCCGCCCACGCGATTTCCTCTCACAACTGCCATCAGAATATGTCGCTTCCTTCCGGTGCATCACCTTGAATGGCATTTTTGGCCGAGTCAAAAGGTTAAAACATAACACTTATACTAAACTGAATTAGCTAAATTAGAACTGTTTGACTAAACTGAATAGCTTGAAATAAAAATGTTTTTGACAATTAAACTGTATACTCATGCTAAACTGAATTGTTTAAAATAGAACTGATTATTTGTATAAAAATGGATTTAGTTTAACATTGTTGTGTAAGTTGTCCTATTACAGTAAAAGGTGAAATACAAATCTGAATCTATCTGCGAATCATCAAAGTTATCTAAAAGTAATCATATTATAATTTAGTTTAACATTGTAGTATAAGTTGTCACATTACAGTATTAGGTGAAATTTAAATCTGAATCTATTTGGGAATCATAAGAGTGAAAGTTGCATATGTCATTTACAGTTTGTTGAATGATGTCCTCGATTTTGATTATACATGACATCTGATTGTAGCATGAGGCACTGCAAAAAGTATACAAGAATTCCAATATGGTGAAGCTGTTCCTCAGACAGGATGTCCTTCAGTTACTCATGATACACTTCCAAGAGTTTCCAATTCTATGATTTTACATTGCACAGTCGATTGGATTGCAGATTGGGGATACTAAAATGAAGACATTTATCAAAGTGACTTCTACAATGTAAAGTATCAGTTTTATATTTTCTAGAAGTCATTTGTGACTTACCTGCCCAGTTGGCTGGGAGTGTAGAATACACCGACTGCATCTCTGCTGAGGGGTAAGACCCCCACCGATGAGTGTCCTTGATATGACACTAAACTATCTGATGGTTAGCCTTCAGTCCTGGAGCATTGGGAAATATAGTGTACGTCTTCATTCTCATTGCTCCCAGGTTCACTCTGACCCAGCCTGGTAGCACATGAAATGTTTCTCACTATGGGTCAAATAGAGCTGTATGACATTTCAACTGTGTGCAAACAAATGTCTATGGTTGAACTGAATTGTTTAAAATAGAACTGTTCAACCATTAACTGCGTGTAAACAAGTGACTGTCTAATTGAATTGTTAGTGATACAAAGCAATACTTACAACCATTTAACTCTGAATGGGTAATGATGAATAACATTATTCGTGCTAAATGTCAATATAACATAGTGTAGTTCCCCCAATGCAACATGGATTTTAGAATAGTTACATTAATACCTGGATTTTAGAAGATCGACACAGTACATTGACAAATTGAGAAAAGTCATTTTTTCTTTCTTGTGAATGAAAAAAGAAAGAAATGGAAGACTCAGAAAAAAAATTATCAAAACAAAAAAGATTATAACCATTGTTGTATTTATGAGTAAAGAAAGTTATCGCAGGTTCTGTGAAGGGGGCGGGGTGTCCTCGTGGCGTAATGGTTAGAGCGATGGACTGCGGAATCATAGTAAGTGAGTTCGTATTCCAGTCGCGCTATTATGTTCACTTTCGGGCAACTACCCTTGGAAAAGGAATGAACCCCCCTTATCCTTCCAACTATGGGTTAAATAGTACCACTACTGTTCTTCTCGAAGAATGGCTTTGGCATTAAATGACCTACAAAGGTTGATATGCCATTAAACAAAGAAACCAAACCTGTGAAGGGGGGAAGTTGATAGTCGAGAATGAAATGCTATTTTATCTTCCCAGAAAAATAGAAAAATAACAGAATCCAAATACGTAGGTTATTTAATGCCAAATCCGTTTTTATACATATATTAAATATATACTTAAATATATTTCTAAACACATTTTGAAGATAACATCTCTGAAGGAGCCTGAGCTCACTTTTTTATTGCACATAGTCAAATGGTTTCACTTATTTCTATCCAACACAAATTATTCTACTTACCATCAATTATTTGTTGCACACAGTTAAATGTCCTCAAGTATTGTCATTTAACAGTAACAGTGAAGGATTTTAAGAACGTGAGTGATATTCATTGAGACTACCACCAGTCTTTTCCCATAATGTATTAGTCTATCAAAGATGTAAACTAACACAGTATATTTCGGTAAGGAAAAACAAAATCCGTTTAGACTACAACAACATATATTGTTGTATTTTGACCTTTTGACCAGGGCAAAAATGCCATTCCAAGGTGATGCACCGGAAGGAGGTGACATATTCTAATGGCAGTTATGAGAGGAAATCGCGTGGGTGGAAATTGGCTGATGAAATGGGACAAGCTAAAAAATTCCAATGGTACACTCATAGACTGATGCACCGGAAGAGAGTGACCTGTGAACTGCATGACAGTTATTTCCGCTTGAAGGCGATTAAACATTCGATTTCAAAGATCGAGTGGGCGTCGAACGATTATATAAATCAGTTGCAGTTGCAGTAGAGTTGGAGAAGGAGGTAGACGAGATGTGGTAGGGAAAGCCACACCCGGCCGAAGAGGCTCTCGGGAGCCCTGATTGAATTGGGGTCCAGAGAAGATGCTGATAAGATGCAGTAAAGAAAGCCAGCACCCAGCAGAGTGGACCCCAGGGCCTCCGGTTGAGCATATAGAAAAAAAGAAAGACACAACGTTGACGGCCATAAGAGTGGAGGTCAAAATATTGCAGTTCTGTTCGATCTCCAACTCCCCCTCACAGTGGAACCCCACCCAACACTTTTCGAACCCTTGCAATAAAGTGAGAGGTAAATATTTTGTTAAGGGAGTCTTCCTGTGTCTGTCTTTTTTATTGTGTCATTATGATACGGCACATGAGAATATAACAATATTTCAAATACATACATAGTATACATAATTAAGAAATATGACATACTGTTCCAAAGTGTAAAAAAGGTACATTAACTGTTCCGCAGAACCAACAATAGCCGTGGTTAAAAACTTACATTTTTTGGGTGTAGGGAAATGGTCTGTGAGGGATTAATTTGCACATGCACCGGTCATAAAAGCGGAGATGAAAGGCAGGTCCTTTCTGTCTGATGTCTAGTACCAAAAAAAGATAAAACTCGCTTCACGAAATGTTACATGACCAAACCGTCTCTTGATTCTCCGAAACTCCATCTACACCTCCCAAAAAGGGAGACCATTATGCTTAGTTTTGCAACAACAGCTTAATCAAACATCCGTAATTTGTTTACACAGTAAAATGATCAAACAGTTCTATTTCAGAGAGTCAAAAGAACATAACTTGTGTGTGAAAATATTAAAAATAGTAATAAAGATTTTAATGAATCAAATGGATATGAGCACCACTGATACTAGTATAATCCTATCTCTTTCTGCAGACCTATATATATATATATATCAGTGGCGATTCTAGCGTATTTTTGCTACTCGTGCACCCCTCGCCCTCTGTCAACTTCAGTTCCCAACCCGTGGTCCGTGGACCCAAAGTAAGTCATCATAGTTGCTATTGCGTGATTCTCCATTGTATAGCACAGATTGACAAACGTACCTTGCATGGTGTTTTTTTTTTTGTAAACAATCAAGATACTATATAATTTGTAGTCTTGTTAATACAGTAGATAAGATAATTTTTTTTCCTTTCAAAAGTATAGAAGAAAAGAGAAGATGTTCATTACTATGACAAGAAAAATATGTTTATTAGAATAAAGAAACTGATGACAATATACACAGACACAGCTAGTAGTTTCAATTTCGCTTAAAATAAAGATTATTTGTTGAAAATGTATTCAGATAAACAAATTTTAGTTACAGAATGTCATATATGCAACATTCATTAAAGAAATAGAGGTCTATTAGTGAAAAAACGAATTAAAACACGCCATTTAACCAACATTTACCAGAGCGATGATGATGACGTCGGCGACGGCTATAATCTGCTATCCCCCCTCTCTCTCTCTCTCCGTGCCTCTCTCCCTCTTCCCAAGACAGCTGTCAGCAGTCACATTGTGCTAATATTTTTGAGCACGGTGTTTTGAGTTGCTCTTGCTATTAGCTACAGCCAAAAGCGGATTTCTCTAAGATTACTGTTATTATAAGGGTCTAGTGCCTGGCACGGATTACGCATGTTCAACATTATAGCCGATTTTATGGGATGTTCAATGGATCTGACGGTGGCCAGACAAAGACCATCCGTTCAAAACAGCATCGTTGTATTATTCCCAGATATATTTATGAACTTTTGGCTACTTAGTTATCAAAACTTGTATAGATACGTAATTTAATTGAGATCAGACTAAGTATGTTTGCTTGAAATTAATGGATGATTTTTAATCCATTTTGAATAACATTGACCGAGTTATTGGTCGTGCCAGGCACGAGTAGCACTAGTCCCGTCTCTGCCCCTGATATATATATATATAATTCTTATTTCTTATTTTGGTTAGTCCAATTGTAATATAATGGCCGAGGGATTTCGTTTTATATATCTTGACTTTGGGTTTAGTTAGGCTGAGAACCTTTCAGCTCAGCACATGGGTTAGTTAGGTGCAAACTTGAGCACAGGTGTTGACGCGCGCGCGGGGAGGATGTGTCATTCACAGATGTCAAAGTAAAAATCTCAGAAGAGGATGTGACCAAGGATGTTAATGACGTCATGCACCGGAAGTGTGCGCGGAGGATTTTGGGAGATTGGGAAAAAGTCAGTTAGTTGAGTCTTGCGGTCCGAAGAAGAAGGGTGACTTTCGCAGATGGAAAAGCCAAAATAGAAAGAATGTGTATCTCTCTCCTTATGTCGAAGAACCTTTAAACTCAAAGGTAATAAAAAGTTTCGTACCTGAACTAAGAAGTCGTAAGTGTTTTTCGTGTTTTGGGATTCCTATGTTCTATGAATATATGTTATGAACATTCTATGTACGTTTCACATATCCATATCTGGCTATGGTACACAATGAAAGAAAAAGTAAATACTATAAAATGAATTAGTTCACAAGTGAATATTGTTTCGGGTTATTTATTTTTTAGTTGGGTTTCAATTCCAGCTTGAAGAGTCTTGCATGTCTAGCCACACTGAAGAGTTGTGATACAACGGAACAATCTTTCTGTGGATGACAATATATATGCTCCCTCCTGTGGGTTGAGTACTTGAGTGAAGAATTGCTGCCTGCCACATACACGTAAATGCAAAGCTCTTCTCAAAAATTGAGCACTCCAGTAGCCAATAAGCATATATGAATATATATATTTAAAATTCCTTCACTTCCACTGAGATGACGATAGTTGAGGGATAAGATATCCGATTGATGTAAAATCAGTCAGGTTTCAAATCTAGCTTGAAGCGTTTCATGTGTCTAGCCACACTAAAATATTGTGATACAATGAAACTGTGGATGACAATATCCAGGGTGTCTCAAAATAGATGAAATCCATAAATATGATTATGATTAAGTGCAGTGGCAGTCATTTAGAACATGTCCTGTAAAAAATGCATCCTTTGAGCTCAAAACATCAAATCAATGTTTGTTTTAATTGTTATTATCTCATCTTCTAAGACATGCAATCTTTTTTTATCTCAGTAATAAATCATCATATGAATGGGTTGCATCTATTTTGAGACAGTTTTCAATGATTTTCTCTCCAAATAAGTAGTGATACAAAATATTTTTCCTCTTTTGTCCAAGGCATTGTGATTGAGGATTAATAGTCGTTATAGTATAATATTTTCAAATCTGAAACAAAAAAAAACATTATTATTTGTAGAGTTATTCGCAGTTACATAGGTCCCATGTATATTGAGACACTCAGTATATATATATATATATATATATATATATATATATATTGTGATGGTCCCGTGGCAGTCATAGTGGGGTTAATATAAAAATAAAAATCACGCCACATGGCCCGGAAATGGTCTAGACGATTGGCGGGTTTTTGAGCCCTAGAAACAGCACTGGGTAAACTGAAAAGAGCAAAAGTCATGACCCAGACAGGGAAACCTCATGTGATTGGTCGAAGCAGTTAGAACGTTTTTACCGCCAAAAAGATAGAAATCCAAAAGTCAGTTGCGAGCTTCGCCTGGGAGATGAAAGGTCATCTTTTTATGAAGTCCAGTGAAAATGAAATTCTGGTGATAGAATGACATTGTGGAATTTGGCAACTCCGTTGAATAAGAAACAAAAATTCAACGTAAAAGAAGATGTGGTATCATAAAAAAGAAGAATGATGTATTTAGATTCGTTAATTGGAACTGAATGAATATATAAAAAAGAAAAAGGAGCAAATTCAAATGAAGAAAAATGAATCCAACAAGAATCATTAATTTAACTGTTGGGCTGAAATCAACAGAGAAAAACAGAATTATGAAGAAAACCTTATAAAATATCAAGAAAATCTGATAAAATATGAAGGACACCTTATAAAAAGAAAAAGATTTTGTCGAAAAATTTTCTTGTAAATGATAATTGTGTCCTAAGAAAAAACTTGAATGTTTTTAAGATTTATTGTAATTCCTTCTCTAAAAGAAGTTATTGCGAGGAATTCAAATGTGGCGAATACTAATTGTATTTGAATGGAAATCGTAGATAACCGAAAGTTTATTTAGACTTATTTCTAACTGCAGAAATAATAGTTGAAAATTTATTATCACAAATAATAAATTACATTGGAGAAAATCCTTTATAATTAAGGATTTTATCAGAAATATCTGAAGAGATATTATGAAAGTCGTTTGCTGTGAGCAAGCTATGTTGGATAACATTTTTATATGCTTAAAAATTGTAACTACTTCCAAATGAAGAGAGAATATTTTATTGTATGCCAAAGGGACAAAATACAAAAAAAAAAAGAAAGGGGGAGAAAGGGGAAGTTCCCTCCCCTTAACTGTAAAAGAAACAAAGTAATGACATTTCAACTTTAAAATAAATTGAAATTAAGAGATCGTTTCTCGATGAATACAATTAAACAAAATTGGCAATGACTCTAGCTTCATTTGGAAAGGTGAACTTTATTGTTGACTTGATATCTTCATACATGTATATTTTTGTGTTTTTGTTTTTATAATTTTATTTTCTTTAAAATAAAAAAGAAACAAAAAAATATTACCACGTGTCATATTGTTTGTCTCATTCGGAATTCATTGTGCTTTCATTTATATAATGTCGCTATCTCAATCCTTGTCCCATTCTCATTCATCCAGATCACAAAACTAAACCTATACGCAATCTTTATGCTTGACAAGCTATATGAACCTTTGGAGTTATCACCAAAATATAACCAGTCACGGAGAATCGATTTGATAAAGATTGGGTGGTACGTGACTATAGACAGAAATTCTCCCTGACAACCCAGGTTAATACAACCTGGAAAAATAGAAACGTTACAATATATATATATATATACATATATATATATACAAAAATTAAATCGCGAGTCCAGACTATCCTACTACAGTTTTGCCTAAAACGGCTCCTCCGGGTACCTAGCACCAAGTCGGTGCTAGGTACCTGGAGGAGACGTTTTAGGCGAAACTGTAGTAGGATAGTCCAGACTCGCGATTTAATTTTTATAATTGGCTCTATTTAGTATTGAGCTCTTTTTGTATTGCAGCATCTTGTGGTGGGTTTTTGTTCTTTTGACCATCTGATTGCATATCTCTTGATTTTTTTCAACTAATGTGACGAAGTTGGCCTTTTCTTTTTTTTCTCCCAATAATTTTTTTCTTTTTTCTCCAGGCAGTGATTCGAGATTTGTTATCTCTGAATTCTGGCTGTTTTTTTTTTTCTTTTTCTTTGTCACCATGAATGCTGGTAGATAGTAAATTAGTAAATACATATATATATATATATATATATATATATATATATATATATATATGACAATCTGACATAAGTAAAATTTGCAGTAGCTTAAGTACTAGACTGCAATATTGTAGAGAGTTTGAACTTCAGTAGCGCTGTAGCATTCACTTTTGGACTAATACCCTTTAGAAAGTTATGAAACCTTTTATCCCTCCCCAATTATAAGTTAAATAGCACTGTTCTTCAGTAGAGATGGCATAAAATAATCCAGAAAGGTTGATATGCCATTTAACAAAGAAACCCCAAAAAGTAAAGAAAATTTAATGGTTGACCCTGCTTGACATTCTGTTTTTTTTTCCTACTGGGTATTTGTTTAGGATGTATATAGAAACTTTCCTTTTCTTTTTCTTTCGTCAGTCTCCAGAATTGAGCAACAGGGTAGCACTACTGAACTTACCTGTAAACCCAAATAAGCCATACCTTAGGGTGTGGTGACATGCCTCCTCTCTGTAGGGTATCTGCTTGCCCACACTGTGTTTATTGCACAGAGCCCAAGATGGTGTCACAAAAAAAAAAAAAAAAAAAAGAGAAAAAAGAAACGACAAACTTTAAGTTTGAAGGACTGGACTCACTCAGAGATGGAACAGTGCGTGTCACTTCAGCCGTTACATTAGCTATATCCTCCCCATATGTCTAGTGTGAATTCTACCAAGCCAGATTTTGGCAGATCACCTAAGCTGTAGAGACACCAGTAGATTCTCTCTCCTGTCACTTTCTCAGACCTACTCACTCTGACAAGTTCCTATTATTTCATTCCTGACTCCCAGTACTTCGAGAAAACAAGAAGTGCTTAGTCATTTCCTGTTTCTTTGTCCCCTTTTCCCATGTGTTGCTTAACCTCACACTTATTCAAGATCATAATTATGCTTCATTCAAATCCACGTTTTACCCCCTGACCTGTCAGGCTTGTATGGGTGGGTTTACTGTTTCCTCCTTCTTGGTTTTTTTCATATAGCACATGGACACACACACATATAGATATATATCTACTCACACCTACTTGTACGTCCACCGTGACACATATACACACACATTTCTTGGCTAGTTGGCTGGGGCTGCTGAATACATTGACTGCTTCTCTGCAGAGGGGGTACCCCCCCAACGAGTATTCTAGACATGACACTAAATAATCTGATGGTGAGGTTCTAGTAATGCTGGAGTTTTGGGGAATGTGGAGTACTCTTTCATTGCCATTGCCCCCAGGTCCACTCTGAGCCAGAGTGGTAGCACCTAATAAGGTCCTATCTATGGGTCAAATAGAACTAAACTGTGTACTTATGCTAAATTGAATTGTTTGAAATAGAACTGTTTTGACATTTTATATGGTTGTAAACAAAAACTATACTTATAGTAAACTGAATTTTTAAAAAAATCTAATTTGGCATTGAATGTCCTGAAAAGGGTTGATAAACCATAAAACAACCAACCAACCAACCAACCAACCAAAATATATTTCTAACTCTATACTACCATGCCAAGGATTCATAATGTCACAAGGGTCACACGCCTTTGAAGGAGGATATTTTTTTAGATATATTTTTATTATATCATTAGCTTTATTTTTTAAATCTAATTAATCAAAAATGATATATATTTTAATCATTAGCATTAATACAAAAAGATTTTAGAGAAGGGCCTCAAATTTCATATAGTTGAGGGTTTCAGCAGGTGAATGTTCTGCCTTATTTCATTTCAATTTTAGTTGCTTTCTTTATTGTATTAATCTCAGGTTGTTGTTTCTATGCCATTGAGAACAGACCACAATGGAAAAAACAATAAAAGATAAACACCCAATGAGACTTAAAGTAACATCTTATTTTGCATTGATGCGACCTGGTTCCCAATCTCCGCTGATTTACGATCTAAGCAATGATAGCACTAGTATCACACCCATAAACTTATCTAATACATTCATATCTGATTTCTTGGTGCCATGTTTTTACTGTTTTACATTCCTGTAGAGTTAAATTTGGCACTACAAGGTATAATGGTTGTTATCTTAGGGAATAGTTTGGTTGAGTTTTAATGCCAAATCCTCTTTATGGCATATTAACCCTTGTAGTTTATTTAATGCCAAATCCTCTTTATACATATATATCAAATATACAAGATTTGGTTTGGTAGAGTTTATGGCATATCAACCATTGTAGGTTATTTAATGCCAAATCCTTTTCATACATATAAATATATGATTTGGTTTAGTTGGGTTTATAGCATATCGACCATTGTAAGTTATTTAATACCAAATCCTCTTTATACATATATATTTACAAGATTTGATTCGGTTGGGTTCATGGCATATCAACCATTGTAGGAGGTTTTATGGCATATCAACCATTGTAGGTTATTTCAGGCCAAATCCTTTTTATACATATGTTATATAATTTGTAAATGCATAGTTTGTTAATAACACTTTTAAGTGAGGCAGAGCTCATTTATTTGCACACAGTTAAATGGTTCCAAGTACTCAAACATTAATAGTTCTATTTAGCATTAATAATTTATTTGCACTCAAATGGTTTCAAATATTGTTATCCAAAATAAATAGTTTTATTTGCACACACTTAAATGGTGGCAAGCATCACTATGTAACATTAAAAATTCAATGTAGGTACATAGTTAAAGAGTTTCAAGTATTGCTAATCAACACTAATAACTTTAATCAACATTATACATTTATTAGTACACAGTTAAATGGTTTCAAGAATTTCTACGTATATATAATAATTTGATTTATTTGCACACAGTTTAACGATCAAACAGTTCTATTGATCCATAGATAGGACCCTATTTATATTTACCAACCCCACCGCTTGAGCAGGATATGACACAAGGTCAATTTTTAAGCAGAGTTTGACAGTTTTGAATACAGTTTTCCTTTTCCTAGACTAGTTGCCTCACCAAGGCTGAAGAACCCAGTCTGCCCTACTATTTTACCCATAGCTGAAGGGAGAATAATTGGATTCATACCTTTCCCAACGGTATTAGTGCTATATGAAATGCAATCAGTCTCGTCCAGGATTTGAACTCATATCACTGTGTTCATTTCCTATGACAATAACCATTACACCACAGGCACCCTATCAAGTGCTACCACTCCAGGTGAGAGTGGATCTGGGAACAATACTCATTATTAGATGGTTTAATATCATATCCAGGACACTCGATGGGGTGAAGTCTTACTCCTTTGCAGAAATGCAATCAGTGTACTCTACAGCCCCAGCCAACTGGGCTACTTAGAGAGTGAACGTGACAAACGAAATTCAAATCCAGAACAAGACTGTCTTTCACTTTTGCAGGGTAAGACCCCACTCCCTTCAAAAAATGCAAAAGTTGGTCCTTTTACAGTGGAGACTCGACAAAATATCTTCCCTACCTTCAAGCACATCAGAAGGAGTACCATAGCATAGTGGCTCACATGCTGGGCTAAGACATTGTAGTGAGTTCAAACTCCAGTCACACTATAACTCTTACTTGGGAAAGGTATGAACTCTCTTATCCCCCCCACCAGCTATTATCTAAATAGTACCGCTACTCTTTTATCTTTTTTTTTTTTTACAAGGATGGCTTTGGTATTAAATATCCCACAAAGTTTGATATGCCAATAAACACAAGTACTACTACTGACCTGTCAGCAGGGCTTAGAATGAACACTATCTCCAGCAGAAGAGTAAAACCTTTCACAAAAAGAGGTGTTCTGGCTATGATTAAACTGCATCTGATAGTGAGGGTCCAGTTTTGGACCATGTGGATAATTCTTTTATTGTCATTACTGATACAGAATTATAGTGCCTATTAGGGTTCAATCAATGAGTCAAAGGGATTTGTTTAAAAATTCTTTGATACCATAAAACTGTAAATTATTTGTATTTAAAATAGTTACTTGAATCTGTAACTATTTACAAAGAATTATTATTAGTTACTTGAAACCATATAACTGTGTGCAAATTATTTGTATAAAGAATAGTTACTTGAAGCTATATTTACAAAGAATTATTATTAGTTACTTGAAACCATATAACTGTGTGCAATTTATTTGTATAAAAAATAACTACTTGAAGCTATATTTACAAAGGATTATAATTAATTACTCGAAATCATATAACCGTGTGCAAATTATTTGTATAAAGAATAGTTACAAGAAATCATTTAATTGTGAGCAAACAATTATGATTTAATAATAACTTGAAATCAATTGTGTATAGATTATTAGTATTAGATAGAAATACTTGAAACCATACAACAAATAAGCAAATTAGTTGTATTAGATAGTTATATGATATCGAGTATTCTTATGTGTGTAAAACTTTTAAGTAACAACTATACATAAATGTAAAATGAATGTAATTCCCTAACCTCAAGCCATAAAATAACCCTAGTTGGGTTAACATGCTGTTTAAATCTATCACTCAAATGTTCATAAATATTTTAGCCATAGTTTTTGGTGTTGTTAGAGAGAAGGAATTGTGTTTATTCTTAGCGAGAGGATATTGTTATTATTTTTAACAAGGGAAAGTTTTGTTTTTAGCGAGGAAGATGGTTGTATCGTGCGTGTGTTTACGTTGTGTTGTTTCCTCGCTAAGTGTGTAATTCCCTCGCTAATTGTAGTTAGGTATATAAAGGAGAAGGTTCAAGAAGTAAGATGCCGATAGTCAAAATGTGTTTTTAGAAATAGTTTTTATTTGCAGCATGGAAAATGTAGTTTGTGCTGAAAATCTCGTAGTGAGTAAGGAGACGAAATGGAGTTATGAGAAAGTTTAGAAAGGCAGCGCATATAGTCGGACATGCGAGGGATTGTGTTCACCGTAGTTTAGCGAGAGCTATGTTGCCGTTGGAGGAAATTAACTTTGGAGTCACCATGAGTTTTGTGCGTCTGGTGGAGAGGTGTGCGTTGTCTCCATTAAAGTGGCCCAGAGGTGAATTGAGAGCTAGGTGTCGAGAGCGGAATAAAGGCATCGCATTGACATAGCCAATTTTGGGGGTGACATAAAGTTGTTCTTGTAGTGGCGTATTGAATGTATCTAATTCATATTCAACTGGGATTCCTTGGTCTGAGATAGGCGCAAGGAATCCATAAATAAGATAGGTTCCCTCATGTGTTCATACTGTTGCTGCTATTGAAGGGCCACCAGTGAGACGTCTACACCGGGTGGCGTCGTTCAGCCAAAGAGAGTGTGTTTGGCAGCTTACTCAATTTCTGCTGCCCGGGAAAGGGGTTCCGGGCTGAATAGGATAGGTCATCCTGATTGGGTGAAATTATGTGTCGAATTAAATTGCGCGCCAAACCAAAATGCCTTCTGCTACAATATATTTTTCATTTTTCATATTTTAATATCATTGAGGTAGACAATGATAAATTATATTTTTGACAGTACGGTCACCTCTTGCCAAACACAGGTTGATTCTATTTTCTATCTCCTGATTGTTTTGCTGGTTGGAAATATTTTTGGATAACATGAATGATTCGTTATCTGCCCATGTTGTGTTTTTTAGATCCAGACAATGAATCAAATGCAAATTAGAGTGGCCGGTCAGCAAGTAAACAAATGATATCACACAATTAAGAGAGTAAAAAAAAGTTGACACTAAGAAACAGAGAACAGTTTTGCAAAAATAACAATCGTATTTACCCAACCCCTCTGCTCGGGCAGGATATGACACAAGGTCAATTTTTAAGTGAAGTTTAACAGGTTTGAATTTAGAGTTTTCCTTCTCCTAGACTAGTTGCCTCACCAAGGCTGAAGAACACAGTCTGCCCCTACTATTTTACCCATAGCTGGAGGGAGAATAATTGGATTCATACCTTTCCCAAGGGTATTAGTGCTATGCGAAATGCAATCAGTCTCGTCCAGGTTTGAACTCGTGTCGCTGTGTCCATTTCCTATGACGATAACCATTACACCACGGGCACCTCCAAAAATAACAATATGTAGTATATATATATATATATATATATATATATAAAAAATGTCTTTTGAAGTTCTTACAGGACAGGTAAGTTTCATGTCAGAGGCCAGTTAATATATAAGGCTTAGTCTATCTTCCACTTTCTACAAATCCTAGAAGCCTACATATAAAAACAAAAAACCTAAAATCAATAGAATTCATTTGGAAAATAGCGACAATGTTTTGAAATGTCTTCAGAAATTTTTTTTTTTTAATATTCTGTATTCCTTGATAGTATTCAATTTCTGTTGATTGCATTATGTTTTTTAAATTCATCAGCAACTCAGTTTTATCCAACTTTGCGTTTACATATTTTTGTTATGTTATAAAAAAGACACTTTTTTTTAATACTGCTTTCATTCAATTAATCTTAAATAATGGTAATGTTTGTTTTTTCACAGTATTCTCACTTTCTATACTCAGGGTAGTTTGGTACAAAGTCAAAAACACAGAGCTTCAGGGAAGCTGCTTCACCACCTAACTTACCAACACTTATAACTAAACTGGTCAATTTATGTATATTCTCAACTGGGTTAGTTTCTTTCTTTCTTTAATGGCATATCAACTCTTTTTAGGTTATAAAAATAAAAACTTATAAACTTTTACACAAGTAGTTTTTAACTAAGAAGCTTAATTAAAGGTTCATATCAGTTTAATATGACAAATGTTATAATACAGACAAGATATTTTAGCAGCAATGAAAGATATAAACTTTTACATGAGCAGTTTTCAACTAAGAAGCTTAATTACAGGTTCATATCAGTTTAACATGACAAATGTTACAATACAGACAAGATATTTTAGGTTTGGTTTCTTTGTTTAATGGCATATCAACTCTTTTTAGGTTATTTAATGCCAAAGCCATTCTCCTAGAAGAACAGTAGTGGTACTATTTAACCCATAGCTGGGAGGATAAGGGGGTAAGTCATATCATAAGATGTATAGCAATAACATACTGAATTTTCAAGAGTCTACAACAATTTTAAATGCCTGTACAAAAAAAGGCTGGAAACTTATTGAATGCACCACATAAGAATTATTGAAACAGAAAAATGGAATCAGCTATGTTAATATTTGGGATAAGATTGTTTACATTCTCTTTGGTAAGATGCCCTTGAAAAAAGAATTAATCTAATTTTCCTTATACCGTTTTATTGCCATTTACCTTGTGGAAAAAATGTCTGAGTAATTACATTATTTGTCAGGGCAATGCTAAGAAAATATATTTCTTTCATTTTAATTCTTTTAAAGATATAGCTGATAGAGAAGAGAAAAACTATATTGGAACTCAATGTCTGTAAAGAATGGAATGTTATTTTCCTCTGAGGAAAAAAAATTCTCAACAATTCATGCAAAGGTTGAATGAAAATAGCTTGATTTCAGCTGAAAAGAGATTGATTCAACAAAAAGGTAAAATGCGCGTACATGAAATAATGAGTGGAACAGAAATGTGGAATAAAAAGGGTTTTATTCAATGAAAAGATAAAATGTGTGTACATGAAATAATGAGTGGAACAGAAATGTGGAATAAAAAGTGTTTTATTCAATGAAAAGATAAAATGTGTGTAAATGAAATAATGAGTGGAACAGAAATGTGGAATAAAAAGGGTTTTATTCAATGAAAAGATAAAATGTGTGTAAATGAAATAATGAGTGGAACAGAAATGTGGAATAAAAAGTGTTTTATTCAATGAAAAGATAAAATGTGTGTAAATGAAATAATGAGTGGAACAGAAATGTGGAATAAAAAGTGTTTTATTCAATGAAAAGATAAAATGTGTGTAAATGAAATAATGAGTGGAACAGAAATGTGGAATAAAAAGGGTTTTATTCAATGAAAAGATAAAATGTGTGTAAATGAAATAATGAGTGGAACAGAAATGTGGAATAAAAAGGGTTTTATTCAATGAAAAGATAAAATGTGTGTAAATGAAATAATGAGTGGAACAGAAATGTGGAATAAAAAGTGTTTTATTCAATGAAAAGATAAAATGTGTGTAAATGAAATAATGAGTGGAACAGAAATGTGGAATAAAAAGGGTTTTATTCAATGAAAAGATAAAATGTGTGTAAATGAAATAATGAGTGGAACAGAAATGTGGAATAAAAAGGGTTTTATTCAATGAAAAGATAAAATGTGTGTACATTAAATAATGAGTGGAACAGAAATGTGGAATAAAAAGTGTTTTATTCAATGAAAAGATAAAATGTGTGTAAATGAAATAATGAGTGGAACAGAAATGTGGAATAAAAAGGGTTTTATTCAATGAAAAGATAAAATGTGTGTAAATGAAATAATGAGTGGAACAGAAATGTGGAATAAAAAGTGTTTTATTCAATGAAAAGATAAAATGTGTGTAAATGAAATAATGAGTGGAACAGAAATGTGGAATAAAAAGGGTTTTATTCAATGAAAAGATAAAATGTGTGTAAATGAAATAATGAGTGGAATAGAAATGTTGAATGAAGAGAGTTTACATTTGGCTAAAAAGAAATTGATTCAATCAAAAGGTAGAATGTATATATAAGAAATGTTTGGAATAGAAAGGTTGAATGAAAAGGATGCAAATTCTGCCAAAAAGGGATTGATTCAACTCATAATTGAATCATTAAAGTAGTTTGGTGAATTTGATTTTGATGTCCAACAAGATCAGTGAAAAAGCAGCTATGAATAAATATAGAAGATAGAAATAACCTAATGGAAATGACTTGCAGCAAAGTAACAGAGGAGACTTGAATGAGATACAAATAAGACAACATTCAGAAAACAAAAGTTAAAATATAGAAGATAGATAGAAATAACCTAATGGAAATGACTTGCAGGAATGAGATACAAATAAGACAACATTCAGAAAACAAAAATTAAAATCAATATCAAGATCGAAGTTTCTATATAAATCTAAAAATACAGACAAGATATTTTAGCAGCATGAAAGATATAAACTTTTACACAAGCAGTTTTTAACTAAGAAGCTTAATTAAAGGTTCACATCAGTTTAATATGACAAATGTTACAATACAGACAAGATATTTTAGCAGAAATGAAAGATATAAACTTTTACATGAGCAGTTTTCAACTAAGAAGCTTAATTACAGGTTCATATCAGTTTAACATGACAAATGTTACAACACAGACAAGATATTTTTGGTTTGGTTTCTTTGTTTAATGGCATATCAACTCTTTTTAGGTTATTTAATGCCAAAGCCATTCTCCTAGAAGAACAGTAGTGGTATTATTTAACCCATAGCTGGGAGGATAAGGTGGTTCACACCTTTCCCAAGGCTACTTGCTCGAAAGTGAACGTAATAGCGTGACTGGAGTATGCACTCGCGTACTACGATTCCACAGTCCATCGCTTTAACCATTACACCATGAGGACACCCCCCTACAAGATATTTTAGCAGCAATGAAAGATATAAACTTTTACACAGGCAGTTTTCAACTGAGAAGCTTAATTACAGGTTCATATCAGTTTAACATGACATGATACAATAACCACTTTAACATAACAGCACATTTATTTGAAACCCCTTAACATTTATAATAATGGCCAAATTTTGAAAACCTGTATTGAATAGCAAAATAATAAAAGAAAATGTATAAATGTTCAAACTCTAAAATCAGACATCATAAAATAAAAAAAAATTAACAAGTTGTAGATCTAATACTTTTTTAATTTTAAATCCCAAAAGATATAAATCTCAGATATACAAACATAATAAATTTCATAGCAATATATGTTACAAACTCTTAGCATGTGTAACTTTCTGTTTATTATTCCTTGTTGATATCAGTTTATTATTAAAAATTATACAATAATAACTTTGATATAACTGAACATTAGAATAATAATAATAATAATAATGAGGGCCATATTTTTGGCTCTGGATTGAACAGCAAAGTAATAAAAGGAGATTTAATGATTGGATACTGCAACAAAAATGCCATTTGTCAATGAAGAGAAAATAGATTTGAATGAAAAAGTTGCTAAGTACAAAGAAAATTTCTATTTGTCCATCTAATACTTTTTAAATCTGAAACACATAACATATAATAATAACATGAGTTTTATTAATATAATAATATCTTAATATATATATATATATATATAAAAACAAATATAACTTCATCTGATACTTATATTTACAAACCATATAGCAAATATAAGCACAAACTTACTTGTACTATTTTAAAATTTTTAATGCTTAGTACAAGTAAATGAAAAAGTTCATTTCGTCTTCTAGAGTAGAAAGTTGTTACTCTCCTGTGTGTATCCGCATGTGTATTTTTAAACTGTAATTTGCTGAAAATCCTGATCCACATACTGGACAAAATGATTTTTCTCCCGTGTGTGTTCTCATATGGTTTTTTAAACTTGAACTCACTGAAAATGCTGATCCACATACTTCACAGGAAAACGGCTTCTCTCCTGTGTGTATCCGCATATGTGTTTTTAAATGAGAACTTTTCGAAAATGCTGATTCACACACATGACAAGAAAATGGTCTTTCTCCTGTGTGTATACGCACATGTGTCTTCAAATCACAACTCTGTGAAAATGCTGATCCACACACTTCACAAGAAAATGGTTTCTCTCCAGTGTGTATTCGCATGTGTGTTTTTAAATTATAACTTTCTGAAAATGCTGAGCTACATAATTGACAGGAAAATGGTTTTTCTCCAGTGTGTATACTCATATGCCTTTTTAATTTGGAATTCTCTGAAAATGCTGATCCACACACTTCACAAGAAAATGGTTTTTCTCCTGTGTGTGTTCGCATATGTCTTTTTAAATTGCAACTTTCTGAAAATACTGACCCACATACTGAACAAGAGAATGGTTTCTCTTGTGTGTGTTTTCTCATGTGGCTTCTTAGATGTTCCTTCTCTGAAAATGTTGCTTTACATACCCGACAAGAAAATGGTTTCTCTCCTGTATGTAATCGCATGTGTGTTCTTAAATTGGAACTCACTGAAAATGTTGATCCACACACTTTACAAGAAAATGGTTTCTCCCCAGTGTGTATTCGCATGTGTGTTTTTAAATGAGAACTAACTGAAAATTTCGATCCACATACATCACAAGAAAATGGTTTCTCTCCTGTGTGTATTCGCATGTGTGTTTTTAAATGTATATTCTGTGAAAATGCGGATCCACACACTGTACAAGAAAATGGTTTTTCTCCTGTATGCATTCGCATATGGCTTTTCAAATGCTCATTTTCTGAAAATATGGATCCACACACTTCACAAGAAAAGGGTTTCTCTCCTGTGTGTATTCGCATGTGTCTTTTTAGATTGCAACTTTCTGAAAATAATGATCCACAAAATTCACAGGAATATGGTTTCTCTCCCGTATGTTTTCGCATATGGCTTTTCAAACTGGAACTCACTGAAAATGTCGACCCACACAATTGGCAAGAAAATGGTTTCTCTCCTGTGTGTATTCGCATGTGTCTTTTTAAATGTATATTCTGTGAAAATACTGATCCACATTCTGCACAAGAAAAGGGTTTATCTCCTGTGTGTATTCGCATGTGTGCTTTTAAATTGCAACTTTTTGCAAATGATGATCCACACACTTCACAAGAAAATGGTTTCTCTACTTTATGTTTTTGCATATGGCTTTTTAAAGGGGAATTTCCGAAAAATGCTGATCCACACACTTCACATGAAAATAGTATCTCTTCTATGTGTGTATATAAATATATATATATATATATATATATGTGTGTGTGTATACAGATTTTTAAAAATCAAAACGTGGTTATTTTTCAGTCTGTTTCCATGTTTATTTAGAAAAATGGTTGATATAGATAGAAAGTAAGTAAGAATAAGGAGTTTCTACTTTTAGTGCTTATATGTGACTACTTACAAATAAAGTCTATCAGTAGATCCACACTCTACTAATGAATTTTCACATAAGCAAATGGTTGCCTCCTGCAAATAAAGAAAACATTATTAAATAAAACAGAATACTGGTAGTTTACTTACAATTATATAATTATAATGATTGTGCCTGCATTTCAATGAACGATAATACATCACATAATTCATATCAAGTCATAAGTAAACTTTTTTTGTATGATTGTATGGAAATCAATTTAAACACGGCAATTTTTACATTCTGCCTAAGTTCATTTCTCTGAAACAAAAGAACGCACAGTTATTGATAAAAGATTAGAAAAATGTTTACATTCTAAAACTTAAATAAAAAATTGTACTTGTGCAAGGCTATAATGAGTAAAGACTCAGAACCTATGCAAATCAAATCTTTTGATTTCTGGTAGGTATGTAGTGACCTAATCTACAATCAAGAAATTTTTTAGCAAGAGTAAAACCAAATAATTAACTAATTAGCAACTATACTTATTACCAAGGTTGCATTATTATTACTTAGAATTCACTTGAAAGTTGAATATCTTTGGTTTGGTTTGGTTTTATGGAATATCAACCATAGCTATATGTTGGTTGGTTGGTTGGTTTTGTTTTAGGGCATATCAACCTTTTTCGGGTCATTTAACGCCAGATTAAATTTCAAACAAATTAGTATAAGTATAGTATTGTCCAAGTGAGTAGAGTGTTCACCAATTATCTGAGAGACCAGGGTTCAATCCCGATACCATTTCAGGACAGAATGGACCAGGGAATGATAGCAATAAAGGGGTACTTTGCATTCCCCAAAGCTCCAGCATTACTGGAACCTCACCATCAGATTGTTTAGCGTCATATCCAGGACACTTACCCCTATGATTTGTAAACATGTTGACAAAGTTAAAAAGTTCCAAGTTCACTAACAATTCCATTAAACATCAGTCATTTGTTTATACCCAATTCAATGATCAAACAGTTCTATTTCTAACAATTTAATTTAGCAGAAGTCAAAATTTCCAAGTATTACTACGTATCACTAACAATTCAGTTAAACATCAGGCATTTGTTTTCACACAGTTAAATGAGCAAACAGTTCAATTTAGCATATCATTTGTTTGCACTCAGTTTAACTATCAAATAGTTCTATAATACCCATAGATAGGACCCTATCAAGTGCTACCACTCTGAGCTGGAGTGGTCCTGGGACCAATAGCAGTGAAGAAGTATTCCACATTCCCCAAAATTCCAGCATTACTGGAGCCTCACAATAGTCATATCAAGGACACTCGTCAGAGAGGGGACTTACCCCTTTGTAGAGATGCAGTCAGCGTATTCTACAGCTCCAGCCGACTGGGCTATTGAATTACTTTTATTCAGGAAATAATTGCACAGAATGTATGATATATAATCATGTATGATATGATACACTCAATCCAAAGTATCTTGGCCAAGTCGGCTGGGGCTGTAGAATAAACAGATTGCAGAGATGCAGCCAGTGTATTCTACAGCTCCAACTGAGTGGAACAGGATACTTTGGATTAAAATTAAGGCAATGTCCTAGCGGTTAGAGTGTTCGCCAGTACCTGGGAGACCAGGCTTCAATCCCAGGTCGAGTCATACCAAAGACTAAAAAAAAATGGTACTTGATGCCTCCTTGCTTAACACTTAGCATTATAAGGTACGGATCAAGGGTAAAGTAGAGCAAACCAGGGAGAGGAGTAGTGCCCTTTCCTACACCTCGGTTTAGTAGCTATTGAAAAGGGAGCCTTCAGGTCACTCTTGACTATGGTTGCCAACTTCACTAGGCTTAAAAACAAGGTACACTTCAATGTTTTAAAAACTTACTTAATGAATGACTGCTTGCTTTTCAGGTGGAAAATCTGTCTCAAAAAATCATTCATTCTATGAGCATGTATGGTAACTAAAAAGTATATAAGAAACTTACAGCAGCAATGGTATATATACCTTATTCTCATCATGGACTTAAATATTTGCCTTCAGTTTTTATGTTATATAATTACAGAATGATTTTTTTATATTAATCATTTTTCGTTAATTATATTCTATCATTTGGTTTGGTTGGGCTTTGAACTATTCGGCTCTTAGTGCAAATGTTCATGCTCGTGCGCAGAGGATATGATAATCATAAATGTCATAATAAAAACCCCAGATAGGAAATGAGCCGGGGTGTGAATGACTGGAAGCGATAGGCTGAGAATTTGGTGATTTTGAAAAAGACATTAGTTGAGATCCAACTCGGGGCCGGGCGAGTCCAGCTGGGGGCTACGGGATATGCAGCACGTTTGCGGGGTCAGCATAGTAAAAACGTCTCTCTCTCCTCGTGTCGAAAAACTAAAGTCAAGAAGTTAATAAACCTTTTGTACCTGAACAACGGAGAGTCGTCAGTGTTTCGTATTTCCCTGCATCTGTATATTTGTACAGTTGTATTGTGACTATATGCTACATTCATACACAAAATTGGATATGTTCTGCCAAATCAGAGAAACAAACTTTGATGACAAAAAATTAATTGTGACAATGCAAACAAAGTTTTATTTTCAGTTGGCAAGGTTCTGAGAGTAAACACCAGTGTTGTATACTCATATACAGATTCAACTATACATGCACATAATACGTATACCTGCAGAATACATATTGATGCAGTTAATAAAGACGAGCGAAGACTTCTTTAAAAAAACATACCTCTCACTTTATTTGAAAGGTTGGTGTGTATGAGAGGGAGTTGGAGACCGAATAGAACTGCAATATATTGACCCCCACTAATGGCCATCAGCATTGTGTCTTTCTTGTTGTCCAGAGCTGCTCCACTGGAGGCCCGGGGGCCCAGCTCTCTGCTGGATGATGGCATTCTCTACTGCATCTTGTCTCTAACTCATCTGATCTCCAACTCCATCGGGAGTCCTGAAGGCCCCTTCTGCTGGGTGGTGGCTTTCCCTACCACATCTTGTCTCCAGCTCATCTGATCTCCAACTCCTGACTTCCTGTCTTCAGAGTTATATAATAGTTCAATCGCCCACTCAATCTTTGGAATGGCATGTTTGATCGTCATCAAGCGAAAATAACTGTCATGCAGTTCACAGGTCACTCTCTTCCAGTGCATCAGTCTATGAGTGTACCATGGGATTTTTACCTTGTCCCATTTTTTCAGCCAAGCTCGCCTACATGATTTCTTCTCATAACTGCCTTTGGAATGTGTCACTTCCTTCCGGTGCATCACTTTGGAATGGCATGTTTGGCCAGGTCGAAGGTCAATATACAACACCAGGAAGCAATCTAAGCAGAGAGTCTTATGCCAAACTTGGACAAGGAACACTCCCAACACTGAGCCAGAAGGTTGACTTTGTACATGGGTGAAACAAGGTCACAAGGATGCAGATTCAAAATATGTAGACAGAAATATCACAAGAGTGACGGTGTCCAGTGATAGGTATATGTGGCAAGCTAGGTATCCTTGAGATGATATATGAGTTGAATATATTGACCCATTTCTTAGAATCCAATGCCAGACTTTTATGTTATTAAGGACAAAAAAGAACATAAAACTCAATTTTGAGTAGGATAGGTTAAATTTACTAAATACAAGAAGAAAGAGGAAAAAGTAAAATTATTTATATAGTATGAAAAATTGAACAATTTTCACAATATTAATAGTCAATAACATGGCCACTCATCTTTATAACTTACTGCTATTGTTTTCTAAATTTTTTGAGATTTGAACAAGTCTTTTCTGAGATTTTCTTCCATTCTTCAATGGTTACAAATTCTATTTCTTGAAGGTTTTTTGGTGACCAATGATTTATTCCAACTTTTAATTCTTGCCATAAATTTTCAATGGGAAAGACCCATTGAAGACGGCCATGGCTGAACTGTAATCTTCTTTTTCTGAAGCCTCACAGTCACTGATTTGGATGTATGGTTGGGATTGTAAAGTAAATCACTGACCTAGATCAAGATTTTGTGCTGACAGGTGTAGATTTTCCTCCAGAATTTTGATATAGTCTTCATAGTTCCTTTTATTATAATTAACAGTCCAGTCCCTCTGGAGCTAAAACAACCACAAAAGATTATGAAGCTGCCTCCATGTCTTAATGTTGGCACTGTGTTATTTGAGAAGAAAACCTTACTTTTCTTGCACAAAATCTTCAGTACCTTATCATGTCAAAAAAGCTAAATTTTTCCGTCATAATTCCATACTACTTATTGCCAAAGAATGTTTTGGCAAAATTAAACTGAGCAACAATCTGACATGGTTTGTGAAGAGGGTTCATAGTAGTCAGTTTCAATACAAATCATTTCTATTTAAACAACATTGTATTGTGCAAGTACTAACAATGATATTCATTATATCTAAACTTTTATCAACATCTTTCAAATCAACTCTTGGGTTTATATTAACCTCATGACATAGTTTTCATGCAGTTCTTGGTGACAACTTGGCTTTTCTTCAATGCCCAGACAAATTCTGTCAGGCCAAACTGTTCAAATTTCTTTATAACAGACTGTACCATTGAAATCTTTTAACCGGTCCTGTCTCTCTCTCTTTATCTCTTACTTGCTCGCTCAGTCCTACTGTGAAACAACAAATGCAATAACAATGCTGATATTACTCCTTTTATACCAGTTCTGGCTGGCTGAAATTTGCCTATGTCACAAACCCTGTCCCATCAGAGACGAGACGCGTGACCAATAAATTGCACTCCGAAGGATGGTCATGCTTCCATTTTTTCTATACTTCCAGTACTCCACACACAAGACACATTCGTGCTCATTTTGAACTTTGAGGTAGGGCATTTCGCTTGTCACTTCTTGCTTCTTTCTTTCTTCCTTTTGGTGTTGCTATGAAAGGAATTCAATCCATACAGCTTCGTTGTAACATTTCATTTCTCTCATTCGTTCGGCTCACCACCTGTTTTTTTTTTTTATCCAGCCATGGACAGTTGCTGGATTCATGTAAACATTGGCTGTTCTGCCTGCATATACAGCATGCTACACACAGTCTCTTTGAACGACAAACCCCGGTTGGCTCATCAGATGCAGCAGTCTGCGGGTTCTGCCTTTCAGCTTCACTACAACCATAGATCTAGGGATGGCTAACTGGTTTGAAATGGTGCTGTAACTATCACAATGATTGTACAGAATGAATAGACCAGAAGACTTTACCAATAAGATAATTATGTGAATTATTTATACTTACAATCAATCAATTTAAAATGATATTTTCTATGGTAGAAATAATTTTTTCTTTTCCTATTTTGCATAATTCAACCATCAAATTTATTGTAAAATTGAGTTTTATGTTCCTTTTTGGCGCTTATTTCCACATAAAAATATCTGGCATCATATGGGCATTAGATTCTAAGAAATGGATAAAAACATTCCAAATTGATGGGTATACAGATAATTTCATCGTGGACTGTATATAAAAACAAATGAAAAAGATTCCCACACTTTATCTCCAGTGCAGAACAAATGCATCCCTTTGATCTCCTGGTTCTCATGCAAAGTTCTATGTTTAAAGATAATCCACATAAAATAAAAAGGAAAGTTTATTTTCCAGTACAAATATTGATTTTTTTCCAGGTTTTGTTTTCAGTTTCTATGTTTAATGGCATATCAACCTTTGTAGTTCATTTAATGCCAAAGCTATCCATCTAGAAGAATAGTAGTAGTACTATTTAACCCATAACTGGGAAGATAAGGAAGCTCATACCTTCCCCAAGGGTATTTTGGTGAAAATGAACGTAATAGTGGGATTGGAGTTTGAACTTGCTTACTAGGATTCCACAGTCCATCGCTTTAGCCATTACACCATGAGGACATCCCCGAGTTTTTTTCATTAACCAAACCTAGGTTAATTGCTAACTGACAAGTATACCACAGTGGTTTATTTACAGAAAAAAAGGTTGTATGAGTATTTAATACATGAATAGAGTCAGTTAGAGCCAGTAGATATTATTAACATAACTAGCATACAGTTAAATGTTTTCAAGTATTCCTATCAAATACTAATAAATCCTTATCTAAATTTCTGCAATGTAGTTTGATAATTTTCATCATTTAGATGGTTGGTTGGATTTTATGGCATATCAACCAGTGTAGGTTATTTGATACCAAATCCCGTTTATACATATATATCAAATACATGATCTGTTAACATTATTTTGATAACATTTTTAAATGAGCCTGAATCCATTATTTTTGCACACAGTTAAATGGTTTCCAGTACTGCTATCTAATACAAATAATTCTATTTACTATTAATCATTTGTTAGCACAAAGTTAAATGGTTTCAAGTATTGCTATGTAATAGTAACAATTTAACATCAGTCATTTGTTTGCACAAATTCAAATAGATATTGAAGAAAAAAATAAATTCTTCGTTGGTGGGAGTGGGGGCTAAAAATCAAGTCCAACACTTACTAGTAGACAAATCTTTCTTCTCCTTTTCCTCTTCTTCTCCTCTTCTTTCTCTTTCTGTCTCACTTAGTCCTTTGTCCGTTTCTAAAACATCAAACCAAGTGAGAAACTGTCGTATTTCCCCTTGTAAACCTGCTTTGAGGAAAGGTGAAATTTACATGTGACTTGACTCTCACCGACATGAGACATGCTTTCACATAGATTCAGGTTCTGAAAGCAGACAGATTTTTCCTGATTGGACATCTGTAGGCAAGAAACATATGATCACTTAGGATCACAAGGTAATTCATCTTGCCTTTTGCTAGACTCTCTCCTGATTTCATGATCCCAAAGACTACAGCTAGAGGCAGGCCTCTTGCACCGGATACTTCACCAAAGGGGAACAACATAAGCCTTGCCTTCAGGAGGATCTTCGATTGTTCTGCATTCTGGCCGTTGGTATTCAGGGAATCATCCTGCGAAGTCTTCAGACAATCCATCATCAGGGGAATTATTGATCATAACGGCCTGAGCTCAAGTCAGAATCTGGTCCAAGGTCATGGTGTCTATTCTGGCCAATGCCCAGAGCAGCTGACTGACTTGTTGTGGCAGTCCAGAAACAAATGCGCCATCCACTGTTCGGGCAGTAGCCCTCCAACCAGCAGAGCCAAATGTTTTAGCAACATCCAAAACTCATCCACAGTTTCCCCGGGATGAAGTCATTGGGCTATTGTTATATTCACAATGTTATGATTTTTTTCCAGTAGGACATATTGCATAACATTGTGATATCGGCATTTGATTAAAGAACTTTTGAGTAAAACCATCTAACCCTAACCCTAACCCTGCCGTATTTGAGGGCAACATGAAGGCTCCCTTTTCAATAGCTATTACATCATGATGTAGGTGAGGGTGCTACTCCTTTCCTGGTTTGCTCCACTTTTGATCAGTGTCTTATAATGCTGAGTGTTAAGCAAGGAAGCATCAAGTATAATTTTTTGAGTCTTTGGTATGACTTGACCTGGGATTGAGCCCAGGTCTCATAGACCACAGGTGAACACTCTAACCACTATGACAATAACACTTTTGAGTCTTTGGTATGACTTGACCTGGTATTGAGCCCAGGTCTCCCAGACCACAAGTGAACACTCTAACCACTATGTCAATAACATTGCATAATACACCCTTTGCAAAACTCTGGTCTCCTAATGAGTTAATATGTATTCACCCAATCCCTCCCACATGAGTAGGATGTGACACAGGGTCAATTTTTATACAAAGAAAAGGCTAGTTTTAATGCAGATGCATGTGCTCTACAAAAATAAGGTATAGAGTACTATACAGGTCAGCGCTCAGCATGACATTTGTTGCCGTAGGAAATGGAATTGGTGATCTGAGTTCAAACCCTGAACAAGGTTTGCATTTCACTTTATGCTAATGGCCAGGGTAAAGGCATGAATCCATCTCCTCTTCCCCCAGCTAGGGATAAACCATAGGGCAAACTGTTCTTTAGCCATGGTTAGGCAATCAGTCTAGAAGAAGGAAAACTCTAAATTCAAACCAGCTACATTCTGCTTAAAAATCAACCTTGTGCAACATTCCTGCCGGTAGCAAATAAGTTAGGTACATATTATAAAGTAAGTTGTAAAGAGGACGACCAGAAGGCTCCCTTTTCAATAGCTACAACATCGAGGTGTAGGAGAGGGTGCTACTCCTTTCCTTGGATTGCTTCACTTTACCCTTGATATATACCTTATACTGCTGAGAGTTAAGCAAGGAGGTATCAAGTACCATTTTTTAAAGTCTTTGGTATGACGCGACCAAGGATTAAACCCAGGTCTCCCGGACCATAGGCGCACACTCTACCCACTAGGTCCTTGAATACATTCTAGCAAATTTTTCATGAAAAGTAATGTTTTATTTTTAAAAATTAGAAAAAAACATGTCACTGAAAGTATTGTCCATAGCTAGCCACTACCTAGGAGGTGCCCATGATGTAATGGTTATCGTCGTAGGAAATGGACACGAGTTCAAATCCTGGACGAGACCGGTTGCATTTCACATAGCACTAATACCCTTGGGAAAGGTATGAATCCAATTATTCTCCCTCCAGATATGGGAAAATAGTAGGGCAGACTGGGTTCTTCAGCCTTGGTGAGGCAACTAGTCTAGGAGAAGGAAAACTCTGAATTCAAACCTGTTAAACTCTGCTTAAAAAATTGACCTTGTGTCATATCATGCCTGAGCGGAGGGGTTGGTAAATATGATAGCTAGCCACTACTTTTCCCCATTTTTCTTGCAGCATTTGAAGTCCACATTGGAAAAATGACATGTTTTTGAGGCTAACCACCACTCAACTCATTTTTCAGCATTTTCATAAGAATGAAAGTGCTGCTCATCCAGGCTATATGCCATCGATTGAAACAAGTGATAATTGGATGGGGCAATGTCTAGTGAATATGACGGGTGGGGTAGGACTTCTATTTAAGCATTTTCAAGTAAGTTTTCACCTGTTTTGCCACATGTGCCCAAGTGTTGTCATGTTACAAAATCACTTTTTTGTGTCTCTGCTTGTATAGTGGCTGTTTTTTCTTCAATGCTCAGCTCAAATGCATCAATTGTAGTTGATAGGAATCTCTTGTAGTAGTTTCAGTCAATCTGAGAAGCTCATAATTAAACACACACAACTGATCTCACTAAATGCTGAACAGAAGCTTTGAACAATGGATATTCAGCTTTGCTGCTGATGTTGATACATGGCTGGGCTTACCCCACGATCTACGCTTATAGTACTTCCTTATAAATGTGTTACCATCTGAAAGTACATGAAAGGCATTCTGGAAACACAATCTGTTGGAAAACAGCAAGAATTTATTGAAGGTGTTAATATTTTATTATATGTATTTACCCAACCCCTCTGTCAGTGGCTATCTTGCTTGTGAGGCCTAAATGATTCAACTCTGAAACCTGATTCTTGTCTTGTGATTGTGTGCACATTTCATAGAATATTTACCCAACCGCTCCACCAAGAGCAAGATGAGACACAAGGTCATTTTTTATGCTGGATTTAACAGGTTTGAATTCAGAGTTTTCCTTCTCACAAACTGGTTGCTATATCAAAATTAAAGAGTGCAGTCTATCCTTCTATTTACCCATATCCAGAGGGAGACTACCTTTCTCAAAGGTAATAGTGCTATGCGAAATGCAATCAGCCTTTCCAGGATTTGAACTCGGTTTACCATGTCCATTTCTAATGACAATAAATATTACACCATCAGCACCTCTCTATTGACATGTGATTGTATGGACATTTCATGAAATATGTATTTACTCAATCCCTCCACCATGAACAAGGTATGAGACAAGGTCATATCACAAATATACTAATACTAATGTTGGTCATTAGAAAGTGGGGGCACAACAAAATATCTTCCCCTCCTTCAAACACACCTAGACTACTACTGCCCAGTCAGAAAGGATTAGAATATACTGACTGGATCCTTTACAGAAGAGTAAGACTTCGCCAAAAGGTATGTATGACACTAAACTACATTTGATGGTGAGGGTCTGGTTCAGGAGATCCAGGGAGTAGGGACTAACACTTCATTGCTCTTACTCCCAGGTCCATTCCAACCTGGAACTTCAGTCAGCTGGGGCTGTAAAATATGCCGAGTGTATCTCTGCAAAAGGTTTGGTTTGGTTTTATGGTATATTAACCATTGCAGGTTATTTAATCCCAAATCTTCTTTATGCATATATATCAAATATATAGGATTTGGTTTGGTTGAGTTTTATGGTATATCAACCATTGTAGGTTATTTAATGCCAAATCCTCTTTATACATATATATCAAATATATAGGATTTGGTTTGGTTGAGTTTTATGGTATATCAACCATTGTAGGTTATTTAATGCCAAATCCTCTTTATACATATATATCAAATATATAGGATTTGGTTTGGTTGAGTTTTATGGTATATCAACCATTGTAGGTTATTTAATGCTAAATCCTCTTTATACATATACATTAAATACATAGGATTTGGTTTGGTTGGGTTTTATGGCACATCAACTACTGTAGGTTATTTAATGCCAAATCTTCTTTATACATGTAACAAATGAGCTTTAGCTTAGTAAGAATGTTACTATTTGCTTACAAATCATATATATTTAATAAGTATATTAAATATATATGATTTGTAAACAAATAGTAACATTCTTGCCAAGCTAGAGCTCATTTGTTTGCACACAGTTATATGGTTTCAAGCATTCTATTTAATACCAATAGTTTCTAAATGATTTCATGTATTGTTATGTAACAATTACAATTTGATTTAACATCAGTTGTTTGTTTGCACACAGTTAAATGGTTATGCATATATCATTTGTGGGTGAATAGTTTGTCAGTAATTTCATTTTTTAAATGAGTTAAAACTAATTTCTTTATACACAATATTGATATTGTTTCCACACAGATGGTTTCAATTACTGCGATCTTACATAAACATTTCTATTCAATATCAATCATTGTATGCCCACAATGAAGTTGGTTGGTTTATTGGGTTTTATGGCATATCAACCTTTGTAGGTTATTTAACGCCAAATCCATTTTTATGTAAATAATCTGTTCTTTTTAAAACAATTCAGTTTAATGGTTAAAAACATTTCCATTTCAAACTATTCAAGCAGTTATATGTAACAATTCAGTTAAGTGTAAATACAGTTTTAATGTTGAAAAACAGTTCTATTTCAAATAATTCAGTCAAGCATAAGCCCGCAGTTTAAATGTAAGTACGGTTTAATTGTCAAAAGCATTTCTATTTCAAGCTATTCAGTTTACTCAAACAATTCATCTTAGCATTAGTATGCTGTTAGTTCTATTTAACCCAGAGATAGGACCCTATCAGGTTCTACCACTCTGGGCCAGAGTAGACCTGGGAGTGATGGCAATAAAGGGGTACTCCACATTCCCCAAAGCTCCAGCACTGCTGGAACCTCACCATCAGATTGTTTAGTGTCATATCTAGGACACTCGTTAGGGGGGGTGTCTGCAGAGGTGCAGTCCGTATATTCTACAGCCCCAGCTGACTGGGCAAGCCCACAATGAAGCGATTCAAATATTGCAATACCAATAATTCAATGTACATGTTTAAATGGTTCCAAGTATTACTATATATCACTAACAATTCAATTTAGCATAAGTTATTTGTTTGTACTCAGTTTAATTGTCAAACAGTTCTAATTTGACCGATAGATAGGACCTTGTCAGGTACTACCACACCAGGCCAGAGAGGACCTGGGAGCAATGGCAATGAAGGGGTTCTCTGCATTCCCCAAAGCTCCAGTATTACTGGAACCATACTATCAGATTGCTCAGTATCATATCCACAACATTCATGGAGGGTCTTAGCCCTCTGCAAAGATGCAGTCGGTGTATTCTATAGCTCTAGCTGACTTGAAAAAAAAAAAAAGATCAAATTTATGGTGACTGGTTAGGGTTAGGTTTCGTAGAGAAATCTTTTTTAATTTGATTGATTTGGTTTTATGGCATATCAACCATTTTAGGTTATTTAATGCCAAATCAAGTTTATATACATATATTAGATATATATTGTAGTCACACACATAAAAAAGTGCACAGAATCGCCTTGTCAGTGATGTTCTTGGGGTCCTTACATGTTTCGGGTCTTCCAACATCATACTTGCTCTCCCAAGTGACCCTACCGAAACTATTGTTCCAGCTGGCGATCCTGCAGTAAAAATGCACCCAGCATGCAAAATCACACATTTCACATCTCAAAAGAAAAAGCTTTTTTTTAAATACTACTGCTAATGAGTTTTTAACATGGTATTGGCCAATGAGAAACGACTTACGTCACTTCCCTCCCAGTCGCGGCGAATTATAAAGGTAAACATACTGCAAACTGTCTTTATTCTATATCTTGTATGAGTACACTCACTTGCACTGAGTCAGGTTTGGATCAAGATAACAGGTAATATCCTTCTGACAAGCAAGTCTTAACAAAAAAAAAAAAAAGAAAAAAAAAAAGCTTTTTCCTCCCTAACTTCTTTATAATGATGAGAAAAAAATAAAACAAAAAAAAAAAACCTAAATTAGGATAAATAAATAAAATATATATATACAGAGAGAGAGAGAGAGAGAAAAAAATAATATATACAAAAAACAAAATAAAATAAATAAATAAATTTGTAAACATAAGTTAAATGGTTCTAAGTATTGCTATGTATCACTAACAATTCAATTAAACATCAGCCATTTGTTTACTCAGTTAAATGATCAAATAGTTCTATTTCAAACAATTCAATTTTGCATGAGTCATTTGTGTGCATGCAGTTTAATTGTCAAACAGTTCTATTTAACCCATAGATATGACCCTATCAGATGCTGCCATTCCAGGCCAGAGTGAAGCTGGGATTGATGGCAATGAAGGGGTATTCTGCATTTCTCAGAGCTCCAGCATTGCTGGAACCTCACCATTAGATTGTTTTGTGTCATATCCTGGACACTCATTGGTGGGGTCTTACCCCTCTGCAGAGATGCAGTCAGTGTATTCTACAACTCTAGCCGACTGAGTTTACCTGTTAGGGTTCCATCTATAGGTTCAATAAATCCATCAAAAAATTATTCCTATTTGATAAGAATACTTGACAATATACACCTGTAAATTGGTTGTATTAAGAATAATTACTTGAAGCTATAACTATACTAATTATTATTAGTTAATAATAACTATGTGCAAACAAATGATCATTATGATATAATAATAATTACTTGGAACCATATATTTATTAGTATTAGATAAAAATACTTGAAACCTTACAACTGTGTGCAAATTTTTATCATAAAAGGTTTTTGGACTATTTTCTTCATCTTTATTGTTATTTACACAACGTTTCTGCTGATATGTTTGTTGAACTTGAGAACTTACACAGAACTTCAAACTACATCCTGTATTGAATCCCTGAGGGTCACCTGTTCTGATTCCATTAACCATAACCAGGTACAAATGTCAAGTATTCCTGCATTGTTACTCACAGGATTGAACCTGCAACCTCCAGATGATTGTCTTCGTAGAAGCTTAGGGAACCAATACCTATAACTGTTATGCTATGTGTCCTCCCGGACAGTTTACAGTGAATTTTGGGGACTTATAAACTTAATGTTCTTACTTGACTAGGATTACTACTATTATGTATGATTTTTTACCTAAGCTCATATTCAGATGATTTTTTTATCTAACTTTCTTTAATTATCAGTTCCCATATTGTATTCATCTTTATACTTGGTCTACTCAGCAGCCCAACATATGTGCTGATTCCTTAAGGCGTCTAATTCTCTAATGTTCAGCTCTATAAATTATTTGTATCAGATAGGATTACTTGACATCAAATAACAGTATGCAATAAACAAATAAAAAATGGTTTAGTTTGATTTGTTGGGTTTTATGGCATATCAACCTTTGTAGGTTATTTAACACTAAATCCATTTTTATGTAAATAATCTGTTCTATTTAAAAAAATTCAGTTTAGCATAAGTACAGTTTAATTGTCAAAAACATTTCCATTTCAAACTATTCAAGCAGTTATATGTAATAATTCAGTTAAGTGTAAATACCGTTTTAATGTCGAAAAACAGTTCTATTTCAAATAATTCAGTTAAGCATAAGCCCGCAGTTTAAATGTATGTATGGTTTAATTGTCAAAAGCATTTCTATTTCAAGCTATTCAGTTTACTCAAACAATTCATTTTAGCATAAGTATGCTGTTAGTTCTATTTAACCCATAGATAGGGCCCTATCAGGTGCTACCACTCCGGGCCAGAGTGGACCTGGGAGTGATGGCAATGAAGGGGTACTCCGCATTCCCCAAAGCTCCAGCACTGCTGGAACCTCACCATCAGATTGTTTAGTGTCATATCTAGGACACTCGTTGGGGGGGGGGTCTTACCCCTCTGCAGAGTTGCAGTCAGTGTATTCTACAGACCCAGCTGACTGGGCAAAAATAAAAAATAAAATTAAAAAAAAATAAAAAAACATAAAAAAAAGTATAAGTATAACGTAAAATCAATGCAATTCCCTAACCTCTAAAAACTTATTTACCATCATGAAATTTTCTCCGGCTGTCTGGGTTGGTTGGTACTGACTCGTGCAGGAGATTTCAGTCTATTTATACTCACTAGCATTTTGCCTGTATAAGAAGAAAACGTTCTTTCTGGAAACTATGACACTTTTCTTTCAATTCTTTTAATAGATTTGGTGACACAGATGTTGTGAACCATTTACCCTTTTTATTTCTCTTTGAGTGTCTAGGCTTTGTTCTCGGAGTAAGCAGTAGCTTTCGCCATATCCCGACATCCAAATCCGATATATTCTTCTTAATCACAAAATCGCTAACTCACATCGCATATTCTAGGTATTGAATAGAAATACCTAATATCATCACTGTATAACAAAAAAAAAAAAAAAAAAAAAAACTTCTACAGAAATAACTGCACAAAAAATGTAAATATAAATAAACCTCTAGGAGTAAAATAACAGACTGTATAAATCAATTAGTCTACTGATGGTACAGGCAATATTGGTAAGGACAGACGAATAAATGAAAATGATCAACTAGAAATCATACCTTGCTAATTGCATTAAAGAAACAAACATTTTGGCCACAACGAAATAAATCAAATTAACAGCTGATTAATCAAGTATCAAAGATACAAAAACAAACGGCATTTTAGCAGATTTCTGTTTTTATTGTGTATACAAATATTCGTTTGAGATCTTTTTTTCTTTTAAAATCACTAGAACATATCTAGGTGGGAATTAAATAATCTCTTAACATATTTTACGATAGATAATCTCTAAATAACTCAATCAATAACATGGTAATAATAATGTGGCGATCCCGAAAACCACTTTACTTACACAATCAATATGGTGATTCTGATAAATAAAGAAATTTAAGTTAGGAACGAAATTTTTGACATTTCAATTTCAATTTTAAAATAAGGTGTAGAAAATAATTTTAAAATGGTTCGTTATACACCTACAATAAGCAAAAAAACAAAGACACTTAACTATTTAGGAAATGTAATTAATGTAAAACGGACACAAGCATTTTTTTAGCATTAAAAATATCATTATGGTTAAGTAGGCGAATAAACAACACTTACCTATATCTGTCTTCTTCTGTGAAAAAATATTATTTCTATCGTGAACTAAACTCGATTTTGGCGACATAAGACGTTACCCAATTTTTGTGATCGAGAAAAAAAAGCCAGAACAAATACTCAGTCATCAAATGTCGGATGAATGTCTTCGAGACGCACTTCGAATAGCTTAATTACTTTTGTAATGGCGTCACTTCCGTTTCCTCCATGTAACTGCGCACACGCTATATTCATAACGCGTTCATGTCGATAAATAACGAGAGAGAGAGAGAGAGAGAGTATGTGTGTATGTATGAAATGAACTTTAAAGAATTTAATGTAAATCTATATTTTACTTAAAAGCGAAGATATACAAATATCAATGACAGATTGCATAGAAGTAAGCCAGGCCACCATTTCGTTGGTATCAGGACTTTGAAGTTTTTCCCCCTAACATTCGTCAATCTAAATGCATCAATTTCCATGTAATTTTGTAAGTTACTTTAAAAGTCAAAATTAAAAAAAAGTAGATATTTATGTGACTTCCCACCCAGTTAGATTTGACATAGAAACGTTTTATAGTGGGGATACACGCACGCGTGGGCATTACACAAAAAAATATTTGGTCCCGAACATTAAACTCAGCTATGATAAGCAGATATTGCCCTTGGGAAAGGCTGTCTGCAACCAAGCTAATAAAGTTTTCTCACCTACCCGAGAGTAATGGTCTTGTCTCTGGTAAGTAAGGTAAATAAAAACAATTTTCTTATAGAGAATAAATCAGATTCACATTGAAAAGAAAAATTTTGAGTTAAAAAATTTTAAATGGTGAATTCAGTTTTTAAAATAAGATTTCCTTGATTCCAAATAACTTTAAATTCAAGAGAATACAAAATACTTGGGCATATATTCAAAATATTTCATCATATTTCTACTGAATTAACAAAAACAATATAAGTATTATTATTTGTAAGTAGATAGTCGAGGGTGACCAAAGGCTCCTTTTTCAATAACTACTACACCAAGGTGTAGGGGAGGGTGCTACTCTTTTCTTTGGATTGCTCCATTTTACTCTTGATACATACCTTATAATGCTGAGTGTTAAGCAAGGCAGCATCAAGTCCCATTTTTTGAGTCTTTGGTATGATTCCACCTGGAATTGAACCCAGGTCTCCTGTGCTATCAGTGAATGCTCAACCCACTAGGTCATTGTTTTTTTTCAAATTTTTTGTTTTCTGATAAGTCTTCTTTTGGGCAATGCAACATTTGAAAAAATAAAAAAACAATACAATTTTTAATTACTTAATGTGGTCCTAGCGGTGTAACGACTAAAGCAATCGACGGCAACTTTGAAGTAAGTGATTAAGAACTCTTATACTCTTGGGAAAAGTATAAACCCCCTAATCATTCCAGTTTGGGGCTGAATAGTTTAATGGCTGTTCTTCTACCAGGGTGGATTTGGCATTATTATATAACCCATGAATGTTGATATGCCATTAAACAAAAATCTAGTCAAACCCAACTGTACCCACATGTTTCAGAACAATCATACCTTGACGGAACCTCTCTGAAACTGGTCGACAAATTCACCTATCTAGGAAGCAGTGTCTCATCAACGGAAAAAGACATCGACACGTGGCTAATGAAGGCATGGACAGCTATCGATAGGCTATCAATCATATGGAAATCAGCCCTGACCGATTAAATGAAACGCAGTTTCTTCCAGGCAGCAGTCGAATTGATACTACTGTATGGATGCACTACTTGGACGCTAACTAAACGGCTGGAGAAGAAGCTAGACAGCAATTACACAAGAATGTTGCAAGCAATACTGAACAAGTCCTGGTGGCAACACCCAACAAGGCACCAACTATACGGCCACCTGCCTTCCATCACAAAAACTATACAAGTTAGACGAACCAGACATGCAGGACATTGCTGGAGAAGCAGGGATGAGCTCATAAGTGATCTACTCCTGTGGACCTCCACATATGGCCGAGCAAAAGCAGGATGACCAGCTCGAACATACATACAGCAGGTATGTCAGGATACGGGATGTAGCCCTGAAGACCTGCCAGAAGCGATGAACGATAGGGAGAAGTAGCGAGAGAGGGTCAGGGATATCCGTACTAGTGGCAGACATGATGATGATGATGATGATGACATGTATGTTGGCATTACTTACAGTAGATGAGATATAGCTACCAAGGTATATGAACTGGTCTACTAATTTCAGAGGTTTGCCATTTAATGAAGAGATGGCATGATTGGGCATTTTTGCTTATTAAGAACACAAGTCATATTGAGCCCAGTTGGCTGGGGCAGCAGAATACACCAACTGCTTCTCTGCTGAGTGGTAAGACTCCCATCAAGTGTCCTGGATATGACACTAAACAATCTGATGGTGAGGCTCCAGTAATGCTTGAGCTTTGAGGAATACAGAGTACCCCTTTATTGGCATCACTCCCAGGTCCACTCCGGCCCAGAGTGGTAGCACCTGATAGATTCCAGTCTTTGGGTAAAATAGAACTATATTTTGTACTATATGCTAAACTGCATAGTTTGAAATAGAACTTTTTAAATTTAACTGTGTGTTAACAAAAATATCTACTTATGGTAAACTGAATTGTTTGAAATAGATCTGTTTTTATGTATAAAAATGGATTTGGCATTAAATAACCTACAATGGTAGATATGCAGTGAAACCAAGCCAAACAAGTTTATATTTTTCCCTTCAGCTTCAACTTGAACAACTTTAAAATGTTTCAGAAGTTATTAGATTAATAACAATGGATTTTTTAAAAAAAATCTACTAATTTTCTACATTAAAGAAATTGTATTGTAAATTGAATTGCGATGACCAGAAAATTTGGTATCACTTGTGTGTGATATGGACCAGTGGCTCAGTGGTAGAGTTCCAACTCTGCATTCTGAGGTCACTGGTTCAATCTCTAGTAGGGAAGATCATGGTATACACTACTGATGAGACCTAATAAGATCGAAACAGCTGTCCAGTGGTTCTGTATGTCGTGTGCAAGTATTTGCCAAGTTTTCTGGTCATGGTAATTCAATTTACAATATAATTTTTTTTTCTTTCTTAAGTATAAAAAAGAAAAAAATATGTATATCTATTTCCTTGCCCTTGAGGTTATAATAATTACACAGATGCGTATTTCCAATACTCCTGGGAAGGTGTGGCGCTGTTGGTGAATGTGTTCTCATTAAAGAGTACAGATGTAACTTGCCAGACACATTCAGGTTAATTGGCTGTACAATTGCCATGACTAGTTAATTTGGCATCGCTTGTGTGTGATGTGTGTTGATAGCTCAGTGGTAAAGTTTCAGCTCAGAATTCTGTGGTCACAGGTTCGATCTCCAGTGGGGGAAATCACCCGATACACAGTTGATGAGACCTAATTTGGTCAAATCAGCTCTCCAGTAGTTCCATATGTTGCACACAAGTGTTTGCCAGTCCTTTCTGGTCATGATAGTTCAATTTACAATATAATTCCTCTTCTTAAAAAAATGTAAAAAAATTGTCTAGAATATTTTTCTATGTGTAAAATATCAATATTTCTTTCAGTAGATGAGATATTGCTACTGAGAAGCTATGTCAACATTCACAGAGGAAAGGCATGGATTTCTGTTTGACCATATGTAAATCCGCTTTCTGATAAATAAAATGGATATTCTTCCAAGCTTTAGTTGTGTCAGTACTATTGTATTGTTGCACCACTTGAACTTTAACGAAACGACTGGAGGAAAAGCTACTTACCTTCCATCACTTTGTTCAGTAGGAAAGCAGAATCACAAAAAAATCAATTGTAAGACCACTTACCTCCCATCATACAAACTATCCAAGTAAGATGAGGTAGTATGAACTCATAGGCAATGATCTTCCATAGACTCCTACACATGGACACACCAATGTTGGCTGACCAGCAAAAACTTATATACATCCACTCTGTGTCGACACTGGCAGCCATCTAGAGAACTTGCCGAGGATGATGACTGATAGGGACAGATAACAAGAGAGAGTAAAGGGAATCCATGCAGTGGATTCACCTTGATGATGACATGTAAAATTATGTTGAATTTTTCTATTTTGAAAGTGGATGCTTAAAAGAACTATTGTTTAATATCATCATCATCATCATGTCGTGCCGCCAGCACAGATATCCCTGACCCTCTCTCGCCACTTCTCCCTATCATTCATCGCCTCCAGCAGGTCTTCAGAGTTACATCCTGTGTCTTCACATAGTTGCTGTGTGTAAGTTCGAGCTGGTCGTCCTGCTTTTGCACGGTCATATGTGGGGGTCCATAGGAGTACATCACTTATGAGCTCGTCCTTGCTTCTCCAGCAGTGTCCTGCGTGTCTGGTTCGTCTAACTTGTATAGTTTTCCTGATGGGGGGCAAGTGACCGTATAGTTGGTGTCTCGTGGGGTGTTGTCGCCAGGACTTGTTCAATACTACTCTCAACATTCTTGTGTAATTTCCATCTAGTTTCTTCTCCAGCTGTTTAGTTAGCGTCCATCTCTTGAGATTCATTATCAGGGTTAAAGAAATGAAAAGGTTTGACCAAAAAGATTAAAAGGGGACACTAAAAAGATAAAAAAGTTGGAAATAAAAGACTAAAAGTGAGACCCAAAAAGATTAAAAGGGTAAAAAAGAAAGATTAAAAGGATGAAAAAAAAATGAAACGAATAAACGAAAGAGCTTAAAAGAGAGAAAAAAATTAAAAGGGTGAAAAAAGTTAAAACGATGAATAAAAAGATTAAAAGAGTGAAAAAAAATTAAAAAGGTCAAGAAAAAAATAAGAGTAAACAAAAAAGATTTAAAGGGTGAATGAAAAAGATTAAAAGTGGGGGAAAAAGATTAAAAGGTTCAACAAGAAAAGGTTAAAAGAGGGAAAAAAGATTAAAAGGGTGAAAAAAACATTAAAAGGGTAAACAAAAAAGATTAAAAAGGTGAATGAAAAAGATTAAAAGTGGGGGAAAAAGATTAAAAGGTTCAACAAGAAAAGGTTAAAAGAGGGAAAAAACATTAAAAGGGTGAAAAAAACATTAAAAGGGTAAACAAAAAAGATTGAACAAAAAAGATTAAAAGGGGGAAAGAAAAAGTTTAAAATGGCAAACAAAATGATTGAAAAGGGGACAATAAGACTAAAAAAAGATTGAAAGAGTCATCAAAAAAGATTAAAAGGCTGAACAAAAAAGATAGAAATGGTGAAAAAAAGATTGAAAGGGTAAATATAAAAAATTAAAAGAGTGAACAAAAAAATTAAAAGGGTAAAAAAAGATTGAAAGGGTGAAAAAAAATGTTAAAATTGTGAACAAAAAGATCAAAAGGATAAACAAGATTAAAGGGTGAAAAAAAGATTAAAATTGTGAACAAAAAGATGAAAAGGATAAAAAAGATTAAAATGGTGAAAAAAGGATTAAAGGGTGAAAAGATTAAAAGGGGGAAAAAAGATTAAAGGGTGAAAAAAAATATTAAAATTGTGAACAAAAAGATCAAAAGGATAAAAAAGATTAAAAGGGGGAAAAAAGATTAAAGGGTAAAAAAAGATTAAAATTGTGAACAAAATGATCCAAAGGATAAAAAAGATTAAAAGGGGGAAAAAAGATTAAAGGGTGAAAAAAAGATTAAAATTGTGAACAAAATGATCCAAAGGATAAAAAAGATTAAAAGGGGGAAAAAAGATTAAAGGGTGAAAAAAAATATTAAAATTGTGAACAAAAAGATCAAAAGGATAAAAAAGATTAAAAGGGTGAAAAAAAGATTAAAAGGGTGAACAAAAAAAATTAAAAGGGGAACAAAAATTTCTAGAAAGAATATAAACAATGACAGTTTCTACTTCCCAGTGGCATCAATTTATCAGGCAATTGCAAAAACTGAAACAGGAAAACCCTGTTCATTTACACAGTCTTCAATTGGTTTGATTCATGTTTGGCTTGGTTTGGTTTGATTTGGTTTTATGATATATCAACCATTGTTAATAATATAATGCCAAATCCTGTTTATACATATATATACCAAATATATATGATTTGTAAATGAATAGTTTGTCGGTAACATTGTTTTTAAATGAGCCAGTGCTCATTTGTTTGCACACAGTTAAACAGTTTCAAATATTGTTATGTAATAGTAATAATTCAATTTAATATCAGTCTTTTGTTTGCACACAGTTAGATGGTTTCAAGTATAGAAAATGATTAAATATTTTTTTGGACTGATAGATGGTAACCTAACTGGTACTACCATTCTGGGTCAGAGTGGAGCTGAAAGTAATGGTAATGAATGAGTACTCCACATTCCCCAAAGCTCCAAGACTGGAGTTTTACCATCAGATGCAGTTTAGCATCCCACCCAGGACAACAGGAGAAATTGGAAACCAGAGGAAGAATTGTTGAGATCAGCCAGAATAATTAGAAAAATTCTGGAAACCTTAGAAAACTCGCTGATACACAGACTCCAGAGAAAAGCCGACAGCTAACTCAGATGTAAAAAAATTGCAAGGAATAATAATAATAATAATAATAACAATAAGAAGAAGAAGAAGAAGAAGAAGAAGAAGAAGAAGAAGAAGAAGAGGAGGAGGAGGAGGAGGAATAGAAGAATATGCAAAGATAATTATAGCTTTACCAAGTCGTAAGAACTGGAGCCTCACCATCAGATATAGGTTAGTGTCATCTTCAGGGTACTTGTTTATTTTTAAAATTTTTTAATTTACAAATATTGTTCAAAATCTACTTTTTAAGAGCAGCAAAGAATTTTTAAATTTACAAATATTGTTCAAAATCTACTTTTTAAGAGCAGCAAAGAATTTTTAAATTTACAAATATTGTTCAAAATCTACTTTTTAGGAGCAGCAAAGAATTTTTAAATTTATAAATATTGTTCAAAATCTACTTTTTAAGAGCAGCAAAGAATTTTTAAATTTACAAATATTGTTCAAAAACTACTTTTTAAGAGCAGCAAAGAATTTTTAAATTTATAAATATTGTTCAAAATCTACTTTTTAAGAGCAGCAAAGAATTTTTAAATTTACAAATATTGTTCAAAATCTACTTTTTAAGAGCAGCAAAGAATTTTTAAATTTACAAATTTGTTCAAAATCTACTTTTTAAGAGCAGCAAAGAATTTTTAAATTTACAAATATTGTTCAAAATCTACTTTTTAAGAGCAGCAAAGAGTTTTTAAATTTACAAATATTGTTCAAAATCTACTTTTTAAGAGCAGCAAAGAGTTTTTAAATTTACAAATATTGTTCAAAATCTACTTTTTAGGAGCAGCAAAGGTAACATAAAAAACCTAGTCAACATCCTCATACTAACTTATCATGTAATTGGTTTCTGGAAAAATCAATACAAAATTTAAACACATTAAAATTTGACAATGAGTAAATTGATTTCCTAGTTTTGCCTTTTGTTACATTATGTTACTAAGAATATTTGTTTTCTTCTTTCTTCTTGGTTGGCTGGTTTTATGATATTCCAATGGTTGTTTGGTTATTTGATGCTGAGACCAGACCTTTTTTTAAAGTAATTATATGACTTCAAGTAGCTATTTCTATTTAATAATAATCATTTGTTTGCACACATTATAATGTTCCAAATACTTCAATTAAATGAGTAGAGTGTTCGCCAATGGTCCAGGAGACTGAGGTTCAATCCCAGGTAGAGTCATACCAAAGACTCACCATTATAAAGTAAGGATCCAGGGTAAAGTGGAGCAAACTAGGGAATGGAGTAGCACGCTCACCTACACCTCGATGTAGTAGCTATTAAAAAGGGAGCCTTCGGATCATCCTCGACTAAGATAGCCAACTTTACTTACTTATATAGCTTTGAATAATAATAATGATAATAAAAAAGCATAAAGATAGATAAATAGCTAGACTTTTCAAGAGAACTAAAAAAAAACATGGAACATGATTATGACAGCAATACCAATTGTTATTGGTGCATTCAAAATGTTGGTTGGTTGGTTGGATTTTATGGCATATCAACCATCATGTTTATTTAATGCCAAATCCATTTTTTATTCATATAAACAGTTTTATTTCAAATAATTCAGTTTAGCATAAATACATAGTTTAAATGTCAACACAGTTCTATTTCAAACTATTCAGTTTAACAGAAATACAGAGTTTAGTTCTATTTGATCCCTAGATAGGACACTATCAGGTGCTACTACTCCAGGCCAGAGTGAACCTGGAAGCATTGTAATATAATTGCAGAGGGATTTCGTTTTATATATCTTGCCTTTCGGTTTAGTTAGGCTGAGAACCTTTTGCTTAGTGCATGGGTTAGTTAGGTGCACACATTGAGCGCAGGTGTTCACGCGTTCGCGGGGTGGATGTGACAATTAGAGATGTCACAATAAAACCCCCAGATAGGAAATGAACCGGGGACGTGAATGACATCATGCCTGGAAGCGCTGAGGATTTGGGGGATTTGAAAAAAAAACAGTTAGTTGAGATTTAGGTTTGGACAAAGAAAGTCAATTTTCAGAGCTCGCCGAGGCCAGACCAGTAGTTTGCGGCAGGGGTGCTGCACATGCTGGGGTTCAGATGAAAAAGTCAGCATAGAAAGAAATTGTGTCCCTCTCTCCTCATGTCGAAAAACCTTTAAACTCAAAAAGGTGAATAAAAGTTTCATACCCGAATGAATTTCGTGTTTTTTGGATTCCTATATGTGTATGAACATTACAAACGTTTTATGCATGTGAATATCTTGGTCGTATTTTTGGACCTGAATATATTACAGCATTGGCATTGAAGAGGTACCCCACATTTCCCAAAGCTCTAGCATTACTGAAGTCTTCTAATTTCAGATGCTTGCCATTTAATGAAGAGATTGAACTATTGGGAATTTTAAATTCATATAGGGCCGAGGCGGCTAGGGCTGCAGAATAAGACTCCCCTAACAAATGTCCTGGATATGACACTAAACAATCTGATGATGAGGCTTCAGTAAGGCTGGAGCTTTGGGAAATGCAGAGTACCCCTTTATTACCAATACTCCCAGGTCCACTCTAGCCTGGAGAAGAAGCACCTGATAGGCCCCTATCTATGGGTCAAATATAACTAAACTGCCTCCTTATGCTAAACTGAATTGCTTTAAAGAGAACTGTTTTGACATTTAAACTACATATTAACGCTAAACTGAATTGTTTGGAATGGAACTGTTTTTGACATTGAAACTGTACTTATGCTAAACTGAATTGTTTGAAATTGAAGTGTTTATTTGTATAAAAATGAATTTGGCATTAAATAACCTACAAAGGTTGATATGCCATAAAAACCAAACAAGCAAACACCATGGTTCCTTTCTACTTTCAGCTGAAATGTCAGTTAGTCTTATATTAAATGCCTTTCTCGAGTGACACATCCTGTGTGGGAAAAGCACTGTTTAAACCCTGAGTTTTGTCGGAGTATCAACTGTACATAGAACGCAGTGAAAAGAAAAGATACAAACAAGTTTTTGCCACTACAAAAAGTTTACTGTACATATACACAAGAATATACAACAGGTAGGTACAATATATAAAAAAGCAAAAGAGGTCAAAGAGTTTGGTTGGGTTAGGTCGCAGATAAATATGTCTGTGGAAACTTAGCCATTTGAAGTTGCTCCAGGTAACTGATTCAGGCCTTGAAGGTTCATTGTAGTGGTTGTGGTTATCTGGTCTCAGTTGCTAGGTGGTGGACTCACTGCTAAATTGTTGCCATCTGGAGCTTGGATGATGTGGTCTCAGCTAGAACAGCTAGCCTAGATAGCGGCCAAACAGAGACTGATTTCTTGTAACCTCTTAAGAGGTCAAAGAGTTTGGTTGGGTCAGGTCGCAGATAAATATGTCTGTGGAAACTTAGCCCTTTGAAGTTGCTCCAGGTAACTGATTCAGGCCTTGATGAAGGTTCATAGTAGTGGTTGTGGTTATCTGGTCTCAGTTGCTAGGTGGTGGACTCACTGCTAAATTGTTGCCATCTGGAGCTTGGATGATGTGGTCTCAGCTAGAACAGCTTGCCTAGATAGCGGCCAAACAGAGACTGATTTCTTGTAACCTCTTCTTTTATAGTCAACCTCATGTGACCTCCAGAATTTGCCAATTTGGCTCTTCGCTTGTGTGTCCCTTACGAATTCCAATACATGATGTGTTTGAATTCATGACACATGTGCTATTATGGGACCGAGTCACCCCATATCTTTACCCTTCGACTTTAACCATTTGCAACATTCAATCATACACAAATGCCATGGTTCCTTTCACATTTCAGCTGCCATGCACGTTAGTTTTATATTAAATGCCTCACTCAGCTAACACATCATGGTGTTTGGTTGGTGGGGTTTTATGGCATATCAACCTTTGTAAGTTATTTAATACCAAATCCATTTTTATATAAACAGTTCTGTTGCAAACAATTCAGTTAGGCATAAGTACACAGTTCAATTGTCAAAAACGTTTCTATTTTAAGCTAGTTAGTTTAGTCAAACAGTTCTTATTCAAACAATTCAGTTTAGTATAAGTATAGTTTTTGTTTACACAGTTAAATGTCAAAATAGTTCTATTTCAAACAATCCAGTTAAGCCTAAGTATGCAGTTTAAATGTTAAAATAGTTCTAATTCAAGTAATTCAATTTAGCATAAGTACGCAATTTAGTTCTATTTAACCCATAGAGAGGGCCCCACCAGGTGCTTCCCTCCAGGCCTGAGTGAACTTGGGAGTGATGGCAATGAAGGGGTACTCCATATTTCCCAAAGCACCAGTATTACTGAAGCCTCAGCATCAGATTGTTTAGTGTCATATCCGGGATACTCATTGGTGGGGAGGGGAGTTTTGCCCATCTCCAGATGTGCAGTCTGTGTATTCTACAGCCCCAGCCGATTGGGCAACCATCTGGTGTGGCGGTCTGCATAAACAATGGAGCATTTACCATCTTAGTCTAAAAGGTCTGAGACTGTTGAAATGAGAATTCTTGGTTCGGTAATGGCCTTAGGGGTTCCCTTAGATGTCTGAGCAATCGAGTTGCAGACTGTGCATGGGGCTCTGGTTTGCCGGATGTCAGCATTTAAATGCGGCTAAAATAACCATTGCTGGGCATTTGGTTACATATATGGAGTTTCAAGGTAATTTATGCTGTTATTTGGTATCTGACTCCATTTTGGGTTATTCTATTCTTACCCCATGTTATCTTTCTCATTTAAATTCTTGGATATGAAAGCTACAAGGAATTAAATGAAGGAAGACAGGAAGAGAAGATAGGAGACCAATATATCTTTTATATTTTGCCTTTATTTCTAGGTTCAACAACCATTCAGTGGATGAGGAAATTCTTCCTGAATACGAATGAAATGGTGTTGTTGAAGCTGACAATATTAGTGCCATTATGAGACCCACTTACTCCATATCTTTACTCTTCAACTTGAAATACACATACTGAAATTTGCTTGTGAAGTCAGCCATACTGTAAGTATAACCAAGTAAACATTCTCAGAAGAATGTTGTATGTTATGTATATATAAAATCCATTAGAAAATCAACTTAATTTTCCTGCTTGCAATCATGTATATTTCACCAAATTCAAAATTTTGTATTAACAAGTTGGTTGTTTTTTTGGGTTTTATAGCATCTCAACCTTTGTAGGTTATTTAATGCCAAAGCCATTTTCATACAAATAATCAGTTCTATTTCAAAGAATTCAGTTTAACATGAGTACACAGTTTAATTGTCAAAATAATTTCTATACTAAGCTATTCAGTTTAGTCAAACAGTTCTAATTCAACCAGTTCAGTTTAGTATGAATACAGTAAAAGTAAAATTTGCGACCTTCGTTGGGGGTAACCTGAAGGCTCCCTTTTCGATAGCTACTACACAAAGGTGTAGGGGAGGGGGCTACTTCTTTCTCTGGATTTCTCCACTTTACCCTTGATCCCTACTTTACATTGCTGAGTGTTAAGCAAGGAGGCATCAAGTACCATTTTTTGAGTCTTTGGTATGACTCGACCTGGGATTGAACCCAGGTCTCCTGGGCCATTGGCGAACACTTTAACCATCATGCCAATGTTGTTTACACACAGTTGAATATCAAAACAGTTCTATTTCAAACAATTCAGCTTAGCGTAAGAACAGTTGCAATGTCACTATTGTATGTCACTATTAACTAATCATAGACCAATTGTTATACAACGTTGTCATTTAATCTATTTGTTGAGAAGAGTAACAAAATAATGGCTAATAAAACACAATTGTTTCAGAAACTTTCAGATGCCAAGCACCAATGAAAGAAGAAGATAAAACACACAAATACTAAGAAGAATGACAGAGAGCTTTATTCCCAGTCCACCTACACAGTTACAGGAGCAAAATCAATATGGCTGGCCTCCTTATTTCTCGTGAGATCCACAAGGGTCCAGCAAGCATGATTCAGTATCACCAGACTCCAGGCATGATGTTTTTTTTTCTTTTTTTAGGGAGAAGTTATGTGGGTGTTGGTATGATGGGACTTAAGCCTTACAATGTAGTCCTTAAGGTATGCTGGCTTCACCTTGAGTCTGGAGTGACGGGTGTGTACATGTGCATTTGGAGCCTGTGTATCAGGGATGGGGGCAGTCTCTAACCTGTGAGGGGACTCACTTGAAACTGCTTTCCTAGCCACAGTGGAAGGCTAACAGGTTATGTACTCTCTTTCTGGTGGCTCATTGTCACTAGTAACACTGTTGAAGGTATCTGGAACAGTAGGTTTGGTATGCGGTGCAGGGTCACTTTCGTCCTCATCACTGTTGTCCAATTGGCCTGGCTTGACTCCAGGGTTGTGGCCATGGTAACTCGGGACCTTGAAGCACTCCTTTTTGCGGACCTTGTAGGTGCTGGCCCTTAGCTGACAGCCGGCAAATTTCCAAACGTTGATCTAATCATCTTGTTTGGATGACTTGAGGTACTTTTTCATGGTCATTGTTTTTTTTTAGGTCCCTATGAAGGTACACAATGTTGCCAACCTCCACCTCTGTATAGGGTCTACTAGAGCAGTTAAAAGCCTTGGATCATTTGTTGCATGAATGGTTGCTGGTGCGTCTACAATGTGGTTGGTCTGTCAGGTCCATATCATCGAAGTGTATGTATTCGTTGGTAAAATGGTCCTGGTGGTACAAAATCTTCCCTGGGGGAGAGACCGAGAAATCCAAGCCTACTGTTCAAGGCACAGCAAGCTATCATGAGTGAGGCTGATGAGACCTGTGAACTTGTTGGATCAACTTTGAGGAGTTCTCTCTCGATGTCTTGGACGGTCTTTTCTGCGACAGGGTTGTTGTTAGGGTTTTTTGGATTGCCTACCTTGATGGCTCAGCAGGAATTCATCATTTTCAAAGAACTTGAAATCAGAGGCAGAATCTGTTCTTGCGATGATGGGTGGGCCTCTGATGGGTCTAATGGGTAAACAGGTCTTGACGATGTACTCTCACAGTGTCTCCTTTTGCTTGTCTAGGATAAGGAGTTTGACAGTAGAGCTGATATACTCTTGCAAGATAAATATCAGTTGTTGGTGTTGTTTGATGACATTGGCAACAAACTGGAGCCCAAGAGTGACATGAGTTTCCTTACTAGACTGGGGTACAGCGACGACCGGGGAAGTCCTCTAGGAGGCACACTGATGGCATGATGATACAACCTTGTCAATGGCCCTGGATATGTCCAGGGCAAAGAAATGCATTACCTGGTGCATTTATTATTTGGAGGGATGTCCTAACCTGATGTGCAGTGCCGTAAGCAAAGCATGGAGGGTATGTCGTAGGGCAACAATCACATCTCATTGCAGGAGAAGAGAATCACTTCAATGAATGACCACAATAAAGCAAGAGGTATTTAAAAGCTCCTCGTGTTAGTATAATGCAATATCCCACTATTAATGATATTTAAAAGAAGGACTTCCTGATTTTGGTAACAGAATTTCCCCAACTAAAACTACAGAAGAAGCATCCTGCTAACTTCATATAAACATAGCAATCTACAATCCAAGATACACATTCTGCCTGTCTTACATACTTCAGCCAGCCATGGTGAAATGGCACAGTTCTAGTTGGATGTGTAATGGCTTCTTGGAATGTTAGTCGGTTAAAGCTGCCTGACTTGGGTGCTGGGGAGGCCTTGCATTTATACTAAGATATGGAAATTTGTTAGCAAAATATAAAAAAATTATGGAATTTTTTTGCAAAATAAAGAAAAATTTTGGAAATTTGAGCTGCAATTAAGGTGTTAAGTCGAAAATAGAAGAAAGTATGTGTTTATTCCCCCCTCTATACATTTCCTTATTCCATGACATGGCTAACTCAACAGACATGTCTTTGATATCTGGTGCCAACATCTTGGAAGCAAGCAATTGGTTATTTTGAAAAGATGTGCTGACCAATTATATGGTGTCATATATGTCCTTTAGAGAGTGGTGTCAACCATGGGAGACAACCCACTTAGTTATATATATACCTTATACAATCTCGTCTTGCAGCTAAAGATTGACATACACCTTGAGCCTCAAGAGGTTGTCTCCCCAGGCTCTAACCCTCCTCGGATAGGCTAGGTTTATCGCTTGGCTCCTGAGATGCCTCTTTTTAAGGGAACGTTGACGAGGCTTGAGGCATTTTTAGAATGCCTGGCTGAGCTACAGTCTTGCCCCTGGACCCACCTTTAAAAAAGGCCTTATGCCACACTCACCCGTTTAGTGGAGCACACAACAAGTAACCACATTCCGACTACCTGTCTTTCGCAGACCAAGGTTTCAGAGTGTGGTATGATATTGCACTGCGTTTGCTCGCTCGATTCCTTTCTTCAAATTGGCCATGTCTGTTTGGTGGCTGTCAGTTGAGACTGCCTGACACTGGTGCGGGGGGACCCAACATTTGCATCTCATGGGGAACTTTGGCATCTCTGAGCCTCTGAGGAACAGCATCCCAGGCTCTAAACCTCTCTTGAGGGGTTGGGTTTATCGCCTTCCGCCATATTTTAGGGGTATGTTGATGGGGCTCAAGGCATTTCTGAAGTTGCCAGGCGTGTCTGGTCTATGGCCCAACGTCCAAATCCACCTAAAAAGGCCTTGTTCCATACTCCTCTGGCTGGTGAGACATATGAAAAATGTCCACATTTTGATTGCTAAGACAGTCGTGGGGGCAAGGAAGGTATATGTATTTCCTCTGGTAATGGCACTCCAATCAAGACTTAATCATCAGTAGCAGCTGCCAAAGACACACCACTACCGGCCAACCCAACAGCCGATGTCTTGACTCCAGCAAGCTGATGATGTGGGAACCAACCAAACACTACGGCTTGCTTGCTCTCTCTCTCTCTCTCTACAACCCTTCTCAGAGCTAACTTCAGAAAGTCACAAGCCAGCCCTTTTAAGAGTTATTTCAGAAAATCTGAGCATCAACTCTGGTCTCCACATTTACACCCCTCTGCTGATACCTCAATTGCTGCATCAGTTCCTGCATCACTAAGCAACAGATACCTGCAGACCAGCTCCAGCTTCACCCAGCAGTACCAACACCCGTAACAATTGCAGCACATGTTCTAGCATCACCAAGCAGCAGACACCTGCATAACTAAGCAGTAAACACCTGCATCTCGAGGCAGCAGACACTTGCTGCAACAGTTCCAGCTTCACCAAGCAGCAGACACCTGCATCTCGAGGCAGCAGGCACTTGCAGCAACAGTCCCAGCATCACCAAGCAGCAGACACTTGCATCTCCAAACAACAGACACTTGCAGCAACAGTTTCAGTGTCACTAAGCAGCAGACACCTTCAAACTAGTTCCTGCTGGAGCAACCAGTTTTTGCATCAGCGAACCAGCATTTGCACTTCCAGACCTGCAACAGACCAGTCACAGACAGCAACTCCAACTACATCTTGGTTCTTGAGAGGACCAACTTCCCATTCCATTGTTATTGATTCATCAAATAAAAGCTTCATATTAACTCTTTTGCCTTTGTCATCCTTGCCTAGTTGGTTGTAAATCACTTATTTTCTGAAAAGTTTGTTGATTTTATGGCATATCAACCTTTGAAGGTTAATGAAAAAATAGCCAGCAGAAAGGTTTCATCACTCCCTTCTTGAATAGCTGATAGGTATTCAAACAGGCAAGAAGCTTCCCAAGAAATAAAACTAAAATCAAATAACTACTGAAATTCTACGTAGTTAAACAACTAAAAGAAAATTTGTGGGGTTTGAAAGGTTTTTATGAAGGTCAGTGGCTAAGGGCAAGGCTGTGTTGCCGTAAGTTATCTGACTCCATATTGTTGGTTATTTTGCTTTACCCCACGTTGACTTGGCCGGTGCAATGCCTTGCCCAAAGAAGGTCCATAAGAAATATGCAAAGAAAGGAAAAAGATAAGAACAGATAGGAGACGAAAACATTTCTTTCATACTTTCCTTTATTTACCTGGTGAATGGACTAACCAACGCTATGTCCCAAGACACAGCGTGGTGCCCAAACACCAGATAGTAAAATCGGTGTTGTCGGTTCGACGTCACTACCCGAAAAGAGAGATCGGTTCACAGAAAACCTGAGTATTTATCTCTTTTCACCGGCTCCAAATTCGCCACTCCAAAATTCTTCTAATTTTGGCGCGACCGCTTCTCATTGGCTACTTTACATTTTATTATTTTTCTTTTTTCTGATTTTAACCAGATGGATGCGTGGAGCCTTATGCGTGGTGACGCATTTATATATTTTGTATCTGGCAGCTGACGAGTCAATATCCGGTTGGGAGTTTTTTCTGTTAATTCCTAAATCGCCACAAATTCAAACCGAGAATTCTGCTGAAAAGAACTTTACAGAAGACTCATTTGAAATTTAGAGAAAATTCTAAATTCTAAAAAATAACTCAATTAAAATCAACTGAAAGATAAGATTCAACCCGTGAACTCTGCTGATAAAACAACCTTTCAGAAGACTCAAAATTAAATGAAAACTGAAACATTTTGACAAAGTTCTCTGAATTTGAGTATTTTTTTCTTTTAAGAAACAAAAATACTCAAATTCAGAGAACTTTGTTTTCTGGACACTCTCTCTGAGGAGTTCCCGCAAATTACTTTAAAATTTGTAACATTATATCTTTTCTATCCCTTTCTTTATTGTTTCTTTTGTTTAAAATTCCTTTTTAAAAACTTTATTGACTGTGATATCTTTTTGAATCAGTGTCCGAACTAGAAAGCTGTGGAACTTACCATTTAATATTACACATTTACGCCCCCTAAAAACACACCCAGTTAAATACTAAATTTGACTTTATTGTCATTCTCTTTATATTAAAATTTACTTTAAATTCTTTTATATTGAATTTTTGTCTTTTAAATTCTTTTAATGCATGGACACTTTGGATAGATGTTATGGCAAGAAACAAGGGAAGCTTCAACATTTCAAAAATGTCATAATACATGATCGATCTTAGGACTACCTGATGCCCCCTCTTGCTGCTCCCTTTCTTCTGAAGGGGAAATCCTCTAAACCTTCACCACTGGTACCTGTGGTTCTTCCCCTCTTTCTCTATAAGGACTGTCATGGATGGCCAGCGTTATTGACTGCTCTTATTTTTCTTGAAGTGGAACCTTTGCAGTAAGTTCCTTACCTTCAGTCTCTTCACATAGAACTTACATGGTGCATTCAATAAGTTTCCAGACTTTTTTTCTACAGGCATTTAAAATTGTCGTAGACTCTTGAAAATTCACTATGTTATTGCTATATATCTTATGAGATGACTGACCAATTTTTATGATTTCAGCTTCAAATGAACAACTACAACAGGAATTGGAATACATCCTACAAAAGCCTGATTGTCACAGCTAGTGAATTTCAAAAATGCAATGAGGACACTTAGAAGAAGGATATGCAAAAAAAGTCTGTTTTAAAATTGAAAAAAATGACACAGAAACGTATGGAATGCTTCAGACAGCTTTTCAACCATCTTGCATGAATCAAGCATCAGTTTTTGAGTGGCATAAGAGATTCAAGGAAGGCACAGAGTCTGTGAGGGATGATGAGAGATGTGGGAGGAGGAAGGAAGTCAATACACTAGAGTTGATTGGCCAAAGGGTTAGGGTTACTATGCTGAGGTTTTAAGGGAGTTGAGGAAGTGATTCCGTCGGAAGAGGCCAGCACTCTTCAAATCAGGTCAGTGGCATTTCCAGCAGGACAATACACCAGTCCACAACTCCATCCTTGTCACAGACTATTTGACCAAGATGGGCATTAAGACACTTCTTCACCCTCCCTATAGTCCAGAACTCCCTGTGACTTTTGGTGATTCCCCAAGCTCAGAGGCTGTCGTTATGAGACAATTGAGGAGATGAAAGAGGCTGTGTTGAAGGTCATTGACATGCTCACACAAGAGGACCTCCATGGGGCCTTCCAGAAGTTGTTGGAATGGTACAACAAGTGCATTGCAGCCGGAGGAGATTACTTCGAAGGGGACTAGAGTTTCATGTGTGTACTATCAATAAAAATGCCCATACAAAAAAAGTCAGGAAACTTATTTAATGATCCTCGTACTTTATTTTCTTTCCCTTTTCTGTCTCTTAGCTTTTGTATTTTATTCTGTACTCTTAAGTGTTATTAAACATTATTTATGAACATTTTCTTCCCCACGTGTCTGATACACGACTTCCCTTTTTTATCTCCTATTTGTAACGCATTTAACTATTGTTAACTACCTTCTTCTTTATTTAATACTTTCCCTGTGTACAAAGCCACTACTGAGCTGATTAAATTCAAGATAACTTTGCGAGACATTTATGCTAAACATGTAAGGCTTTCCTCTCTTCCACTTGTTATGTTATCTACTGCCTTCCTTACAAGCCAGGCAATACCCTGTTTCTTTATTTGTTCTGTTTTTTTCTTGTTTCAGTTTTTACCCTTTTTGACAGTCAATAAACCTCTTGATAAGAAGAACATTGTCTTCAGAGTTTTGATTGAGGAGAAGCATTTAGACTTTCTGCCGTAAGACCACATGTTTTCTAAGCACAGAATATCGGATCTTTACTGGGCGACTGGCCTAACGAGTAGAGTGTTCGCCAGTGGTCTAGGAGACCGAGGGTTCAATCCCAGGTCAAGTCATACCTAAGACTCAAAAAATGGTACTTGATGCCACCTTGATTAGCACTTAGCACTATAAAGTAAGGAGCAAGGGTAAAGTGGAGCAATCTAGGGAATGAAGTAGTGCCCTCCCCTACACCTCGCTGTTGAAAAGGGAGCCTTCGGGTCACCCTCGACTAAGCTCGCCAACTTAATTATGGGATGGAACATAACAAACGACCTCATGTTTTTTGAATGAAAAGTTTGTCTTAAGGAGTCATTTATTACATGAGTGTATACGATAAGCCTTTTTCCATTTTATACCCCTTCCATATGCTGCTTGTTCAAGGAATAATATATGCATGGTTCTATTAGCACACATTTGTGCATTCTTTCTTTTTAATATAACTTGTATGTATATTATGTATATAAAAGGATAAATGTTCTTGTATATGTAGACGAGTTTATCTTGCATTTCCTTCCATTGTATTCAATGTTAGTATATCACGGATAGACTAATGCTAATATCAGTGAGTAAGAAATTGACTAAATATTTTCCCTACCACCAAGCATTTTCAATATGACAAAAGAAAAGTTTTTTGTCTCCCTTTTCTTTGTTATCTCTCCTTGTATGTGTGGCACAGTTGCCGTGATGGTTAATTATTTTATTATCTGGTTTGGTTAGGCCGTGAGTTTTTCAGTTAGCAGTTAAGTTTGCTAAAATCTTTGAGTGGAAATGTAAGTCAAATTAGAAAGTTCAAGCGAGTACATAACAAACAACACAGGAAGGCCAAAATGTAAACAGCATGGATTCATATCTAGTCTGTGACAAGTTTGATTGGAGAAATGAAAACAGTGAATTTGGGACACGGGAGAGATGACCCAATAATTTAGCAAGATGACATCACTCCCCCCCCCAATATCCTGAATTCAAATATATAAAAATGAGCGGATTTTGAAAAAAATATAGTCAGCTAGCCAGTCGGTCAGTTGTCAGAAGTTTGCGTTCAGAGTTCAGTTGGGCTGGTCTGTGTCTGTTCATAGACCCTTACAGATTCTCTCTCTCTCTCTCTTACTACTGTATGCACACTGAACATCAAACAATAAATGACTGTTAATTGTTGACGGAGAGTTCTTGTTTTTTATAACATATTGACCTCCAACTCAGCTGTCAATCAGGGAACAGATGCATCCGGTCGAAGATTTCAGAGGATAACCTTGACTGTGGGCGGGTTGAATTCGGTGCAAATGTGACGCTCACAGGAAGCAGGTGGGCGCCAAACAATGATATAACCCGGTGTGACAGGAAGTTCAGTTAGTTTGGAGTCAGTTGTTGCAGTTTGAGGCAGTGAGGACCAGACCCAGCAGAGAGCTAGGCCCTCAGGGCCCCCGGTTGAGCAGCCCAGCAGAATGAGAAAGAAATGCTGCTAAAGACAAAGGAACTGGGGGTCAACATGTTGCAGTCTTTGTTCAGTCTCCAACTCACCTCTCACACATAACCCTTTCGCAACTCTTTCGAATAAAGTGAGAGGTGTATTTTTCTAAAGAACTGTGTTTCGTTCGTCATTATTGTGTTGACTATATTTCCGCATGTATATGTGTATGGTTGTATATGTATTACAGCTATGCAACATTCCTAAGTTGCCAACACCCAGGCAACTCTGTTCCAACGGATCACCCCAACCATCAGAAAAATTTCCAGATGGATTGTGTCATTCCTTGTCAGTGGATTTTTCAAACACAGCGTGGACACAGACAGGATTGATAAATGAACTATCCGAAAATGCATTTAGCACCATTACCAGAATTCGACCCTGGAAATCGAGACACAGCCAGATGCAGACTTCGGCCCTAAAAACGCACAGTGCAGCCATAAACAGGATTTGAACCGGAAAACCCCAGGCCAATCAATAATACTACATTTGGTACTGTGCAAACATATTAAGCATATTGTCTGGTATGGGTAACCTGACGGTTAGCAAAGTGTATCACATTTTGTACTGTGCCCAGGATAAGAACCCAGACAGTGCAGACTGTAGTATTACGTTTGGTGCTGTAACAAGCATAGTACTACGTATGCATTTATGTCTCTCCCTTGATCCTTTTTCCGAAACCTTCCAGCCGCTATCTTAGGATAAACAAATACATCTAGGATATTCAAGACCTTTCCTTAAACAGACAACCCTAATGAGGTTCAAAGTTAGGTAATGGAATTTCCTTGAAGGGCCTAAGAAAATTTAGCCAAATATTTTGAAAAGGGTAATTTCCACAACACACTATTTCATAGAACATGTAAGTAGTTGGCGACCATAGTCGAGGGTGACTGACCTGAAGGCTCCCTTTTCAATAGCTACAACACCAAGGTGTAGGGGAGGGTGCTACTCCTTCCCTGGATTGCTCTACTTTACCCTTGATCTGTACCTTATAATACTGAGTGTTAAGCAAGAAGGCATCAAGTACCATTTTTTGAGTCTTTGGTTAGACTTAACCTTGGATTGAACCCAGGTCTCCCAGGCCATTGGCGAATACTCTAACTGCTAGGCCAATGTCCGGTTTGCTTATAGAACATGTAATTTATGCAAATTCCCTGTGCTTCCAAGATAGATAGGGAAAGAGTGATAGATAGATAGATAGAAAGGAACAGGGTGAGATTGATAGATAAAAAGGAATAGAGAGATAGATAAAAAGGAACAGAGATAGAAGGATAGATAGGTAGATAAACAGATAGATAGGAACAAAGTGAGATAGATAAAAAAAAGGGACAGAGAGAGAGAGGAACAGAGTGAGAGAGAACCATGTAAGTTGTTCAAATTTCCAGAGCTGTCCAGATTTTGACACAGCACAATTTAATTAACCTCAACTCTTTGGTTTACTTTGATTTACCTGATCATTTCAACACACTGGAAAAGTCGTTTGTGTGTCTGAGATAGATTGCTAAATAATATAATGTAAAGCTACTGTTGGTTGGGTTTTATGGCAGATCAACATTTTTAGGTTATTTAATGCCAAATCCATTTTTATACAAATAATCAGTTCTATTTCAAATAATTCAGTTTAGCATGAGTACACAGTTTAATTGTCAAAACAGTTCTATTTCAGTTTAGTCAAATAGTTTTAATTCAAACCATTCAGTTTAGTATAAGTATAGTTTTTGTCCACACACAGTTAAATGTCAAAACAGTTCTATTTCAAACAATTTTGAATAATAAAAAAAGAAGCCATGCAGCTGTAAGACACAATTCTAATGAGTAGAGTGTTCGCCAATGGTCCAGAAGACTGGGGTTCAATCCAAGGTCAAATCATACCAAAGACTCAAAAAAATGGTACTTAATGCTGCTTTGCTTAACACTAAGCATTATAAAAATCAAGGGTAAAGTGGAGCAATCCAGTGAATGGAGTAGCATCTTCCCCTACACCTCAGTGCAGTAGCTATTGAAAAGGGAGCCTTTGGGTCACCCTCAACTAAGGTCACCAACTTGTATTAAATTACCATACTTCAAAAACAAAAATCTATTTGTTAGAGTAAAATAGGACAGAATTGGATTTCTAGTCTTAGTGGGTAACTAGTCTAGAAGACAACTTTGCATTCAAAACCAGGAAGTTGACTTCTCAAAGCAGTTTATATCAACTTTTGCTCTATGCATTGACAATATTGTGCAGGCAAATGCCATAACAACCCTTGTTGTTGGGGTTTCTTTCTACCATAGGAGAAACAGACACCCCAGATTAAGGACAAACTTTATGTAGAACAGTTTTTTTCAAACATATATAGCAGGGATTTCAGGCAGTTATTCACCAACCTTGATTAAACTTAAATGCACTCATAGCAACACAAGATCTCAGCTCATTTCTGGTCCAGTCAGCTGGGGCTGTAGAATACACTGACTGCACCCCTGTAGAGGGGTAAGACACCCCCCACAATGAGGGTCCTAGTCATGACACTAAACAAGCTGATGGTGAGGCTCCAGTAAATCTGGAGCTTTGGGGAATGTGGAGTAGTCCTTCATTACCATTGCTCTCAAGTCCACCCTGGCCTGGGGTGGTAGCACCTGATAAGGTCCTATCTACGAGTCAAAAAAAACTAAATTGTAATTACACTGTGACAATACCCCCTCGGCCCCGCCGAATACGTCAACTTCTTTAAACCATTTCACTTCTTGGCCAGTGATCAACTAGTGGTTCCGATAGGGGCATCGCACATTTCTTCATGGTTACAAGAAATACAATCAAGGAAGTGGGAGAAAAGAACAAAGAACAATATGAGCTTGGGTTAACTCAAAGTGCAAGAAGAGGAGTTATGTAACATTGCATTCCCTTGTGCATATGTAGACAAATGCTAGCGTGGATTTCTAGCGAAAATTCTACAACCCACAAGGAGCGCTGACTCATCTTGACCGTTCTTCCCTCACTGCTCTGGGCTCTCTCTCATGCCTACTAGTCACTTCTGCTGTCCGGTGTCGACTGGCCACTCGCATCACCCTTTGCCAACTGACTTCTCTGAGTTCCTATGTCCAACTCCTCTTGCGTTCCCTTACCCACTTCCGGTCACGTCGAGATCGCAAGCTCAGGCCTTTGTTTGGTTTTGCACCAAAACTGACAAAGGGATTGTCTGCTTGGTGGACCACCTACATAGTGTTATAACATGAAACTGAATGGTTTGAAATTAACTGCTTTTCTATATAACTGTATGTAAACAAAAAACCATGTACTTATGCTAAACTGGATTGTTTGAAACAAAACTGTACTTATACTAAACTGAGTTGCTTGAAACTCTTATCAAAATGACTTAATTCAGTGTTAAATGATCTGCAATGGGTTGATACACAGTAAAACCAACCAACCAACCAGTTCATTTTCTATCAAAAACAGCAAAGTTTATTGAAATCAAGTGAATTGTTTATCAAATACAGCAAGGTTTACTGAAATCAAGTAAACTTCAAAATTGTTTCCTTGTTGCTACGGTAGATATATATGTTGCCTCCTAGTGACCTTTCAGAAAATTCATGCTATAAGCTAGTATAATAATCCCTATGAAAGAATCACAAAATGCTAATATAATAGCATGTACTAAAATAGTTAAATGAATAAGTAAATTTAAATCTACATTATATATTTAACATTGTACTATCCCAGGCAAAAATTATGGAATTAGCCTACTACTGAACCAACGAAATATGGTTTAAGAAGGAAAACTTTTTAATGGATGTCTTTCATTGAAGTTAAACAAAAAAATATTTTGTAAACAATTCGTTAGAATGAAAAAAAAAATTACTTACTACTGAACCAACGAAATATGGTTTAAAGTTTAGTGTCTCTGTTTAAGTAAACCAAAAAAGAAAGAAAAGTGACTAAGCAGAAAAATTAATCACATGTAAAATTCTTGGAAATGGAAGTTATGTTTTCACGTTCAGCTTTTGTCAGAGAAAAACGACTTATCAAAAATATTTTTTTTAATTATTTTAGAATTTTTTGGATAATAAGTATATAAAAACACTCCTGAATTCAAATAAAATACTCTCTGGAAATTTTAAACCAATTAATGGTATAAAACTGGAGATTATTGGTTAGTAACAAACATTTACATTTTTATTTATATAGATTATATTATATTTTAAAATCAATTTCATTTTCATAATTTTCCTCTTGGGAATCAGATACAGTTTACCAAATTAAAACTTTTGAATCAACAGGATTTGACATATTCTTTTCAAATTGTCAAAAAAGTAGAGAAAGGAAGACCATTAAACCAGTGGGAAAACTTTAAGATACAAAAGTTCAATTAAATAAGCAATAAAAAAAATTTAAGCTAATTTTATTAATCACTCATGAAACCTTTTTGCTATATAAGGACATAATTCACTAGTCTGAAAATGTAACTGTATCCCCAGTAATTACTGCCTTCCATAGTTGTTGTCTATTGCACCACGTTTTTGACCAAGTAAACCTCTGGAACTATGGAAGGCAGTAATTACTGGGGATACGGTTACAAGACTCAGCATTCCTATCCGAGGTCGCGGTAAATCACCTGAGGAAGGCCAGAGGTGAAATTTGGCCGAAACATAATGAAAGAAGAAACAGCACAAAAAACTACCAAGATGAGGGGGAAAAGTCTGCAATAAGTAAAAATTAATTCTCAGATTAAAAAGCCTCATCTCAAAATGATTCCAATTAAAGACAAGTATAATTCACTAGTTTTGATAATTTTGGTTTGGTTTCTTTATTTAATTGCATATCAACCTGTGTAAGTTATTTAATGCCAAAGCCATCCATCTAGTAATGCCAAATACATTTTTATATAAATAATCTGTTCTATTGAAAACAATTCAGTTTAGCATAAGTACATTTCATTTCAATCATATATCCTAGATGCATCAGGGAGGTCTTCAGTGATGTACTGTCTTCATTGCCGATTTCGGGTTATTTCTGCATCATATCGACTCCGACAGTAACCCCGGCATGACTCTGGAAGAGCCAAGCCGCCTCCGTGATCGCGACGTGCTACGCTCGTGCCTCTACCAAAGCAAAAAAAGTTTAATTGTCAAAACCATTTCCATTTCAAACTATTCAAGCAGTTATATGTAACAATTCAGTTAAGTGTAAATACAGTTTCAATGTCGAAAAGCAGTTCTATTTCAAATAGTTCAGTTAAGCATGAGCACACTGTTTCAATGTAAGTACAGTTTAATTGTGAAAAACATTTCTATTTCAAGCTATTCAGTTTAATCAAACAATTCAGTTTAGCATAAGTATGCTGTTAGTTCTATTCAACCCATAGATAGGGCCCTATCAGGTGCTACCACTCCAGGCCAGAGTGGACCTGGGAGTGATGGCAATAAAGGGGTACTCCGCATTCCCCAAAGCTCCAGTACTGCAGGAACCTCAGCATTAGATTGTTTAGTGTCATATCCAGGACACTAGTTAGGGGGGGGAGTCTTACCCTTCTGCAGAGGTGCAGTCAGTGTATTCTACAGCCCCAGCTAACTGGGCAACCTATAATTGGGAGGATAAGAGGGTTCATACCTTTCCCAAAAGTATTTGTCTGTAAGTGAACGTAATAACGTGACTGGAGTCGGAACTCAGACAATTTTGTACCAAGGAATTAGATCAAATGGTTATTCTTATGGTTCAAACACACTTTTACTCTTTTTAAGGATAAAAAAATGTTAAGATCTCTATTATCAAAATTAGCATACAGTTAAATGGTCCTAAGAGTTAGTGACCGTAGTCGGGGGTGACCAGAAGGCTCCCTTTTCAATAGCTACTACACCAAAGTGTAGGGGAGATCGCTACTCCTTTCCCTGGATTGCTCCACTTTACCCTTGATACCTACCTTATATTGCTGAGTGTTAAGCAATGAGGTATCAAGTATAATTTTTAAAGTCTTAGGTATAACGTGACTTGAGATTGAACCTAGGTCTTCCGGACCATTGGTAAACACTCGACCCACCAGGCCAATGAGTTGGTAAGAAAATAGTTTATCTCAATTACAATTTAACTGTTAAAATCATTTTTTAAAAGTAAAAATAATATTTGAAAATCAAATTTTATCATATGAATAGTAGATACTGTCACATAATTTTTTTTCAAGTCTTGAAGTATCTGTTTTATGATTGTAGCAGTTAAAAAAGCTAAAGTAATGTATCATGTAGTCTATTTTTAATCATATACAGGTTGTCTCAAAATAGATGCAACCCATTAATATGATCCTATTTACCCAACCCCTCCGCTCGGGCAGGATATGACACAAGGTCGATTTTTTTTAAGCAGAGTTTAACAGGTTTGGATTCAGAGTTTTCCTTCTCCTAGACTAGTTGCCTCACCAAGGCTGAAGAACCTAGTCTGTCCTACTATTTACCCATAGCTGGAGGGAGAATAATTGGATTCATACCTTTCCCAAGGGTATTAGTGCTATGTGAAATGCAATCAGTCTTGTCCAGGAATTGAACTCGTATTGCCGTGTCCATATCCTGTGACGATAACCATTACACTACGGGCACCTCCATTAATATGATAATGATTTATTACTGACTTAAGCGCAATGGTGGTGATTTGGAACATGTCCTGTAAAAAATGCATCCTTTGAGCTAGAAACATTGAATCAATGTTTTGTTCTTTTTTAATTGTTTTTATATCAGCTTCTATGGCACATAATTTTTTTTAGTTTTTTGTCTCAATAATAAATCATTATCATATTAACATTTAAAACAGTCTCAAAATAGGTGCACCTATTTTGAGACTGTTTTAAATGTTTTTGTCTCCAAATAAGTAGTGATGCATAATATTTTTCATTCTTGTTCAAGGCATTGTGATGAGGATTAATAGTTGTCATAGAATAATATTTTCAAATCTGAAACAACAAAAAAAAAACATTATAATTAGTAGTAGAGTTATTAGCAGTCACATGAGTCCCATGTATATTGAGACATATTGAACATCAGACATAAAACATTTGCAAAAGAAAATCATTTAAAAAACAAAGACAAGTCATAAAGTACAAGTTCATTAAATTAAATTTTTATTTTATTCAAACTCTTATTAAACATAGAATATTATCACAAAACTACATAAAATTGCATGTGTTTTTAAAATGTGCATTCTGTGCAAGAATTAATCATCATACCTCAAAAAAAAGAAGTGCTTTTTTAGACTGAAACTCACTGGAAATATCAATCCACACACTTTACAAGAAAATAGCTTCTAACCTGTGTGTATTCGCATATGTCTCTTTAAATTTGCTTTCTGTGAAAATAATGATCCACACACTTCACAAGAAAAAGGTTTATCTCCAGTGTGAATTCGCATATGCCTTTTTAAAGAGGAATTCTCGGAAAATGCTGATCCACACAATTCACAAGAAAATGGTCTCTCTCCTGTATGCATTCGCATGTGGGTTTCTAAAGAGGACTCCTCTGTAAATCTAGAACCACACACTTCACAAGAATAGTGTTTCTCTCCTGTGTGTGTTCGCAAGTGTCTTTTTAAATTTGCATTCCATGCAAATGCTGATCCACATATTTCACAGGAAAATGGCTTAACTCCTGTGTGTGTTCGCATGTGTGCTATTAAATTGGATTTCACAGAAAATGCTGATTCACAAATTTCACAAGAAAATGGTTTCCCTCCTGTATGTATTCGCATGTGTGTTTTTAGACTGGAATTCCCAGAAAATCTTGATCCACACAGTTCACAAGAAAATGGTTTATCCCCTGTGTGTATTCGCATGTGGTTTTTTAAATGTGAACTCACTGAAAATGCTGATCCACACACATCACAAGAAAATGGTTTCTCTCCTGTGTGTATCCGCATGTGTGTCTTTAAACGGGAACTCAATGAAAATGCTGATCCACACACTTGACAAATAAATGGCTTGTCTCCTGTATGTGTTCGCTTGTGGAGATTTAAACTATAACTCCCTGAAAATGTTGACCCACAAAACTCACAAGAAAATGTTTTCTCTGTGTGTGTTCGAATGTGTGCTTTTAGATATGACTTCTGTGCAAATGACGATCCACATACTTGACAAGAAAATGGTTTCTCTTCTCTGTGTGTTTGCATGTGGTCTTTTAAAAGAGAATTCGTTGAAAATGCGGATCCACACACTTGACAAGAGTAGCTTTCTTTTTCACTGTTTGCTTGCATGTTTATTTAAAGATGTTAATTTAGTACAAATGTAGATGCACAAATTTTATAAGAATAAAGAATTTCTCCTTTTTACTTATGTGTGATGATTCAATGTTGAAATCTATCAAATTGCAGATCCTTACTCTTTGAAAAAATATTTTTTCATGTTGTTTTACACTTTTCCTTTAGAAGAACTATCTGCAAATAAAGAAGAAATAATATCAAAGAAGACAAGATATTGAGGCATTCTTTGCAATTATAGAATTTTGTTCTTTTTCATTTCAATAGACTATAACATAAAACAGTTGTTTTAGGTTTTATGGCATATCAAACTTTGTAGGTTATTTAATGCCCAATCCATTTTTATGCAAATAGTCTGTTCTATTTCAAACAATTCAGTTTAGCATGAGTACACAGTTTAATTGTCAAAAACATTTCTATTTCAAACAATTCAGTTTACCAAGAGTACACATTTTGTCAAAAACATTTATTTCAAGCTATTTAGTTTAGTCAAACAATGCTAATTCAGTTTAGTATAGATTTTGTTTACACTCAGTTAAATGTCAAAACAGTTCTATATTAAGCAATTCAGTTTAGTGTAACTAGAGTTTCAATGTCAAAAACAGTTCCATTTCAAACAATTCAGTTTACCATAAGCACACAGTTTAAATGTATGGTTTAATTGTCAAAAACATTTCTATTTAAAGCTATTCAGATTAGTCAAATAATTCAGTTTAACATAAGTATGCAGTTAGTTCAAGTCAACCCATGGATAGGGCCCTATCAGGTGCAACCATTCTGGGCCAGAGTGGACCTGGGAGCAATGGCAATGAAGGGGTATTCTGCATTCCCCAAAGCTCTAGTATTACTGGAACCATACCATCACATTGTTTAGTGTCATATCCAGGACACTCATTGGGGGTGGTCTTACCACTCTGCAGAAGTGCAGTCGGTGTATTCTATAGCCCCAGCTGACAGGGCATAACATAAAACAGAATTCATACAAAGTTATAAACTTTTTAATGTAAATAAATGGATTACAAATTAAGTACAATTTAAAAACAAATTGCATTTGCTAAAGTTTAATTCAAGAAAATGAGAAAGATTTTTATGTTAATGAAAATGGTAGTTGTGTAAGGCTGTACCAAATAAAGGCCTGGCAGCCATGCAATAAGAGTCTTTGAATGAGCTTCCCTCATCTACAATTAAAAAATCTTTTAGCAAGAAACTCGGTGGTGGTATTAGTTGATTAACAATTACTGGGAATCAATGTGCCTCAACAGATGCTGGGTGGAGGAACCTCATAGGTCAAAGGCCAGGATCAAATAGTTCAGTCAGGAAACAACAACAACTCATCTTTAAGGGTGACATCTATTGATGAGACAAAAACACTTACTGAAAGATTACCATGACTTATGTCCTAGCTAAATAGGAAAGAAGGAAGATATACTATAAGAGCATCTTGCTTATGTTATGTGTACCCTCCCTTCAATGACCCAGACAGGGATAGAATAAAGACTGGATATATTACAGACATGGACTGAGGTCATGGCAAGTGCTAACAACCTTAAAGCACCTAGTAACATGAAGTTATGCAATGATTGGCTAGAGCTGATCATATGATACAGGCAATGGTCAGGAGGCACAAAAAAATTAAGTGTTTCAAAACACAGATGCTTGAGAGTTTGACATATACAGACATCAGTCAAGTTTGCTCCAGAAAATCTATGATGCCCAAAGTGAAGAAGAACTTGAGGCCCAAACGAAATTTGAAACTTTCAAATATTAACGAAGAACTGACGATCAGATCCAGCACCAAATTTGTTAATCAGCTGACATCAAAGAGAAGAAAAGAAAAGGCTGAAGAAGCTAAGTACATTATGATTATCCTCACTAAATTCTCTCTCATTGTATTGTTGAACTTTTGAACTGAAACATTTTATTAGCTTACTTCTTCCCGACACAAAAAAAAAGAAAAAGGAATTGACAAAAAAAAGGAGGAAAAAGAGAATAAATAAGGAAATGACAGGCAGTTGCCGAAAATCAAATTCCACAATTCTTATTTGATACGTATGTCCTTTCCCCAACCACTGCTTTAAAAATGACTTTAGAAAACTTATTTTTTGCTTTCTTTTATGCTTTTATTTTGATGTTTGAATAAATTGTTATATTATTGTTATAATGACTTAAGTTATTCATTTCGCCCCTTGGTGGAACAGACTATTAAATAAATCACTTGTATGTTTTATTTTAATTTTGTCAGTCAGATAAGATCTTGTAAATTTGGGTTTTATTCGAATTTACATACCTGGTTCGTATGCTTGTTTGGGATTAATGGGATGTCAACCTCTGTAGGTTATTAAATGACAAATCCATTTTTATACAAATAAAGTTCTATTTCAAACTATTCAGTTTAGTATAAGTACACAGTTTGTGAAAAACATTTCTATTTCAAGATATTCAGTTTAGTCAAACAGTTTTAATTCAAACAATTCAGTTTACTTCAAGTATAGTTTTTGTTTACACACAGTTAAATGTCAAAACGCAGTTTCTTCCAAGCAGCAGTCGTGTCAATACTGCTGTATGGATGCACCACCTGGATGCTAACAAAACGGCTCGAAAAGAAGCTAGATGGCAACTACACAAGGATGTTGCGAGCAATATTAAACAAGTCCTGGCGGCAACACCCCACAAAGCACCAACTATACGGCCACCTACCTCCCATCACGAAAATTATCCAAGTTAAACGAACCAGGGATGCAGGACACTACTGGAGGAGCAGAGACGAGCGCATAAGTGATGTACTCCTATGGATCCCCACTTATTGCCGGGCAAAAGTAGGACAACCAGCTTGAACATACATACAACAGCTATGTGAAGATACGGGATGTAGTTCAGAAGACATGCTGGAGGCGATGAATGATAGGGAAAAGTGGCGAGAAAGGGTCAGGGATATCTGTGTGGGCGGCACAACATCACGATCATCATGAAATGTCAAAACTGTTCTATTTCGAGAAATTCAGTTTAGCATAAGTACACAGTTTAAATGTCAAAACAGTTCTATTTTAAACAATTCATTTTAGTATAAGTACACAGTTTAGTTCTTTTTGACCCATAGATAGGACCCTGTCAGGTGCTACCACTCTGGGCCAGAATGGACCAGAGAACGATGGCAATGAAGGGGTACTCTGCATTCCCCAAAGCTCCAGCTTTACTGAAGCCTAACCAACAGATTGTTTAGTGTCATATCCAGAACTCGTTGGGTGGGGGTCTTAGCCATCTGCAGAGATGCAGTTGGTGTATTCTACAGCCCTAGCCAACTGCGCAAACATATCTGGTGATTTGTTGCTGCTTGATAGAGATTATCATGTTTCTAGTGTGTAACAGTAACCATCACTTAGACAATACTAGAAGATGAACTAAATTTACCAAGATTTGCTTAGTTTGGTATATAGGCCTCAAATTGTTTATATGTACTGGTGCAGGTGTTCAACTGCAAGTACATGACAAGTTTTCAGTTTCACATTATCATTATATAACATATAATGTAAAAAATGAAAATACATAAAATCTGTCTTTTTTAATATAATTCTTTTCACATGCTATGATACAACAGATAGAAATACTTGGAACTTTATCATACATCAAATAAAAATAATAATAAAGAGCAAATATACTACAAGTCCATGGCAGATTAGAAACTTAACCTATTAGTAGGCTACATCAGATAGAGATAGGTGCTTGTCAAACTTACTGGTTACCTATTTAAGTACTTTATTATCCATCAAATGATGATGATAATAATAAAGCACAAATATAGTATTTGCCCGTGGCACATTAGAAACTTAACCTGTTAGTAGGCTACATCAGATAGAGATAGGTGCTTCTCAAACTTACTGGTTACCTATTTAAGTACTAAGCAGACTTATCATTGGTGAGGTTTTAATTCTAGAGATCTAGAGAGTATAGAATACACCTTTATTGTCATTACTCCTAGATGAACTCAGAACCAGTATAGTAGTACCTGTTGGAGTGCCATCAAGTATATCTGTTTGGAAGTTATTTGTATTGAGATATATGATTTCAAGTATTCCTATGTACAAAAGCTTTTAAGAAATTATACAAAATATAAATGTACACAATTCCCTAACCTCTAGGCATAAAATGATAAAATAAAATCAATTAATATCAATACTTACAATTCTGTAATTTAAAGTTAAGGTTAAAGAATAACCACTCAAAATCCTGTTTCTTTGTTTTTTAATGGCATGTCAATCCTCATAGGTTATTCAATGCTAAATCCTCTTTATTCATATATATTGAATATATATGATTTGGTTTGATTTAGTTGGGTTGGGTTTTATGGCATATCAACCATTGCAGGTTATTTAACGCCAAATCCTCTTTGTACATATATATTAAACATATATGATTTGGTTTGGTTGTTTTTTTATGGCATATCAACCATTGCAAATTATTTAATGCCAAAACCTCTTTATACATATATATTAAATATATATGGTTTGGTTAGGTTGGTTTTTATGTAGGTTATTTCAAGATATTCAGTTTAGTCAAACGGTTCTAATTCAAACAATTCAGTTTAGCATAAGTATGCAGTTAGTTCTATTTAACCCAAAGATAGGGCCCTATCAGGTGCTACCATTACGGGCCAGAGTGGACCTGGGAGTAATGGCAGTGAAGAGGTACTCCGCATTCCCCAAAGCTTCAGCATCACTAGAACCTCACCATCAGATTGTTTAGTGTCATTTTCAGGACACTCATGGGGAGGGGGGGTCTTACCCCTCTGCAGAAGTGCAGTTGGCGTATTCTACAGCCCTAGCCGACTGGGCAATACACAGAATTAATGTCAAAACAGTTTTATTTCAGATAATTCAGTTTAGTCTAACAACACATTTTAGATATCAAAACAGTTCTATTTCGAGCAATTCAGTTTAGCATAAGTATGCAGTTTAAATGTAAAAACAGTTCTACTTTAAACAATTCAGTTTAGCATAAATACGCAGTTTAAATGCAAGAAAACAGTAAACTCCAACCACCGTTTAGTTCTATTTAACCCATAGATAGGACCCTTATCAGGTGCTACCACTCCGGGCCAGAGTGCACCCTTAAGTGATGGCAATGAAGGGGTACTCTGCATTCCTCATTGTTTAGTGTCATATCAGGACACTCGTTAGTGGAGGAGGGGGGTCTTACCCCTCTGCAGAGAAGCAGTAGGTGTATTCTACAGCCCTAGCCGACTTGGCATGGATTTGGTTTGGTTTCATGGCATATCAACCCTTGTAGGTTATTTAATGCCAAATCCCCTTTATACAAATATATTAAAAATATATGATTTGGTTAGGTTAGGCTTTATGGCGTGTCAAGTATTGTAGATTATTTAATGCTAAATCTTCTTAATACAAATATATTAAAAATATATGATTTGGTTAGGTTAAGTTTTATGGCATGTCAAGCATTGTAGGTTATTTAATGCCAAATCCCCTTTATACAAATATATTAAAAATACATGATTTGGTTAGGTTAGGTTTTATGGCATGTCAAGCATTATATGTTATTTAATACTTAATCTTCTTTATACATATAAATTAGATATATGATTTGTAAACACATTTTGTTGATAACAAATCCAAATGAGCCCAAGCTCATCCTTTTCCACACAGTTAAATGGTTTCGTGTGTTTCTTTCTAATGTGAATAATTCTATTTACTATTAATCATTTGTTAGCACACAGTTAAATGGTTCCAAGTATTGCTCTGTATCAGTAACAATTCAATTAAACACCAGTCATTTGTTTACACACAGTTAAATGGTCAAACAGTTCTATTTCTAACAACTCAATTTTACATCAGTAATTTGTTTGCATTCATTTTAAATGTCAGTTTTATTTGACCCATAGATAAGACCCTATCGAGTGCAACCTCTCTGGATCAGAGAAAACCTGGGAGCAATGGTGATGAAGGGGTACCTGCATTCCCCAAAGCTTCAGATTTGGTGCCTCACCATCAAATTGTTTAGTCATATCCAGGTGTGAGGGCATATTATCCTTCTGAAGAGATGCAGTCAGTGTATTCTACAGCCCCAGTCACCTGGGCTATCTTAGATGGGCAATTCAGAAAACACCATGGGCTACTCGCAGGCAGCAGTTTGCCCATAACCGATTTCAAAATTCCACTTACGACTGAAATTCAGCTGATGTTTTTTCTTTTTTATAAAGTTCAACAATGCCAAATTAAAGGCTCACAAAATTCTTTGACAAATTGTTAGTTTTCATAAATACATTATGCCAATCTGAAAAGACAGCATAGTATAATCATGTGAAATACATTTTTCAAGAATTATTGTTTGAGTCTCTTAAGGCAACTAAACAACCAAGACTAAAGGACATGGGCCAAATAAAGTTGTGGTCGTGTCTCTAAATGACAAAAAAAAAAAAAAAAATTGCAATGTCTGACCAAAAAAAACCCCTTTTTTTCATATTCAACAATTATCCTCTTCTTTATCTCTTTAAACTGACTGCTGCTTCTCTTCTAATCAATTCATGTCCAACACAAATGCAAAAGCCCCCTAGTGACAACGTTCATTGTTTTCATGTTCTTTTCTACCTGCCCTCATTTGCATGTGCATCTTCACTGTCCGTGGTGTTGCATGACAGCTAGCAGGAAAATACATGACTATTTGCAATTAAAGCTCCTTCAGGGCAGCCAGGTTTTTTCCAATCAAAAAAATAAATCTTGCATGCGGAGCATATGTGCTGACATTTGCACTGAGGTGAGTGGCAATTTTCACCCTAATTTTCAGTACAGGACATTCATCTTCCAGCAACCACCAGGAGGCATTACCTCATCCAACACAGGCCTTTGTGTTGTATGAGATCATGTGGGAAGATGAAGGTATAAATAACATAACTATGTGTCTGGTATCAGTTTTCGGCATCATTGTTCTGGTCTCAAACTTGTTGAAATTGATTACAATGATTGCTGACAAAAATTAATATCTTCACCTTGATTCTTCAGCCAGCAAAAGTAACATCTTTGATGGCGACCTTCGCACTACCCTCCTGCATGTGGCATTTCTTATACTTGGCTGATATAAGTAAAAAGTAAAATTAGCGACCTTAGTCGAGGGTAACCCTGAAGGCTCCTTTTTCAATAGCTACTACACTAAGATGTAGAGGAGGGTGCTAATCTTTCCCTGGATTGCTTTACTTTACCCTTAATCCTTACCTTATAATGCTAAGTGGCTGCATCAAGTACCATTTTTTAAGTCTTTGGTATGACAACCTGGGATTGAACCCCGGTCTCCTAGACCATTGGCAAACCCTCTACTCATTAGGCTAATGGTCTGGTTTGGCTGATATACTTACTTCCAAAAATTTTGTATACACCACTATTTCAAATTTTCCTCACTCCAGACTGCATTTCATTTTAAATTGAGGTGTTAGGGCAGCCATGTTTCTTTTTTTTTTTTCTCTCTCTAGGAAGTAGCATTTTCTCTGCATGCCAGACACAAACATGCTTGCTTTGCAATACAGGGTAAGTTGTTTTCTCTTTTTTTATTTAATTCTTCTACAAGCATGCCACACAAGCAGGTGAACCCAGTCTTGGCAGTGAGAAAATTTCTGTGACTTCATCACCCTAACGTTTTCCCAGATTACAATCCATATAATTATGTGTGGCAAGAAACCACCAAAACTCCATGCAACACCTAAGATGAACTGAAGGCAGAATTTACCAGGACACTGTAGTTGAAGCTGACGGTGATTTCTTTGAATAAATCTCATCTAGTCTATTTCAAGATATTTTTGTTTAATACTGATAAAGTGAGATGTCGGTGTTGTCTTTCATTTTTTTGTAGTATAGACAATTTATATATCGTACTTTGTAGATATTTGAATTTTTAATCCTTTTAAAAAGTGGTGCTAAAAACGTAAGTCCGTAAATGTTAATTCTATGATAAATAAAAAACAGGATTACACTTACAATAACATAGTGATTAGGGTAAAATAATTAAACTTGAAAACAAAATTGACATTTTAATTTATATTTTAAAAGAACGATTTGAAAAAAATTCGTCATACATCTGAAGAAAAACAAAACGAAGACACTTAAATACTAGGGAAAATAATTGATGTTAAACTAATTCTAGATTTGCAAACGACGTCTTTTGTTGTCTAATTAGTCTCAATTAAGGCAATGAAACATTTGAGGAAAGAAAAGAGAAAAAAAATTATATCATTTGTTGTAGAGAGAGAAATTGATTAAATAGGTGAATAAACAACACTTACCTATGTCTCTCTTCTCGTGCAAACGATTAAGCATAAAAATAACAAAAAAAAAATAATATTCTATAGAGAACCAAACTTGATTTCAACGACTTAAAATGTTATTTAGCTGTTATGGTCAAGAATAAAAGCCAACAATTACGTCCTAAATAAATACTTTGAGTAAATCGTTGGATGAGCACTGTCGACTAAAATTAATCAAGTCAATTTTGTAATAAAGTCGCTTCCGTTTCCTACGATTTAACTGCGCATGCGTGATAGTCAGTATAGTTTCATGTCAAGCCTCTGTTTCGTTTAAAATAGCAATTCTTTAAAAAGTTTTGTTTCTTGATTAACATTCGTAAATCTAAATTTAGTAATTTACAAAGAATTCTTTACGTTAATTCTGAAAAAAAAAATTAAGACTTGAAAGTTCAATGGAAACAATTTTATTAGAAAAATAAATCAAATTCACAGCGATTAAAAAATACGAATAAATCATACAACAATTTCAGATTGATTTTGAAAAATGATTAAATTAGTTTTTAAACAAGATTCACCTTAATAAGATTTTAAATTCAGTAAAAGATTTATTACTTTATTATATTTTTAGAGATATTTTACCACAATTCTTTTAGTCAAAGAAAACAATGTGTTTGTTGTGCAAACTAGTATTTTTATTTGTATTAGAAAATAATAATTTTTTTCGTTTTTTGTTATTTGATAAGCCTCTCTTAAGGCAATGAAATATTTAAATAAAGAAAAAAATTTAATCAAATCATTCGTTGTTGGAGAGTTTTTCTTGTTAATCTTTCTTTTTCTAAGAACCTCGACGCTACTCGACGAAAACCACGTTTTTAACTGGAACTTAAAATAATCGTCTGTTTTTCATCAAATTTCCTTATTCTCAAAAGAAAACCCACCAATTAGGGCATCCAAAAATCAAACTAAAATTTTAGAGAGGGGAATAGGGACTCCCTGTAGTGTTGTGACTAACGTTCTGGACTGTGTCAATGTAGGAAGCGAGTTCGAATTTGAGTCACGCAATTACAATCACTTTCGGATTAATATTCTTGGAAAAGGTAATGTAATCTACACAGCTATGGAGAAATTACATTACTGTTCCTCTACAAGGATGGCTTTGTCATTAAATAACCCACGGAGGTTAATATGCCATTAAACAAAGACCCCCCCCACACACACCAAACAATCCCCAGTTTTGAAAAATAATGTATAATTATTAAAAATAATGTTTGTTAAAAAATAAATTTACTTTTCAGTTGTAATAGTAGTAGTAATATTTCAATTACTACGATGAATATGAATAAGTAGTAGTACTACAACAACAACAACTACTACTACTACTACTACTACTACTTATTCATATTCATCATTTTGAAAATTAACTCGATGTGTTTACATTTTTATTGTTTATTTAACATACACAAAGTGTTTTTTTATTTACTGACAATCTCGTGTGTGAGGGTTAAACTTCGGCTATGAATTTTCAATGGGGTGGGAGTTAGTATAAATAACCAACAATGTACTACTTGATGGTAAGAAAAAAGGAAAGAAAGCATGGCGTCGCAATGTATTCATACTAAAATATCATAAAAAGAAAAAAAGAACTTGTATAAAATACAAGCACTTTTTAGCGGCAATAAGCGACCGATGTTTTTTCTTTTAAAGTATGGATGATCAAAAAGCGTAATATTACGTGGTTTTTATGTTAATTCTTGGTAAAAGTTACACCTTTTTTATGTTCTCTTGCGAGCTTCCATTGAAAAAATATCGTCCAATGAAAAACCACTCTGAAAAATGTATTGTTTTGATAAAAGTCAAATTTGTTTATTCAGTATCTTTACATTAAAAAAATATACAGTGAGTGAAAAAATTTACTCTAAAGGTATCTGACCTAGTCGGCTGGGGCTGTAGAATACACTGACTGCTTCTCTGCAGAGGGGTAAGACACCCCCAACGAGTCTCCTGGTTTTATGGCATATCAACCATTGTAGGTTATTTAATGCCAAATCCTCTTTATACGTATACATTAAATATATATGATTTGGTTTGGTTAGGTTTTATGGCATATCAACCACTGTAGGATATTTAATGTCAAATCTTTTATATACAAATATATCAAATATATGATTTTGTAAACACATTTTGTTGATAACATTTTTAAATGAGCCAGAACTCTATCTTGCACACAGTTAAATGGTTTAAGTATTGCTATATTACAGTCCAAATTTAACATCAATCATTTATTTACACACAGTTTGTTCTATTTGACCCATAGATAGGACCCTATCCGGTGGTACCATTCCAGGTCGGAGTGTACCTTGGAGCAATAGCAATGAAGGGGTACTCAACATTCTCCAAATCTCCAAGGCCAGAACCTCAGTATCAGATGGTTTAATGTTATATCCCGGACACTTATTGGAGAAGTCTTACCTTGTTGCAGAGATACAGTCAGTTTATTCTACAGCCCTAGCCAATTAGGCTAAGCATTACTGAAGCTTCACCCTCAGATTGTTCAGTAATGCTGGAGCTTTGGGGAATGAAGAGTACCCTTTCATTGCCATTGCTGCCAGGTCCACTCTGATCCAGAAGGGTAAGACTCCTCCAATGAGTGTCCTGGATATAACACTAAACAATCTGATGGGGAGGCTCTAGTAATCCTGGATATTTGGAGAATGTGGAGTACCCCTTCATTGCCGTTGCTCCCAAGTCCATTCCAACTGATAGGGTCCTATCTATGGGTCAAATAGAACTGTTTGACATTTAAACTGTGTACTTTAGCCTAATGAGTAGTGTGTTTGCCAATGGTCCAGGAGACTGGGGTTCAATCCCAGGTCGAGTCATACCAAAGACTCAAAAAATGGTACTAGATATCGCCTTGCTTAACATTCAGCATTATAAGGTACAGATCAAGGGTAAAGTTGAGCAATCCAGAGAATGGAGTAGCACTCTCCTCTACACCTCAGTGTAGTAGCTATTGAAAAGGGAGCCTTCGGATCACCTCCAACTTTACTTACTTTTACTTATGCTAAACTGAATTGTTTAAAATAGAACTGTTTTTACATTTAACTGAGTGTAAATAAAAAACTTTGTAATTATGCTAAACTGAACAATTTAGAATAGAACCGTTTTTACTTTGTTAACATGCCAAACTGAACTGTTTGAAATAGAAATGTATGATCCTTCAACTGTGTAAACAAATGACTGATGTTTAACTGAATTATTAGTGATACATAACAGTACTTGGAACCATTTAACTTCATTGTCTTATGCTAAACTGAACTGTTTGAAATAGAAATGTATGATCCTTTAACTGCGTAAACAAATAACTAGGAGTCTTAACTCTCTGCAGGAATGCAGCTGGTGTATTCTACAATCCCAGCAGACTAGGTTGATTTTAAGCAGAGTTTAACAGGTTTGAATTCAGGGTTTTTTCTTCTCCTAGACCGGCTGCCATACCAAGGTTGAAGAGCCCCATCTGCCCTTTGATTCATGCCTTTCCCAAAGGTATTAGCATAATGTGAAATGCAAACAGTCTCATCCAGGATTTGAACTCATGTCGCTATGTCCATTTCCTGCAATGGTAACCATTGCATCACGAATGCCTCCAAACAAATTACATGATAGATTACAATGAGGACACTGATGAGCACTTTTTATATTGCCTTTCTCAACAAAAAAAATCCTATGACAACCTGATGGTATAAGAGTTGATTTCCACTTAGTAAATCAGTCACAGTTCCCTAATCTAAGAAATATTTCATAACAAAATAAATATTAAAGAAGTGTTTCCGTAAATAATTTCTAATCATTTTGCAGTATTAAAATTAAAATACGTGAAATAATGTTTTATTAAAAGTATTTTATGTAGGATAAATGACATCAGTATAAAAAAAATGAATGACACTAATTTTACAGATATTCAAGAATAATTACCAAAAATACCATTGGAAAAGGCATGAATTCACATTTTCCTGTCATTCATATTCACTATTTAAGATGTAGGGATATAACTGTGTAATGAGTGCTATATTCCCTCTAATTCCATAATAAAAGGCATGAATCCAATTCCCCTTGTTCAATGTCAAATTTGCTTTTAAAGAAGGCAAGAATCCAACTTTCTCTTTCTCAGGCTCACTGGCATTTATCTTTATGCAATTGAAAAAGGCATGAATAAAACTTTCCCTTCTCTGTTTCATCACCATTTATCCTGATTATTTTCAGTAGTACATTCATTTGAGAAAGGCATGAGTCCAACAATACTTTTCACTACTTTATTTCTATTTAACTTTTACCATTTATGATAAACATATGGAATTGTGTCATAGATGTTACTTATTTACTAACAATAAATAAACTGTTACATAATAATGATTGATTTTAAAGGTATATCAAGTTGTCTTGGGTTATTTTATGCTTGAGAGTTTAGGGAATAACATTCTTTGTGCAGTTTGGTTCTTGAAAGGTTTTATTTTTGCAAACAGTCTAATCAAATATGATTGGTTTGGTTTGGTTTGGTTTTATAGCATATCAACGACAGTAGGTTATTTAAAGCCAAATCTTTTTATAGATATATATTAAATATATATGATTTGGTTTGGTTGGTTTTTATGGCCTATCAACCATTGTAGGTTATTTAATGCCAAATCCTGTTTATACATATTGTTATGGTACCTACCTTACAGACTATAATGAACTCTTCCTATTACTATGAATACCAGAAGAATATTCATTTCAGTGTTAAGTCAACCCCAGCCGTTTTGGACTGTGTTTAATTTTCTACAGAAAAGTAAGTGAATATCGTTAAAAAATTATTGTTATTGTTGAAAATTATTGTTATCGTTATATTATAGTTCTTGTTTCGTGACCCCCCTCAAACAATTGTTATTGTTGTTTGTGTGTGAGGAGGGTCAAACCTCGACTCGACTTCATTGTTTTACTAAAACAAAACAAAACGACCGCCATTTTTTCATCGAACATTTATTTCACTCGTTGAAGTCCATTCGCATTTTAAACACCATTCCCCCTGGTTGCCCTTTTAAAACGCAACTATGGGGGAAACATCTCGGATTCCAAACGAGATGAACTTATCACAGGACATATTTATCAACACGGAACCCTCCCCGAAGCCGGAAGACTTATCATTATCTTCATCGGCCATACAACCAGCGCAAAAACCACCGGCAACGCCAGTCTCCTGGTCGTCGCAATTACAAAAAAAGAAGAAAACACCTGAAGACTACGAGAACGACAGAGTCAGGAAATACGCAAAGTATTTCAAAGAAAACGAAATTTTACCCATACCTGAATTGGTAGAGGCTGTTGAGCCTAAGACTCTGTCGTTCGTAGTGACAGATTTAAGGACCAGGAGACTGGCTGGCCTCAAAAAGGAATCATTTGAGGAATTGCTCCAAACTGCAGGCATCCCAGGTAAATATTTTTACCGAAGGAGTTTTGCAACCTGGGATGTCTTGCTCCCATCCGAAGAAATCGCCAAGAAACTGTCCACACAAAATATAACCACGAAGTACTTCCGGCTTCAGCCAGAATACAGAGGAAAAAGAAGAATAAAAGTCACCGTATGCAACGTGTCGATGCAACTTAATGGAGACGTCATCGCCGCCTATCTAAGTTCATACGGCGGCGTAGAAGACTATATGCAAATCAAATCAGCGCATGGCACGGCATACGGTGATTTTTTATTCACGATGATACTCGATAGGGGAGGGTTCAATACAATACCTCATATCATATCGTACAGAGACACAACAATGACAGTCATCGTAGAGGGCAGGAAACCGCTTTGCTGGTATTGTAAGCAATTAGGACACTTCTCGCGGTCCTGCCCTCAGAAAGCCACCATCGCCACAAACAAAACGACTACCACCGCCAACGATACAACGAATACCACGACGAAAACAACCACGACTACTACTACTACTACAGCAGCCAAAAATAATACCAACACGGAAACAGGGGTCCAACCCGATAAAGAAGAAGGGTGGACTCTAGTAAAAGGGGGCAAAAAGAAAAAAACATCCCCAATAAAAACAACAGAAACTACTAAAATATCAGCAGCAGTACCAGCAAATACAGAGACACCAATAAAAAAGAAAAAGAAACCAGAAGAGATGGAAACATCGTATAATTTAAAAAGGAGAAGAGACAGCGGGGATTCAGACAAGGATGGGGAGAAAAAACAGTGTACACCAAAACCAAAGAAACAACAACCACAAATAGAAAAGCCACAACAACCCATGCCCACTCAACCCCAGAAACCCACAGAAAAAATCCAAGAACCATCACCAATCATACAAAATAACCCACAACGCCCAGCGCAAATCCTCCACTCCCCAGCTCAACATATACAAAAAGAACCCCCCCTCCTACCAATTCTTCCTTCTCTCTCTCCAATCACTACTCCCAAAATGTTCTCCCGATCCAGATCAGTCAACAGAATTGGACAATCACCATCACCGTCACCCACACAGACAAGGACTCATTCAGCCACAAATGAAGTCCGAAAACCACTAATTGAAATCACCCTTTGTTCAGAACCAGACCCATCTAAAATCACAGATCATCAATTAAAGACAATCCTGAAACCACTATATTCATTCAAATCCATCAATGAAAAATCCATAGCAAACCCATACTTGTTTAGGGATGCAGCCAAGGTGACCACCTTTGTTCGTGCAGCTGGTACCCGTACAAGGGAGCTGTGGCGCTTCATTCAGGAAGCCAGCTGTGCAAATTTAAGGCTGGCGGAATTGGAGCATCCCTCCCTCAAAAAAATGCTTCCTTTTTGCTCGGGCAGGGTCCCGATTTTAGTTCACCCATCATTTTATAGGTCCCTAAAACTGAGGTATCCCATGGATGTCGGAGGAATTAGCAGGGACGACCGAGTGAGTACTGAGCTCGGCACCGGTTCCCTGCGTCAGGCCGTCGGCATCCTCACCCCGAAGGATTTCCGGCCCGTAGTCGACACTGAGTAAGGTAAGTTGGATTGATGGCTTTAAACCTTGCCAGTTTGAATGTGAGGGGACTGAGGGATTCAAGCAAGTGTACGCGCTTGCTTGCTGAACTCAAGAACCTCAGAGTGGATGTTGCTGCAGTGCAGGAGACTCACTTCACTTGCGGTGCCGACTGTCGGGTGCTGGAAAGCGACTTTAACGTTTTCTCAGCATACGGCAGCCGCACCAGCGCTGGGGTCTCTTTGCTAGTTGGACGCAGCCTTGATGCTGATGTTGACGTTGTTTTTGCAGGTGACGAGGGCCGGCTGGTTGTGGCCGATGTTGCCGTGAAAAGTTTCAAGTTTCGTCTGGTTGCGGTTTATGCGCCCAATATCGCTGCGGAGAGGGTTTCCTTTTTTCGTCGGTTGGCGTCGTTCCTGGACGATACGAAGCGGCTCGTCTTAATGGGTGATTGGAATGCGATCCTTGATCCCAAGATAGATAAGGTCGGGCGGGGAGCTAGTAGTGCGGGAAGGTGTGAGAGCAGCCTTGTCGGCTTCGTGACTCGTCACGGTCTCGTCGACAGGTTTCGTCTTGATCACCCAGGGCGGGAGATGTGGACGTGGCTAGATAGCTCGCCCTCTGCCAAAGTAGGTTCCTACTTGGACAGAGTGTTAGTGAGAAGAGCTGACATTGACTTTGTTAGTTGTCCCACGTTCCACTTGATAGCGTGGACTGACCATAAACTCATTAGAGTCAGTCTGCGGTTAGTTAATAGACCTAGTCTAGCCGGCTACTGGAAGTTCAATACCTCCTTACTGGAGATACGGGACTTCCGGGACCGGCTGGAATCCCTAATTCAGCGGGCGTTAGTGGGGGCGGTTACCGGGAATAGGTGGTGGGTTTCTCTTAAGCATAGGATTAGAGATTTCGCCACCAAGTACGGTCGACAGCTCAACTTAGATAGGACCGCGGAGGCGAAATCTATAGATGATAGACTTTCCCGGGCGGTGGCTGGGGGGGACTCCCTAGGTGTAGAGCTAGCTAGGAGGGACCTTGAGCGTGAGAGTAGCGAGCGCTACAAGGGATCAGTAGTTAGATCTAGGCTAAAAAGAGTTCTCAACGAAGCTGTGAAATCGAACGCGACTGCGCGTGAAGAAGAAGTGCGAAGGTTCCCCGATCGGTACATCGCATCTGTCAAGACCCCGGACGGGCGTCTGCTGCGATCAGGTCGTGAGATACGTGACGCCTTTCGGGCGCACTTTCGGGATCGCTTTGCCCGCTGCACTGATCTCCCGCTCCGGGAGTTTCGTAGCTATCTTGCCGACTTCCCCCGTCTTGGGGCGGCTGAAGCGGCTAGCTGCGAGGGTGTGGTTACTGAATGCGAAGTCCGTGATGCGTTGAAGCAGGTCGGCCTCAACAAGTCGCCGGGACTAGATGGTTTGCCGTACGAAGTGTACTTGAGGATGTCGCACATGTTTGTGCCTATTCTGACGGATATGTTCAACCATTGGTTCGCCCAGGGAGCCATCCCTGGTAGCGTTACCAAGGGCGTGATCACATTGCTGAAGAAAGGTGGCAGGCATGTTTGGGAGGGTTTAGACGATTACAGGCCCATAACTCTGCTTAACACAGAGTTAAAGATTTTGGCCCGGGTCTTAGCGAATCGTTTACAGCTTGTCATTAGTGATCTGATCGGCCCCGAACAGACCTTTGCTGTGAAGGGAAGATCGATCCAGGACAACCTGCACTTGATTCGCGAGGTCCTAGAGGGGATAAAAGACGACACCGAATCCGCGCTGATCAGTTTAGATCAGTCCAAGGCCTTCGATAGGGTAGACCATCGGTTCTTGGCGTCTGTTTTGGAGACTGCCGGATTCAAACCGGAGTTCCGCAGATGGATTAGCATGATGTACCACAACCCTCAGGCAGTGGTGCAGGTGAACGGAAGGCGTTCGGGGGTGATCGCGATCGAGCGATCGGTCCGGCAGGGCTGCCCACTGTCTCCTCTTCTCTATGTCCTTGCGTTGGAGCCCCTCCTGCGCAGGCTTAGGGATGAGGGGACAAGTCCGGCACTGCGCGGTATCCCATTCGTTGGCCGCCTTGCGGCTAGGGTTTCCGCGTTCGCCGATGACGTCACAGTTTTCGTATCCCGCCTCCAGGATATAGAGGCTGTGAAAGAGGCGGTTGTCGAGTATGAGCGGATTGCAGGGGCCAAGGTCAATTTTGACAAAAGCGAAGGTTTGCGGCTTGGTGCTTGGAGGGGTAGCAATACTCTTCCAGGGCCCTTCCGCTGGAGTGACGGACCCATCCGCATCCTCGGGGTGTGGTTTGGGCCCGACCTCCAACTGGAGCGAAATTGGTCGGAAGTACATGCTAAGGTGAATGCTCAGGTGGGAATCTGGCTTTCAAGGAGGTTGTCCTTAAAGGGCAGGGCGGAGGCGTGCGCCGCGTACGTCTTCCCCTTGATCCTTTACCGATTGGCTGTACTCCCTCTGCCTAAGGCACATCGGTTGGCGCTGCAACGATCCCTCTCCAGACTTGTCTGGGGAGGTGCAAGGCCGATGGTCCGTAGACAGGTCTGTATCCAACGTACACGCAACGGGGGTCTGGGTATGCCTGATCTGGAGAGCCACTGGCTTGCTGAAAGACTTGCATATCTGGGCCGTGTCTTGACGGGGGACTCAGTGTGGAGACGAAAGGCGAGTCGGACTTTTCCTCGCCTCAAGTCAGACCCAAAGGCTGAAGGTCGACGTAGGCCTTTGGGCGAAGCACTGTTTGTCCGCGAGTGCCGAAAGGCCCTTCGTAACCTTCTTGGGTCCAGTGACCTTTCATGGCCTCGGAAGGAGCTGTATCGGGAATTAGTGGTGGGCTCCGCTTCTGATCCTCTCAGCGAGCGGCGCGGCTGGACGGCGGAGGAGATCCGCTCTCACTGGAATTGGGCGCCAGGATCGAGCTTCTTGAACAACTCCGAGTTCTCGCTCACCTGGCGACTTGTTCGGAATGCGTTACCCCTTCGCGGCTTGAACTTCAGAGCGGGCCTGGCAGACATGCCTGATTGCCCTCGCTGCAGCAGTGGCTTGGAAGAAACGGCTGAGCACGCCTTCTACTACTGCGAGCGAGTCCGCCCGTTTTGGGATCACGTCGGGGAGTGGACGGCTCGCATCGAACCCAAACAGCTCGTGCTGCTCGACGTTGGTTACGTCGTAGACAACGTTCTTCCTCCGTATCACGGTGAGAAGCGTGTGGTGTTTCTCGCGATCCTAGCTGTAGCCCGAATGGTGATTTGGACGACGCGAAACAAGGGATTGTATGACGATGCAAACTTTTCTCATCGTGATCTGGTTTTGTATTTTCGGCATCAGCTGAGGGTCAAAATCAGATGCGATAGAAAACGCTTGGATCGCATAACATTCAGCAAAAGGTGGGTGACTGCAGCGAGCCTGGTCGTACGAAAGGGGGCAATGTTGGAGTCATCCTTCCCGCCTCTGCCTACCCATGGCGTCTACGGTACGGGTCCTTAGGGACCCCATCCCTGGTAAGTAGAATTGTTTTTTCCCTTGTAACCTAGTTAGCAGTATGTTGTGAGTCATTGTCCCCATCATCTAGTCGTTAGTTTCTCAAGATCTTCCCCCTCCCTATTATTTTTGTACCCCAACCTGAATTCCAGCCCGCTTTTATTGAAGATCTTGAACATTCATATATAAAAAATCATATTACCTACTTCTATCGACCCATACCGCGCCCGACCCTTTATTTCTTTTATCTCTGTAGATTAGTATTCCCGCCCCACCTAGGGCAGGTCCGGCTTGTTTCCGGTTTCTTTCGACCCGGAAAACAGTCGGCCTCCAATTTTATAGACGGGGGGATGGGAGGGAAACCAAACGGGGAATTTTTCTTTGTTTCTCTTGTATATATAATTTTTCGGGGTTTTTTCTCCCATTCCCATCATTTCATTGTACATAAACCATATTTTGTAAATAAAAATCATATACCACCTTTGGGTTTTAAGTAGGTTTTCTTCATAGAGCAAATGCGGTATTTTGGTAACTGCTGCGCGCATGATGAAGGATGAATGGTTATATATTGTACTGTTGAATGGGTCGGCGAATGTGGCTAGCTAGGTCCCTTTAGAATATATAGAATAGCAAGACCGCTCCCTTCCCCTCCCCAAAAAACCTTAAGGCCTCGTGCCTTCTTTGTACTTACAAAGAAATAAAGTTAAGTCAACCCCAGCCGTTTTGGACTGTGTTTAATTTTCTACAGAAAAGTAAGTGAATATCGTTAAAAAATTATTGTTATTGTTGAAAATTATTGTTATCGTTATATTATAGTTCTTGTTTCGTGACCCCCCTCAAACAATTGTTATTGTTGTTTGTGTGTGAGGAGGGTCAAACCTCGACTCGACTTCATTGTTTTACTAAAACAAAACAAAACGACCGCCATTTTTTCATCGAACATTTATTTCACTCGTTGAAGTCCATTCGCATTTTAAACACCATTCCCCCTGGTTGCCCTTTTAAAACGCAACTATGGGGGAAACATCTCGGATTCCAAACGAGATGAACTTATCACAGGACATATTTATCAACACGGAACCCTCCCCGAAGCCGGAAGACTTATCATTATCTTCATCGGCCATACAACCAGCGCAAAAACCACCGGCAACGCCAGTCTCCTGGTCGTCGCAATTACAAAAAAAGAAGAAAACACCTGAAGACTACGAGAACGACAGAGTCAGGAAATACGCAAAGTATTTCAAAGAAAACGAAATTTTACCCATACCTGAATTGGTAGAGGCTGTTGAGCCTAAGACTCTGTCGTTCGTAGTGACAGATTTAAGGACCAGGAGACTGGCTGGCCTCAAAAAGGAATCATTTGAGGAATTGCTCCAAACTGCAGGCATCCCAGGTAAATATTTTTACCGAAGGAGTTTTGCAACCTGGGATGTCTTGCTCCCATCCGAAGAAATCGCCAAGAAACTGTCCACACAAAATATAACCACGAAGTACTTCCGGCTTCAGCCAGAATACAGAGGAAAAAGAAGAATAAAAGTCACCGTATGCAACGTGTCGATGCAACTTAATGGAGACGTCATCGCCGCCTATCTAAGTTCATACGGCGGCGTAGAAGACTATATGCAAATCAAATCAGCGCATGGCACGGCATACGGTGATTTTTTATTCACGATGATACTCGATAGGGGAGGGTTCAATACAATACCTCATATCATATCGTACAGAGACACAACAATGACAGTCATCGTAGAGGGCAGGAAACCGCTTTGCTGGTATTGTAAGCAATTAGGACACTTCTCGCGGTCCTGCCCTCAGAAAGCCACCATCGCCACAAACAAAACGACTACCACCGCCAACGATACAACGAATACCACGACGAAAACAACCACGACTACTACTACTACTACAGCAGCCAAAAATAATACCAACACGGAAACAGGGGTCCAACCCGATAAAGAAGAAGGGTGGACTCTAGTAAAAGGGGGCAAAAAGAAAAAAACATCCCCAATAAAAACAACAGAAACTACTAAAATATCAGCAGCAGTACCAGCAAATACAGAGACACCAATAAAAAAGAAAAAGAAACCAGAAGAGATGGAAACATCGTATAATTTAAAAAGGAGAAGAGACAGCGGGGATTCAGACAAGGATGGGGAGAAAAAACAGTGTACACCAAAACCAAAGAAACAACAACCACAAATAGAAAAGCCACAACAACCCATGCCCACTCAACCCCAGAAACCCACAGAAAAAATCCAAGAACCATCACCAATCATACAAAATAACCCACAACGCCCAGCGCAAATCCTCCACTCCCCAGCTCAACATATACAAAAAGAACCCCCCCTCCTACCAATTCTTCCTTCTCTCTCTCCAATCACTACTCCCAAAATGTTCTCCCGATCCAGATCAGTCAACAGAATTGGACAATCACCATCACCGTCACCCACACAGACAAGGACTCATTCAGCCACAAATGAAGTCCGAAAACCACTAATTGAAATCACCCTTTGTTCAGAACCAGACCCATCTAAAATCACAGATCATCAATTAAAGACAATCCTGAAACCACTATATTCATTCAAATCCATCAATGAAAAATCCATAGCAAACCCATACTTGTTTAGGGATGCAGCCAAGGTGACCACCTTTGTTCGTGCAGCTGGTACCCGTACAAGGGAGCTGTGGCGCTTCATTCAGGAAGCCAGCTGTGCAAATTTAAGGCTGGCGGAATTGGAGCATCCCTCCCTCAAAAAAATGCTTCCTTTTTGCTCGGGCAGGGTCCCGATTTTAGTTCACCCATCATTTTATAGGTCCCTAAAACTGAGGTATCCCATGGATGTCGGAGGAATTAGCAGGGACGACCGAGTGAGTACTGAGCTCGGCACCGGTTCCCTGCGTCAGGCCGTCGGCATCCTCACCCCGAAGGATTTCCGGCCCGTAGTCGACACTGAGTAAGGTAAGTTGGATTGATGGCTTTAAACCTTGCCAGTTTGAATGTGAGGGGACTGAGGGATTCAAGCAAGTGTACGCGCTTGCTTGCTGAACTCAAGAACCTCAGAGTGGATGTTGCTGCAGTGCAGGAGACTCACTTCACTTGCGGTGCCGACTGTCGGGTGCTGGAAAGCGACTTTAACGTTTTCTCAGCATACGGCAGCCGCACCAGCGCTGGGGTCTCTTTGCTAGTTGGACGCAGCCTTGATGCTGATGTTGACGTTGTTTTTGCAGGTGACGAGGGCCGGCTGGTTGTGGCCGATGTTGCCGTGAAAAGTTTCAAGTTTCGTCTGGTTGCGGTTTATGCGCCCAATATCGCTGCGGAGAGGGTTTCCTTTTTTCGTCGGTTGGCGTCGTTCCTGGACGATACGAAGCGGCTCGTCTTAATGGGTGATTGGAATGCGATCCTTGATCCCAAGATAGATAAGGTCGGGCGGGGAGCTAGTAGTGCGGGAAGGTGTGAGAGCAGCCTTGTCGGCTTCGTGACTCGTCACGGTCTCGTCGACAGGTTTCGTCTTGATCACCCAGGGCGGGAGATGTGGACGTGGCTAGATAGCTCGCCCTCTGCCAAAGTAGGTTCCTACTTGGACAGAGTGTTAGTGAGAAGAGCTGACATTGACTTTGTTAGTTGTCCCACGTTCCACTTGATAGCGTGGACTGACCATAAACTCATTAGAGTCAGTCTGCGGTTAGTTAATAGACCTAGTCTAGCCGGCTACTGGAAGTTCAATACCTCCTTACTGGAGATACGGGACTTCCGGGACCGGCTGGAATCCCTAATTCAGCGGGCGTTAGTGGGGGCGGTTACCGGGAATAGGTGGTGGGTTTCTCTTAAGCATAGGATTAGAGATTTCGCCACCAAGTACGGTCGACAGCTCAACTTAGATAGGACCGCGGAGGCGAAATCTATAGATGATAGACTTTCCCGGGCGGTGGCTGGGGGGGACTCCCTAGGTGTAGAGCTAGCTAGGAGGGACCTTGAGCGTGAGAGTAGCGAGCGCTACAAGGGATCAGTAGTTAGATCTAGGCTAAAAAGAGTTCTCAACGAAGCTGTGAAATCGAACGCGACTGCGCGTGAAGAAGAAGTGCGAAGGTTCCCCGATCGGTACATCGCATCTGTCAAGACCCCGGACGGGCGTCTGCTGCGATCAGGTCGTGAGATACGTGACGCCTTTCGGGCGCACTTTCGGGATCGCTTTGCCCGCTGCACTGATCTCCCGCTCCGGGAGTTTCGTAGCTATCTTGCCGACTTCCCCCGTCTTGGGGCGGCTGAAGCGGCTAGCTGCGAGGGTGTGGTTACTGAATGCGAAGTCCGTGATGCGTTGAAGCAGGTCGGCCTCAACAAGTCGCCGGGACTAGATGGTTTGCCGTACGAAGTGTACTTGAGGATGTCGCACATGTTTGTGCCTATTCTGACGGATATGTTCAACCATTGGTTCGCCCAGGGAGCCATCCCTGGTAGCGTTACCAAGGGCGTGATCACATTGCTGAAGAAAGGTGGCAGGCATGTTTGGGAGGGTTTAGACGATTACAGGCCCATAACTCTGCTTAACACAGAGTTAAAGATTTTGGCCCGGGTCTTAGCGAATCGTTTACAGCTTGTCATTAGTGATCTGATCGGCCCCGAACAGACCTTTGCTGTGAAGGGAAGATCGATCCAGGACAACCTGCACTTGATTCGCGAGGTCCTAGAGGGGATAAAAGACGACACCGAATCCGCGCTGATCAGTTTAGATCAGTCCAAGGCCTTCGATAGGGTAGACCATCGGTTCTTGGCGTCTGTTTTGGAGACTGCCGGATTCAAACCGGAGTTCCGCAGATGGATTAGCATGATGTACCACAACCCTCAGGCAGTGGTGCAGGTGAACGGAAGGCGTTCGGGGGTGATCGCGATCGAGCGATCGGTCCGGCAGGGCTGCCCACTGTCTCCTCTTCTCTATGTCCTCGCGTTGGAGCCCCTCCTGCGCAGGCTTAGGGATGAGGGGACAAGTCCGGCACTGCGCGGTATCCCATTCGTTGGCCGCCTTGCGGCTAGGGTTTCCGCGTTCGCCGATGACGTCACAGTTTTCGTATCCCGCCTCCAGGATATAGAGGCTGTGAAAGAGGCGGTTGTCGAGTATGAGCGGATTGCAGGGGCCAAGGTCAATTTTGACAAAAGCGAAGGTTTGCGGCTTGGTGCTTGGAGGGGTAGCAATACTCTTCCAGGGCCCTTCCGCTGGAGTGACGGACCCATCCGCATCCTCGGGGTGTGGTTTGGGCCCGACCTCCAACTGGAGCGAAATTGGTCGGAAGTACATGCTAAGGTGAATGCTCAGGTGGGAATCTGGCTTTCAAGGAGGTTGTCCTTAAAGGGCAGGGCGGAGGCGTGCGCCGCGTACGTCTTCCCCTTGATCCTTTACCGATTGGCTGTACTCCCTCTGCCTAAGGCACATCGGTTGGCGCTGCAACGATCCCTCTCCAGACTTGTCTGGGGAGGTGCAAGGCCGATGGTCCGTAGACAGGTCTGTATCCAACGTACACGCAACGGGGGTCTGGGTATGCCTGATCTGGAGAGCCACTGGCTTGCTGAAAGACTTGCATATCTGGGCCGTGTCTTGACGGGGGACTCAGTGTGGAGACGAAAGGCGAGTCGGACTTTTCCTCGCCTCAAGTCAGACCCAAAGGCTGAAGGTCGACGTAGGCCTTTGGGCGAAGCACTGTTTGTCCGCGAGTGCCGAAAGGCCCTTCGTAACCTTCTTGGGTCCAGTGACCTTTCATGGCCTCGGAAGGAGCTGTATCGGGAATTAGTGGTGGGTTCCGCTTCTGATCCTCTCAGCGAGCGGCGCGGCTGGACGGCGGAGGAGATCCGCTCTCACTGGAATTGGGCGCCAGGATCGAGCTTCTTGAACAACTCCGAGTTCTCGCTCACCTGGCGACTTGTTCGGAATGCGTTACCCCTTCGCGGCTTGAACTTCAGAGCGGGCCTGGCAGACATGCCTGATTGCCCTCGCTGCAGCAGTGGCTTGGAAGAAACGGCTGAGCACGCCTTCTACTACTGCGAGCGAGTCCGCCCGTTTTGGGATCACGTCGGGGAGTGGACGGCTCGCATCGAACCCAAACAGCTCGTGCTGCTCGACGTTGGTTACGTCGTAGACAACGTTCTTCCTCCGTATCACGGTGAGAAGCGTGTGGTGTTTCTCGCGATCCTAGCTGTAGCCCGAATGGTGATTTGGACGACGCGAAACAAGGGATTGTATGACGATGCAAACTTTTCTCATCGTGATCTGGTTTTGTATTTTCGGCATCAGCTGAGGGTCAAAATCAGATGCGATAGAAAACGCTTGGATCGCATAACATTCAGCAAAAGGTGGGTGACTGCAGCGAGCTTGGTCGTACGAAAGGGGGCAATGTTGGAGTCATCCTTCCCGCCTCTGCCTACCCATGGCGTCTACGGTACGGGTCCTTAGGGACCCCATCCCTGGTAAGTAGAATTGTTTTTTCCCTTGTAACCTAGTTAGCAGTATGTTGTGAGTCATTGTCCCCATCATCTAGTCGTTAGTTTCTCAAGATCTTCCCCCTCCCTATTATTTTTGTACCCCAACCTGAATTCCAGCCCGCTTTTATTGAAGATCTTGAACATTCATATATAAAAAATCATATTACCTACTTCTATCGACCCATACCGCGCCCGACCCTTTATTTCTTTTATCTCTGTAGATTAGTATTCCCGCCCCACCTAGGGCAGGTCCGGCTTGTTTCCGGTTTCTTTCGACCCGGAAAACAGTCGGCCTCCAATTTTATAGACGGGGGGATGGGAGGGAAACCAAACGGGGAATTTTTCTTTGTTTCTCTTGTATATATAATTTTTCGGGGTTTTTTCTCCCATTCCCATCATTTCATTGTACATAAACCATATTTTGTAAATAAAAATCATATACCACCTTTGGGTTTTAAGTAGGTTTTCTTCATAGAGCAAATGCGGTATTTTGGTAACTGCTGCGCGCATGATGAAGGATGAATGGTTATATATTGTACTGTTGAATGGGTCGGCGAATGTGGCTAGCTAGGTCCCTTTAGAATATATAGAATAGCAAGACCGCTCCCTTCCCCTCCCCAAAAAACCTTAAGGCCTCGTGCCTTCTTTGTACTTACAAAGAAATAAAGTTAAGTCAACCCCCGCCGTTATTACGTGTGTTATAACTTGGAATACGTGTATTACTTGTTAGAACTTAGTAATCTCGGTAAGACTTGTTTTTCGTCAGACTTTATTTTTTTTTGCAAGCTTACCCGAGTAGTGACTTGTGACACTTTTTAGAAAAAGAATTTCAGAAGTAGTTACTTGTGACAATTTTTAGTTTAACTTTGACACTTGTTTTAATTTTCCGGCGTTTATTTTTCTTGTGGTCGGACTAGATTTATTTTGAGTTTTTCTTTTTTAATTTAGCGGGGGTATCTACTAGTTCAAATCCTTTTTTACGGCGGGTTGCCTAATTTTATAATTTTCACTTTTTTGTTGAACAGTAGAACCCCCCTCCTCCACACTTGCAACAGGTGGGGGCTTTAGTTTTACCCTCCTGGCTGCAAACTATACCGCAGTCATGGAGGGTTCTACCTCCCCAAAAAATGACATTGACAAAACCAAACAAGATTCTTCACAAGAGAGTTTGATAGGCGCGAATTGGCCATCGCTGCCGGTCCCCGCTGATTCGCAAAGAACAATACCTGACGCAACACAAGATACTCCTATACAGCCAGCCCAAAAGAGCCCCACACCTTGGAAGGGCCAGCAGAGGGGACCTGCCGACTACGAAAGGGATAGGGTGGAGAAGTACGCGAAGTACTTCAAAGGCAACGAGATTCTGCCCATCCCTGAGTTGGAACAAAAATTAACACCCAGGATCCTCTCGCTGGTCGTTTCGGATCTCAAAACCAAAAGGTTGGTGGGGCTGAAGAAGGAGACATTTGAGGAGTTATTGAGGAAGGCGGGCATCCCATGCCAGTACTTCTGTCGCAAGAGTTTTGCGACGTGGGATGTCCTCCTTCCTACGGAAGACCAGGCTGCGAAGCTGGCAGCCAACAACATTACGACCAGGTGCTTCAGGCTACAGCCGGAATATAGGGGCACCCGTAGGCTCAACGTCACCATCTGCAACGTCCCGGCCTCCTTTACTGGGGAGGTGTTTGCGGCCTACTTAAGCTCTTACGGCCAGGTGGAGGAGTATAAACTCCTCAGATCCCCGGCCGGGACAGCCTACGGGGATTATGCCTTCCGGATGTGCCTGACGAGGGATGGCTTCAAAGCCATCCCCGAGATTCTAATCAGCGGGGACAGACAGATGATAGTGATGGTGGAGGGGCGGAGACCGAGGTGTTGGTCATGCAAAAAAATTGGCCACATCTCGAAGTTCTGCCCCGAGAAACTTGAGAATGCTGCAGCAGCAGCGACAGCAACAACAACAACAACAGTTTCAACAGCCACCACCACCACCACCACCACCAGCAGTAAAACAGCCGAGGCTCAGGACCCGAGTCAGGGCCAGCCCAAAACAAATGACAAAGAGGGCTGGTCCGAGGTGACGCGGAAGAGGAGGGGTACCCCCAAACAAGGGGAAAAAGGTTTAATGGTATCCCCACCTCAAAACCAAACCAAAACGCCGGAACCAGCAGCAGTAACAACACAAGGAAAAGCAACATCGTCAACAACAAAGAAAGGGCCACAGACCCCAACAACAAAGACAACAGCAACAACACCAGGATCACCCACATCGGCAAAAAAGAAAAAGGGGGGAAAAAACAAGGAAGACCATGAAAGCATGGAGACATCGACAAATCTGAAAAGAAGGCGAGACAGCGGGGAGGGGGCTGCCAAAAAAATGTGTGCAGGACCTTCCAGCACCGAAGACCCATTAGAAGGGCCTTCAAATGCATACCCCCAAAAGCAGCCTCTTCCCCAACAAGTTCCAATACAAACACCACTCATGGCTCCTCTTCCGCCACCACCTCCCCTACCACTTCCGTCAATGTTCCCTCCTCAACATTGCATTCCTCGGAATGCCCCCCCTCAGTCGCCACAACCCCCACAATATATACAACCCCCACAATCACCACAACCTCCCCCACCAACTGAAACACCCCCATTTCATCCCCAGGTCCGTAGACATCAGATTGTGCATACAAGGAGAGCACAATCGCTCGAAAGACCATCCCCACAAAAAATAGTCAGGTCGCTATCACTACCATCCCTGAGTCCGATCTCTTCCCCGGAACTCTTTCCGGAACAGACTCCCATTACAACAAACCCCCAGACCACATCATCCCAACATAAAAACGAGGCGGCAAACAGTGCCGATACAGAAAAAAATCAGCAACTCAAAGCTAAACATTTATGCACCGTTGGTGCAGAAGCAGTAACGGACCATCAACTTAAGAAGATGTTAAAACCGTTACTGCAACTGGAAAAGATTGGAAAAAAGAAAGTGAACAATCCATGTAATTTTAAGGGTGCAGCCATGGTGACCACTTTCATCCGTTCGGCTGGTGACCGTACCAAGGGCGTATGGAAGTTCTTGGATACGGTCCGCCAGACCGACACGGGTGTAAAGTTGGCGGAACTGGAGCACCCTTCCTTGAAAAGATGTTTGCCTTTTTGCTCAGGGAGGGTCCCTATTTTAGTTCACCCCTCCTTCTATAGAGCGCTAAAAGTACGGTTCCCGCTGGATGTCGGCGGAGTGTCTAGGGATGGCCGAGTAAACACTGAGCTCGGCACGGGCTCTCTGAGACAGGCCGTTGGCATCCTCACCCCTGGGGATTTCCGGCCCATAGTCGACACTGACTAAGGTAAGTGTGATTGATGTCTTTAAACATTGCCAGTTTGAATGTGAGGGGACTGAGGGATTCAAGCAAGTGTGCGCGCTTGCTTGGTGAACTCAGGAACCTCTGCGTAGATGTTGCTGCAGTGCAGGAGACCCACTTCACTTGCGATGCCGACTGTCGGGTGCTGGAAAACGACTTTAACGTTTTCTCAGCATACGGCAGCCGCATCAGCGTTGGGGTCTCTTTGCTAGTTGGACGCAGCCTTGATGCTGATGTTGACGTTGTTTTTGCAGGTGACGGGGGCCGGCTGGTTGTGGCCGATGTTGCCGTGAAAAGTTTCAAGTTTCGTCTGGTTGCGGTTTATGCGCCCAATATCGCTGCGGAGAGGGTTTCCTTTTTTCGTCGGTTGGCGTCGTTCCTGGACGATAAGAAGCGGCTAGTCTTAATGGGTGATTGGAATGCGATCCTTGATCCCAAGATAGATAAGGTCGGTCGGGGAGCTAGTAGTGCGGGAAGGTGTGAGAGCAGCCTTGTCGGCTTCGTGACTCGTCACGATCTCGTCGACAGGTTTCGTCTTGATCACCCAGGGCGGGAGATGTGGACGTGGCTAGATAGCTCGCCCTCTGCCAAAGTAGGTTCCTACTTGGACAGAGTGTTAGTGAGAAGAGCTGACATTGATTTTGTTAGTTGTCCCACGTTCCACTTGATAGCGTGGACTGACCATAAACTCATTAGAGTCAGTCTGCGGTTAGTTAATAGACCTAGTCTAGCCGGCTACTGGAAGTTCAATACCTCCTTACTGGAGATACGGGACTTCCGGGACCGGCTGGAATCCCTAATTCAGCGGGCGTTAGTGGGGGCGGTTACCGGGAATAGGTGGTGGGCTTCTCTTAAGCATAGAATTAGAGATTTCGCCACCAAGTACGGTCGACAGCTCAACTTAGATAGGACCGCGGAGGCGAAATCTATAGATGATAGACTTTCCCGGGCGGTGGCTGGGGGGGACTCCCTAGGTGTAGAGCTAGCTAGGAGGGACCTTGAGCGTGAGAGTAGCGAGCGCTACAAGGGATCAGTAGTTAGATCTAGGCTAAAAAGAGTTCTCAACGAAGCTGTGAAATCGAACGCGACTGCGCGTGAAGAAGAAGTGCGAAGGTTCCCCGATCGGTACATCGCATCTGTGAAGACCCCGGACGGGCGTCTGCTGCGATCAGGTCGTGAGATACGTGACGCCTTTCGGGCGCACTTTCGGGATCGCTTTGCCCGCTGCACTGATCTCCCGCTCCGGGAGTTTCGTAGCTATCTGGCCGACTTCCCCCGTCTTGGGGCGGCTGAAGCGGCTAGCTGCGAGGGTGTGGTTACTGAATGCGAAGTCCGTGATGCGTTGAAGCAGGTCGGCCTCAACAAGTCGCCGGGACTAGATGGTTTGCCGTACGAAGTGTACTTGAGGATGTCGCACATGTTTGTGCCTATTCTGACGGATATGTTCAACCATTGGTTCGCCCAGGGAGCCATCCCTGGTAGCGTTACCAAGGGCGTGATCACATTGCTGAAGAAAGGTGGCAGGCATGTTTGGGAGGGTTTAGACGATTACAGGCCCATAACTCTGCTTAACACAGAGTTAAAGATTTTGGCCCGGGTCTTAGCGAATCGTTTACAGCTTGTCATTAGTGATCTGATCGGCCCCGAACAGACTTTTGCTGTGAAGGGAAGATCGATCCAGGACAACCTGCACTTGATTCGCGAGGTCCTAGAGGGGATAAAAGACGACACCGAATCCGCGCTGATCAGTTTGGATCAGTCCAAGGCCTTCGATAGGGTAGACCATCGGTTCTTGGCGTCTGTTTTGGAGACTGCCGGATTCCAACCGGAGTTCCGCAGATGGATTAGCATGATGTACCACAACCCTCAGGCAGTGGTGCAGGTGAACGGAAGGCGTTCGGGGGTGATCGCGATCGAGCGATCGGTCCGGCAGGGCTGCCCCCTGTCTCCTCTTCTCTATGTCCTCGCGTTGGAGCCCCTCCTGCGCAGGCTTAGGGATGAGGGGACAAGTCCGGCACTGCGCGGTATCCCATTCGTTGGCCGCCTTGCGGCTAGGGTTTCCGCGTTCGCTGATGACGTCACAGTTTTCGTATCCCGCCTTCAGGATATAGAGGCTGTGAAAGAGGCGGTTGTCGAGTATGAGCGGATTGCAGGGGCCAAGGTCAATTTTGACAAAAGCGAAGGTTTGCGGCTTGGTGCTTGGAGGGGTAGCAATACTCTTCCAGGGCCCTTCCGCTGGAGTGACGGACCCATCCGCATCCTCGGGGTGTGGTTTGGGCCCGACCTCCAACTGGAGCGAAATTGGTCGGAAGTACATGCTAAGGTGAATGCTCAGGTGGGAATCTGGCTTTCAAGGAGGTTGTCCTTAAAGGGCAGGGCGGAGGCGTGCGCCGCGTACGTCTTCCCCTTGATCCTTTACCGATTAGCTGTACTCCCTCTGCCTAAGGCACATCGGTTGGCACTGCAACGATCCCTCTCCAGACTTGTCTGGGGAGGTGCAAGGCCGATGGTCCGTAGACAGGTCTGTATCCAACGTACACGCAACGGGGGTCTGGGTATGCCTGATCTGGAGAGCCACTGGCTTGCTGAAAGACTTGCATATCTGGGCCGTGTCTTGACGGGGGACTCAGTGTGGAGACGAAAGGCGAGTCGGACTTTTCCTCGCCTCAAGTCAGACCCAAAGGCTGAAGGTCGACGTAAGCCTTTGGGCGAAGCACTGTTTGTCCGCGAGTGCCGAAAGGCCCTTCGTAACCTTCTTGGGTCCAGTGACCTTTCATGGCCTCGGAAGGAGCTGTATCGGGAATTAGTGGTGGGTTCCGCTTCTGATCCTCTCAGCGTGCGGCACGGCTGGACGGCGGAGGAGATCCGCTCTCACTGGAATTGGGCGCCAGGATCGAGCTTCTTGAACAACTCCGAGTTCTCGCTCACCTGGCGACTTGTTCGGAATGCGTTATCCCTTCGCGGCTTGAACTTCAAGGCGGGCCTGGCAGACATGCCTGATTGCCCTCGCTGCAGCAGTGGCTTAGAAGAAACGGCTGAGCACGCCTTCTACTACTGCGAGCGAGTCCGCCCGTTTTGGGATCACGTCGGGGAGTGGACGGCTCGCATCGAACCCAAACAGCTTGTGCTGCTCGACGTTGGTTACGTCGTAGACAACGTTCTTCCTCCGTATCACGGTGAGAAGCGTGTGGTGTTTCTCGCGATCCTAGCTGTAGCTAGAATGGTGATTTGGACGACGCGAAACAAGGGATTGTATGACGATGCAAACTTTTCTCATCGTGATCTGGTCTTGTATTTTCGGCATCAGCTGAGGGTCAAAATCAGATGCGATAGAAAATGCTTGGATCGCATAACATTCAGCAAAAGGTGGGTGACTGCAGCGAGCTTGGTCGTACGAAAGGGGGCAATGTTGGAGTCATCCTTCCCGCCTCTGCCTACCCATGGCGTCTATGGAACGGGTCCCTAGGGACCCCACCCTTGGTAAGTAGGATTTTGCTTTGTTTTGTTTTTTTCCCCTTGCAACCTAGTTAGCAGTATGTTGTGAGTCATTGTCCCCGTCATTTAGTCGCTAGCACTCAAGATCTTCCCCAACCCCATTATTTTTGTACCTCAACCTGTATCCCAGTCCGCTTTTTGAAGATCTTGAACATTCATATGTATAAAATCAAATCACCCGCTTCTATCGACCCATGCCGAGCCCGACCCTTTTAATTCTTTTATCCCTGTAGAGTAGGAACCCTGCCCCACCTAGGGTAGGTCCGGCTTGTTTCCGGTATTTTCGACCCGGAAAACAGTCGGCCTCCAATTTTATAGACGGGGGGATGGGAGGGAAACCAAACGGGGAATTTTTTCCTTGTTTTTCGTATACATATGTTTTTTCGGGGTTTTTTCTCCCATTCCCAGCATATCCATCAAAATCATACATTGTAAATAAAATCATGCATAAGTTTCGGGTTTTAAGTAGGAATTTTTCATAGAGCAAATGCGGTATTGTGGTGGCTGCTGCGTGTATGGCGATGGACGAGTGATTATATATTGTATTGTTGAATGGGTCGGCGAATGTGGCTAGCTAGGTTCCCCATAGAAAATACAGTTATAGCATGACCGCTCCCTTCCCCTCCCCCAAAACCACAAGGCCTCGTGCCTTCTTTGTACTTACAAAGAAATAAAGTTAAGTCAACCCCCGCCGTTATTACGTGTGTTATAACTTGGAATACGTGTATTACTTGTTAGAACTTAGTAATCTCGGTAAGACTTGTTTTTCGTCAGACTTTATTTTTTTTTGCAAGCTTACCCGAGTAGTGACTTGTGACACTTTTTAGAAAAAGAATTTCAGAAGTAGTTACTTGTGACAATTTTTAGTTTAACTTTGACACTTGTTTTAATTTTCCGGCGTTTATTTTTCTTGTGGTCGGACTAGATTTATTTTGAGTTTTTCTTTTTTAATTTAGCGGGGGTATCTACTAGTTCAAATCCTTTTTTACGGCGGGTTGCCTAATTTTATAATTTTCACTTTTTTGTTGAACAGTAGAACCCCCCTCCTCCACACTTGCAACAGGTGGGGGCTTTAGTTTTACCCTCCTGGCTGCAAACTATACCGCAGTCATGGAGGGTTCTACCTCCCCAAAAAATGACATTGACAAAACCAAACAAGATTCTTCACAAGAGAGTTTGATAGGCGCGAATTGGCCATCGCTGCCGGTCCCCGCTGATTCGCAAAGAACAATACCTGACGCAACACAAGATACTCCTATACAGCCAGCCCAAAAGAGCCCCACACCTTGGAAGGGCCAGCAGAGGGGACCTGCCGACTACGAAAGGGATAGGGTGGAGAAGTACGCGAAGTACTTCAAAGGCAACGAGATTCTGCCCATCCCTGAGTTGGAACAAAAATTAACACCCAGGATCCTCTCGCTGGTCGTTTCGGATCTCAAAACCAAAAGGTTGGTGGGGCTGAAGAAGGAGACATTTGAGGAGTTATTGAGGAAGGCGGGCATCCCATGCCAGTACTTCTGTCGCAAGAGTTTTGCGACGTGGGATGTCCTCCTTCCTACGGAAGACCAGGCTGCGAAGCTGGCAGCCAACAACATTACGACCAGGTGCTTCAGGCTACAGCCGGAATATAGGGGCACCCGTAGGCTCAACGTCACCATCTGCAACGTCCCGGCCTCCTTTACTGGGGAGGTGTTTGCGGCCTACTTAAGCTCTTACGGCCAGGTGGAGGAGTATAAACTCCTCAGATCCCCGGCCGGGACAGCCTACGGGGATTATGCCTTCCGGATGTGCCTGACGAGGGATGGCTTCAAAGCCATCCCCGAGATTCTAATCAGCGGGGACAGACAGATGATAGTGATGGTGGAGGGGCGGAGACCGAGGTGTTGGTCATGCAAAAAAATTGGCCACATCTCGAAGTTCTGCCCCGAGAAACTTGAGAATGCTGCAGCAGCAGCGACAGCAACAACAACAACAACAGTTTCAACAGCCACCACCACCACCACCACCACCAGCAGTAAAACAGCCGAGGCTCAGGACCCGAGTCAGGGCCAGCCCAAAACAAATGACAAAGAGGGCTGGTCCGAGGTGACGCGGAAGAGGAGGGGTACCCCCAAACAAGGGGAAAAAGGTTTAATGGTATCCCCACCTCAAAACCAAACCAAAACGCCGGAACCAGCAGCAGTAACAACACAAGGAAAAGCAACATCGTCAACAACAAAGAAAGGGCCACAGACCCCAACAACAAAGACAACAGCAACAACACCAGGATCACCCACATCGGCAAAAAAGAAAAAGGGGGGAAAAAACAAGGAAGACCATGAAAGCATGGAGACATCGACAAATCTGAAAAGAAGGCGAGACAGCGGGGAGGGGGCTGCCAAAAAAATGTGTGCAGGACCTTCCAGCACCGAAGACCCATTAGAAGGGCCTTCAAATGCATACCCCCAAAAGCAGCCTCTTCCCCAACAAGTTCCAATACAAACACCACTCATGGCTCCTCTTCCGCCACCACCTCCCCTACCACTTCCGTCAATGTTCCCTCCTCAACATTGCATTCCTCGGAATGCCCCCCCTCAGTCGCCACAACCCCCACAATATATACAACCCCCACAATCACCACAACCTCCCCCACCAACTGAAACACCCCCATTTCATCCCCAGGTCCGTAGACATCAGATTGTGCATACAAGGAGAGCACAATCGCTCGAAAGACCATCCCCACAAAAAATAGTCAGGTCGCTATCACTACCATCCCTGAGTCCGATCTCTTCCCCGGAACTCTTTCCGGAACAGACTCCCATTACAACAAACCCCCAGACCACATCATCCCAACATAAAAACGAGGCGGCAAACAGTGCCGATACAGAAAAAAATCAGCAACTCAAAGCTAAACATTTATGCACCGTTGGTGCAGAAGCAGTAACGGACCATCAACTTAAGAAGATGTTAAAACCGTTACTGCAACTGGAAAAGATTGGAAAAAAGAAAGTGAACAATCCATGTAATTTTAAGGGTGCAGCCATGGTGACCACTTTCATCCGTTCGGCTGGTGACCGTACCAAGGGCGTATGGAAGTTCTTGGATACGGTCCGCCAGACCGACACGGGTGTAAAGTTGGCGGAACTGGAGCACCCTTCCTTGAAAAGATGTTTGCCTTTTTGCTCAGGGAGGGTCCCTATTTTAGTTCACCCCTCCTTCTATAGAGCGCTAAAAGTACGGTTCCCGCTGGATGTCGGCGGAGTGTCTAGGGATGGCCGAGTAAACACTGAGCTCGGCACGGGCTCTCTGAGACAGGCCGTTGGCATCCTCACCCCTGGGGATTTCCGGCCCATAGTCGACACTGACTAAGGTAAGTGTGATTGATGTCTTTAAACATTGCCAGTTTGAATGTGAGGGGACTGAGGGATTCAAGCAAGTGTGCGCGCTTGCTTGGTGAACTCAGGAACCTCTGCGTAGATGTTGCTGCAGTGCAGGAGACCCACTTCACTTGCGATGCCGACTGTCGGGTGCTGGAAAACGAATTTAACGTTTTCTCAGCATACGGCAGCCGCATCAGCGTTGGGGTCTCTTTGCTAGTTGGACGCAGCCTTGATGCTGATGTTGACGTTGTTTTTGCAGGTGACGGGGGCCGGCTGGTTGTGGCCGATGTTGCCGTGAAAAGTTTCAAGTTTCGTCTGGTCGCGGTTTATGCGCCCAATATCGCTGCGGAGAGGGTTTCCTTTTTTCGTCGGTTGGCGTCGTTCCTGGACGATAAGAAGCGGCTAGTCTTAATGGGTGATTGGAATGCGATCCTTGATCCCAAGATAGATAAGGTCGGTCGGGGAGCTAGTAGTGCGGGAAGGTGTGAGAGCAGCCTTGTCGGCTTCGTGACTCGTCACGATCTCGTCGACAGGTTTCGTCTTGATCACCCAGGGCGGGAGATGTGGACGTGGCTAGATAGCTCGCCCTCTGCCAAAGTAGGTTCCTACTTGGACAGAGTGTTAGTGAGAAGAGCTGACATTGATTTTGTTAGTTGTCCCACGTTCCACTTGATAGCGTGGACTGACCATAAACTCATTAGAGTCAGTCTGCGGTTAGTTAATAGACCTAGTCTAGCCGGCTACTGGAAGTTCAATACCTCCTTACTGGAGATACGGGACTTCCGGGACCGGCTGGAATCCCTAATTCAGCGGGCGTTAGTGGGGGCGGTTACCGGGAATAGGTGGTGGGCTTCTCTTAAGCATAGAATTAGAGATTTCGCCACCAAGTACGGTCGACAGCTCAACTTAGATAGGACCGCGGAGGCGAAATCTATAGATGATAGACTTTCCCGGGCGGTGGCTGGGGGGGACTCCCTAGGTGTAGAGCTAGCTAGGAGGGACCTTGAGCGTGAGAGTAGCGAGCGCTACAAGGGATCAGTAGTTAGATCTAGGCTAAAAAGAGTTCTCAACGAAGCTGTGAAATCGAACGCGACTGCGCGTGAAGAAGAAGTGCGAAGGTTCCCCGATCGGTACATCGCATCTGTGAAGACCCCGGACGGGCGTCTGCTGCGATCAGGTCGTGAGATACGTGACGCCTTTCGGGCGCACTTTCGGGATCGCTTTGCCCGCTGCACTGATCTCCCGCTCCGGGAGTTTCGTAGCTATCTGGCCGACTTCCCCCGTCTTGGGGCGGCTGAAGCGGCTAGCTGCGAGGGTGTGGTTACTGAATGCGAAGTCCGTGATGCGTTGAAGCAGGTCGGCCTCAACAAGTCGCCGGGACTAGATGGTTTGCCGTACGAAGTGTACTTGAGGATGTCGCACATGTTTGTGCCTATTCTGACGGATATGTTCAACCATTGGTTCGCCCAGGGAGCCATCCCTGGTAGCGTTACCAAGGGCGTGATCACATTGCTGAAGAAAGGTGGCAGGCATGTTTGGGAGGGTTTAGACGATTACAGGCCCATAACTCTGCTTAACACAGAGTTAAAGATTTTGGCCCGGGTCTTAGCGAATCGTTTACAGCTTGTCATTAGTGATCTGATCGGCCCCGAACAGACTTTTGCTGTGAAGGGAAGATCGATCCAGGACAACCTGCACTTGATTCGCGAGGTCCTAGAGGGGATAAAAGACGACACCGAATCCGCGCTGATCAGTTTGGATCAGTCCAAGGCCTTCGATAGGGTAGACCATCGGTTCTTGGCGTCTGTTTTGGAGACTGCCGGATTCCAACCGGAGTTCCGCAGATGGATTAGCATGATGTACCACAACCCTCAGGCAGTGGTGCAGGTGAACGGAAGGCGTTCGGGGGTGATCGCGATCGAGCGATCGGTCCGGCAGGGCTGCCCCCTGTCTCCTCTTCTCTATGTCCTCGCGTTGGAGCCCCTCCTGCGCAGGCTTAGGGATGAGGGGACAAGTCCGGCACTGCGCGGTATCCCATTCGTTGGCCGCCTTGCGGCTAGGGTTTCCGCGTTCGCTGATGACGTCACAGTTTTCGTATCCCGCCTTCAGGATATAGAGGCTGTGAAAGAGGCGGTTGTCGAGTATGAGCGGATTGCAGGGGCCAAGGTCAATTTTGACAAAAGCGAAGGTTTGCGGCTTGGTGCTTGGAGGGGTAGCAATACTCTTCCAGGGCCCTTCCGCTGGAGTGACGGACCCATCCGCATCCTCGGGGTGTGGTTTGGGCCCGACCTCCAACTGGAGCGAAATTGGTCGGAAGTACATGCTAAGGTGAATGCTCAGGTGGGAATCTGGCTTTCAAGGAGGTTGTCCTTAAAGGGCAGGGCGGAGGCGTGCGCCGCGTACGTCTTCCCCTTGATCCTTTACCGATTAGCTGTACTCCCTCTGCCTAAGGCACATCGGTTGGCACTGCAACGATCCCTCTCCAGACTTGTCTGGGGAGGTGCAAGGCCGATGGTCTGTAGACAGGTCTGTATCCAACGTACACGCAACGGGGGTCTGGGTATGCCTGATCTGGAGAGCCACTGGCTTGCTGAAAGACTTGCATATCTGGGCCGTGTCTTGACGGGGGACTCAGTGTGGAGACGAAAGGCGAGTCGGACTTTTCCTCGCCTCAAGTCAGACCCAAAGGCTGAAGGTCGACGTAAGCCTTTGGGCGAAGCACTGTTTGTCCGCGAGTGCCGAAAGGCCCTTCGTAACCTTCTTGGGTCCAGTGACCTTTCATGGCCTCGGAAGGAGCTGTATCGGGAATTAGTGGTGGGTTCCGCTTCTGATCCTCTCAGCGTGCGGCACGGCTGGGCGGCGGAGGAGATCCGCTCTCACTGGAATTGGGCGCCAGGATCGAGCTTCTTGAACAACTCCGAGTTCTCGCTCACCTGGCGACTTGTTCGGAATGCGTTATCCCTTCGCGGCTTGAACTTCAAGGCGGGCCTGGCAGACATGCCTGATTGCCCTCGCTGCAGCAGTGGCTTAGAAGAAACGGCTGAGCACGCCTTCTACTACTGCGAGCGAGTCCGCCCGTTTTGGGATCACGTCGGGGAGTGGACGGCTCGCATCGAACCCAAACAGCTTGTGCTGCTCGACGTTGGTTACGTCGTAGACAACGTTCTTCCTCCGTATCACGGTGAGAAGCGTGTGGTGTTTCTCGCGATCCTAGCTGTAGCTAGAATGGTGATTTGGACGACGCGAAACAAGGGATTGTATGACGATGCAAACTTTTCTCATCGTGATCTGGTCTTGTATTTTCGGCATCAGCTGAGGGTCAAAATCAGATGCGATAGAAAATGCTTGGATCGCATAACATTCAGCAAAAGGTGGGTGACTGCAGCGAGCTTGGTCGTACGAAAGGGGGCAATGTTGGAGTCATCCTTCCCGCCTCTGCCTACCCATGGCGTCTATGGAACGGGTCCCTAGGGACCCCACCCTTGGTAAGTAGGATTTTGCTTTGTTTTGTTTTTTCCCCTTGCAACCTAGTTAGCAGTATGTTGTGAGTCATTGTCCCCGTCATTTAGTCGCTAGCACTCAAGATCTTCCCCAACCCCATTATTTTTGTACCTCAACCTGTATCCCAGTCCGCTTTTTGAAGATCTTGAACATTCATATGTATAAAATCAAATCACCCGCTTCTATCGACCCATGCCGAGCCCGACCCTTTTAATTCTTTTATCCCTGTAGAGTAGGAACCCTGCCCCACCTAGGGTAGGTCCGGCTTGTTTCCGGTATTTTCGACCCGGAAAACAGTCGGCCTCCAATTTTATAGACGGGGGGATGGGAGGGAAACCAAACGGGGAATTTTTTCCTTGTTTTTCGTATATATATGTTTTTTCGGGGTTTTTTCTCCCATTCCCAGCATATCCATCAAAATCATACATTGTAAATAAAATCATGCATAAGTTTCGGGTTTTAAGTAGGAATTTTTCATAGAGCAAATGCGGTATTGTGGTGGCTGCTGCGTGTATGGCGATGGACGAGTGATTATATATTGTATTGTTGAATGGGTCGGCGAATGTGGCTAGCTAGGTTCCCCATAGAAAATACAGTTATAGCATGACCGCTCCCTTCCCCTCCCCCAAAACCACAAGGCCTCGTGCCTTCTTTGTACTTACAAAGAAATAAAGTTAAGTCAACCCCCGCCGTTATTACGTGTGTTATAACTTGGAATACGTGTATTACTTGTTAGAACTTAGTAATCTCGGTAAGACTTGTTTTTCGTCAGACTTTATTTTTTTTTTGCAAGCTTACCCGAGTAGTGACTTGTGACACTTTTTAGAAAAAGAATTTCAGAAGTAGTTACTTGTGACAATTTTTAGTTTAACTTTGACACTTGTTTTAATTTTCCGGCGTTTATTTTTCTTGTGGTCGGACTAGATTTATTTTGAGTTTTTCTTTTTTAATTTAGCGGGGGTATCTACTAGTTCAAATCCTTTTTTACGGCGGGTTGCCTAATTTTATAATTTTCACTTTTTTGTTGAACAGTAGAACCCCCCTCCTCCACACTTGCAACAGGTGGGGGCTTTAGTTTTACCCTCCTGGCTGCAAACTATACCGCAGTCATGGAGGGTTCTACCTCCCCAAAAAATGACATTGACAAAACCAAACAAGATTCTTCACAAGAGAGTTTGATAGGCGCGAATTGGCCATCGCTGCCGGTCCCCGCTGATTCGCAAAGAACAATACCTGACGCAACACAAGATACTCCTATACAGCCAGCCCAAAAGAGCCCCACACCTTGGAAGGGCCAGCAGAGGGGACCTGCCGACTACGAAAGGGATAGGGTGGAGAAGTACGCGAAGTACTTCAAAGGCAACGAGATTCTGCCCATCCCTGAGTTGGAACAAAAATTAACACCCAGGATCCTCTCGCTGGTCGTTTCGGATCTCAAAACCAAAAGGTTGGTGGGGCTGAAGAAGGAGACATTTGAGGAGTTATTGAGGAAGGCGGGCATCCCATGCCAGTACTTCTGTCGCAAGAGTTTTGCGACGTGGGATGTCCTCCTTCCTACGGAAGACCAGGCTGCGAAGCTGGCAGCCAACAACATTACGACCAGGTGCTTCAGGCTACAGCCGGAATATAGGGGCACCCGTAGGCTCAACGTCACCATCTGCAACGTCCCGGCCTCCTTTACTGGGGAGGTGTTTGCGGCCTACTTAAGCTCTTACGGCCAGGTGGAGGAGTATAAACTCCTCAGATCCCCGGCCGGGACAGCCTACGGGGATTATGCCTTCCGGATGTGCCTGACGAGGGATGGCTTCAAAGCCATCCCCGAGATTCTAATCAGCGGGGACAGACAGATGATAGTGATGGTGGAGGGGCGGAGACCGAGGTGTTGGTCATGCAAAAAAATTGGCCACATCTCGAAGTTCTGCCCCGAGAAACTTGAGAATGCTGCAGCAGCAGCGACAGCAACAACAACAACAACAGTTTCAACAGCCACCACCACCACCACCACCACCAGCAGTAAAACAGCCGAGGCTCAGGACCCGAGTCAGGGCCAGCCCAAAACAAATGACAAAGAGGGCTGGTCCGAGGTGACGCGGAAGAGGAGGGGTACCCCCAAACAAGGGGAAAAAGGTTTAATGGTATCCCCACCTCAAAACCAAACCAAAACGCCGGAACCAGCAGCAGTAACAACACAAGGAAAAGCAACATCGTCAACAACAAAGAAAGGGCCACAGACCCCAACAACAAAGACAACAGCAACAACACCAGGATCACCCACATCGGCAAAAAAGAAAAAGGGGGGAAAAAACAAGGAAGACCATGAAAGCATGGAGACATCGACAAATCTGAAAAGAAGGCGAGACAGCGGGGAGGGGGCTGCCAAAAAAATGTGTGCAGGACCTTCCAGCACCGAAGACCCATTAGAAGGGCCTTCAAATGCATACCCCCAAAAGCAGCCTCTTCCCCAACAAGTTCCAATACAAACACCACTCATGGCTCCTCTTCCGCCACCACCTCCCCTACCACTTCCGTCAATGTTCCCTCCTCAACATTGCATTCCTCGGAATGCCCCCCCTCAGTCGCCACAACCCCCACAATATATACAACCCCCACAATCACCACAACCTCCCCCACCAACTGAAACACCCCCATTTCATCCCCAGGTCCGTAGACATCAGATTGTGCATACAAGGAGAGCACAATCGCTCGAAAGACCATCCCCACAAAAAATAGTCAGGTCGCTATCACTACCATCCCTGAGTCCGATCTCTTCCCCGGAACTCTTTCCGGAACAGACTCCCATTACAACAAACCCCCAGACCACATCATCCCAACATAAAAACGAGGCGGCAAACAGTGCCGATACAGAAAAAAATCAGCAACTCAAAGCTAAACATTTATGCACCGTTGGTGCAGAAGCAGTAACGGACCATCAACTTAAGAAGATGTTAAAACCGTTACTGCAACTGGAAAAGATTGGAAAAAAGAAAGTGAACAATCCATGTAATTTTAAGGGTGCAGCCATGGTGACCACTTTCATCCGTTCGGCTGGTGACCGTACCAAGGGCGTATGGAAGTTCTTGGATACGGTCCGCCAGACCGACACGGGTGTAAAGTTGGCGGAACTGGAGCACCCTTCCTTGAAAAGATGTTTGCCTTTTTGCTCAGGGAGGGTCCCTATTTTAGTTCACCCCTCCTTCTATAGAGCGCTAAAAGTACGGTTCCCGCTGGATGTCGGCGGAGTGTCTAGGGATGGCCGAGTAAACACTGAGCTCGGCACGGGCTCTCTGAGACAGGCCGTTGGCATCCTCACCCCTGGGGATTTCCGGCCCATAGTCGACACTGACTAAGGTAAGTGTGATTGATGTCTTTAAACATTGCCAGTTTGAATGTGAGGGGACTGAGGGATTCAAGCAAGTGTGCGCGCTTGCTTGGTGAACTCAGGAACCTCTGCGTAGATGTTGCTGCAGTGCAGGAGACCCACTTCACTTGCGATGCCGACTGTCGGGTGCTGGAAAACGAATTTAACGTTTTCTCAGCATACGGCAGCCGCATCAGCGTTGGGGTCTCTTTGCTAGTTGGACGCAGCCTTGATGCTGATGTTGACGTTGTTTTTGCAGGTGACGGGGGCCGGCTGGTTGTGGCCGATGTTGCCGTGAAAAGTTTCAAGTTTCGTCTGGTCGCGGTTTATGCGCCCAATATCGCTGCGGAGAGGGTTTCCTTTTTTCGTCGGTTGGCGTCGTTCCTGGACGATAAGAAGCGGCTAGTCTTAATGGGTGATTGGAATGCGATCCTTGATCCCAAGATAGATAAGGTCGGTCGGGGAGCTAGTAGTGCGGGAAGGTGTGAGAGCAGCCTTGTCGGCTTCGTGACTCGTCACGATCTCGTCGACAGGTTTCGTCTTGATCACCCAGGGCGGGAGATGTGGACGTGGCTAGATAGCTCGCCCTCTGCCAAAGTAGGTTCCTACTTGGACAGAGTGTTAGTGAGAAGAGCTGACATTGATTTTGTTAGTTGTCCCACGTTCCACTTGATAGCGTGGACTGACCATAAACTCATTAGAGTCAGTCTGCGGTTAGTTAATAGACCTAGTCTAGCCGGCTACTGGAAGTTCAATACCTCCTTACTGGAGATACGGGACTTCCGGGACCGGCTGGAATCCCTAATTCAGCGGGCGTTAGTGGGGGCGGTTACCGGGAATAGGTGGTGGGCTTCTCTTAAGCATAGAATTAGAGATTTCGCCACCAAGTACGGTCGACAGCTCAACTTAGATAGGACCGCGGAGGCGAAATCTATAGATGATAGACTTTCCCGGGCGGTGGCTGGGGGGGACTCCCTAGGTGTAGAGCTAGCTAGGAGGGACCTTGAGCGTGAGAGTAGCGAGCGCTACAAGGGATCAGTAGTTAGATCTAGGCTAAAAAGAGTTCTCAACGAAGCTGTGAAATCGAACGCGACTGCGCGTGAAGAAGAAGTGCGAAGGTTCCCCGATCGGTACATCGCATCTGTGAAGACCCCGGACGGGCGTCTGCTGCGATCAGGTCGTGAGATACGTGACGCCTTTCGGGCGCACTTTCGGGATCGCTTTGCCCGCTGCACTGATCTCCCGCTCCGGGAGTTTCGTAGCTATCTGGCCGACTTCCCCCGTCTTGGGGCGGCTGAAGCGGCTAGCTGCGAGGGTGTGGTTACTGAATGCGAAGTCCGTGATGCGTTGAAGCAGGTCGGCCTCAACAAGTCGCCGGGACTAGATGGTTTGCCGTACGAAGTGTACTTGAGGATGTCGCACATGTTTGTGCCTATTCTGACGGATATGTTCAACCATTGGTTCGCCCAGGGAGCCATCCCTGGTAGCGTTACCAAGGGCGTGATCACATTGCTGAAGAAAGGTGGCAGGCATGTTTGGGAGGGTTTAGACGATTACAGGCCCATAACTCTGCTTAACACAGAGTTAAAGATTTTGGCCCGGGTCTTAGCGAATCGTTTACAGCTTGTCATTAGTGATCTGATCGGCCCCGAACAGACTTTTGCTGTGAAGGGAAGATCGATCCAGGACAACCTGCACTTGATTCGCGAGGTCCTAGAGGGGATAAAAGACGACACCGAATCCGCGCTGATCAGTTTGGATCAGTCCAAGGCCTTCGATAGGGTAGACCATCGGTTCTTGGCGTCTGTTTTGGAGACTGCCGGATTCCAACCGGAGTTCCGCAGATGGATTAGCATGATGTACCACAACCCTCAGGCAGTGGTGCAGGTGAACGGAAGGCGTTCGGGGGTGATCGCGATCGAGCGATCGGTCCGGCAGGGCTGCCCCCTGTCTCCTCTTCTCTATGTCCTCGCGTTGGAGCCCCTCCTGCGCAGGCTTAGGGATGAGGGGACAAGTCCGGCACTGCGCGGTATCCCATTCGTTGGCCGCCTTGCGGCTAGGGTTTCCGCGTTCGCTGATGACGTCACAGTTTTCGTATCCCGCCTTCAGGATATAGAGGCTGTGAAAGAGGCGGTTGTCGAGTATGAGCGGATTGCAGGGGCCAAGGTCAATTTTGACAAAAGCGAAGGTTTGCGGCTTGGTGCTTGGAGGGGTAGCAATACTCTTCCAGGGCCCTTCCGCTGGAGTGACGGACCCATCCGCATCCTCGGGGTGTGGTTTGGGCCCGACCTCCAACTGGAGCGAAATTGGTCGGAAGTACATGCTAAGGTGAATGCTCAGGTGGGAATCTGGCTTTCAAGGAGGTTGTCCTTAAAGGGCAGGGCGGAGGCGTGCGCCGCGTACGTCTTCCCCTTGATCCTTTACCGATTAGCTGTACTCCCTCTGCCTAAGGCACATCGGTTGGCACTGCAACGATCCCTCTCCAGACTTGTCTGGGGAGGTGCAAGGCCGATGGTCCGTAGACAGGTCTGTATCCAACGTACACGCAACGGGGGTCTGGGTATGCCTGATCTGGAGAGCCACTGGCTTGCTGAAAGACTTGCATATCTGGGCCGTGTCTTGACGGGGGACTCAGTGTGGAGACGAAAGGCGAGTCGGACTTTTCCTCGCCTCAAGTCAGACCCAAAGGCTGAAGGTCGACGTAAGCCTTTGGGCGAAGCACTGTTTGTCCGCGAGTGCCGAAAGGCCCTTCGTAACCTTCTTGGGTCCAGTGACCTTTCATGGCCTCGGAAGGAGCTGTATCGGGAATTAGTGGTGGGTTCCGCTTCTGATCCTCTCAGCGTGCGGCACGGCTGGACGGCGGAGGAGATCCGCTCTCACTGGAATTGGGCGCCAGGATCGAGCTTCTTGAACAACTCCGAGTTCTCGCTCACCTGGCGACTTGTTCGGAATGCGTTATCCCTTCGCGGCTTGAACTTCAAGGCGGGCCTGGCAGACATGCCTGATTGCCCTCGCTGCAGCAGTGGCTTAGAAGAAACGGCTGAGCACGCCTTCTACTACTGCGAGCGAGTCCGCCCGTTTTGGGATCACGTCGGGGAGTGGACGGCTCGCATCGAACCCAAACAGCTTGTGCTGCTCGACGTTGGTTACGTCGTAGACAACGTTCTTCCTCCGTATCACGGTGAGAAGCGTGTGGTGTTTCTCGCGATCCTAGCTGTAGCTAGAATGGTGATTTGGACGACGCGAAACAAGGGATTGTATGACGATGCAAACTTTTCTCATCGTGATCTGGTCTTGTATTTTCGGCATCAGCTGAGGGTCAAAATCAGATGCGATAGAAAATGCTTGGATCGCATAACATTCAGCAAAAGGTGGGTGACTGCAGCGAGCTTGGTCGTACGAAAGGGGGCAATGTTGGAGTCATCCTTCCCGCCTCTGCCTACCCATGGCGTCTATGGAACGGGTCCCTAGGGACCCCACCCTTGGTAAGTAGGATTTTGCTTTGTTTTGTTTTTTCCCCTTGCAACCTAGTTAGCAGTATGTTGTGAGTCATTGTCCCCGTCATTTAGTCGCTAGCACTCAAGATCTTCCCCAACCCCATTATTTTTGTACCTCAACCTGTATCCCAGTCCGCTTTTTGAAGATCTTGAACATTCATATGTATAAAATCAAATCACCCGCTTCTATCGACCCATGCCGAGCCCGACCCTTTTAATTCTTTTATCCCTGTAGAGTAGGAACCCTGCCCCACCTAGGGTAGGTCCGGCTTGTTTCCGGTATTTTCGACCCGGAAAACAGTCGGCCTCCAATTTTATAGACGGGGGGATGGGAGGGAAACCAAACGGGGAATTTTTTCCTTGTTTTTCGTATACATATGTTTTTTCGGGGTTTTTTCTCCCATTCCCAGCATATCCATCAAAATCATACATTGTAAATAAAATCATGCATAAGTTTCGGGTTTTAAGTAGGAATTTTTCATAGAGCAAATGCGGTATTGTGGTGGCTGCTGCGTGTATGGCGATGGACGAGTGATTATATATTGTATTGTTGAATGGGTCGGCGAATGTGGCTAGCTAGGTTCCCCATAGAAAATACAGTTATAGCATGACCGCTCCCTTCCCCTCCCCCAAAACCACAAGGCCTCGTGCCTTCTTTGTACTTACAAAGAAATAAAGTTAAGTCAACCCCCGCCGTTATTACGTGTGTTATAACTTGGAATACGTGTATTACTTGTTAGAACTTAGTAATCTCGGTAAGACTTGTTTTTCGTCAGACTTTATTTTTTTTTGCAAGCTTACCCGAGTAGTGACTTGTGACACTTTTTAGAAAAAGAATTTCAGAAGTAGTTACTTGTGACAATTTTTAGTTTAACTTTGACACTTGTTTTAATTTTCCGGCGTTTATTTTTCTTGTGGTCGGACTAGATTTATTTTGAGTTTTTCTTTTTTAATTTAGCGGGGGTATCTACTAGTTCAAATCCTTTTTTACGGCGGGTTGCCTAATTTTATAATTTTCACTTTTTTGTTGAACAGTAGAACCCCCCTCCTCCACACTTGCAACAGGTGGGGGCTTTAGTTTTACCCTCCTGGCTGCAAACTATACCGCAGTCATGGAGGGTTCTACCTCCCCAAAAAATGACATTGACAAAACCAAACAAGATTCTTCACAAGAGAGTTTGATAGGCGCGAATTGGCCATCGCTGCCGGTCCCCGCTGATTCGCAAAGAACAATACCTGACGCAACACAAGATACTCCTATACAGCCAGCCCAAAAGAGCCCCACACCTTGGAAGGGCCAGCAGAGGGGACCTGCCGACTACGAAAGGGATAGGGTGGAGAAGTACGCGAAGTACTTCAAAGGCAACGAGATTCTGCCCATCCCTGAGTTGGAACAAAAATTAACACCCAGGATCCTCTCGCTGGTCGTTTCGGATCTCAAAACCAAAAGGTTGGTGGGGCTGAAGAAGGAGACATTTGAGGAGTTATTGAGGAAGGCGGGCATCCCATGCCAGTACTTCTGTCGCAAGAGTTTTGCGACGTGGGATGTCCTCCTTCCTACGGAAGACCAGGCTGCGAAGCTGGCAGCCAACAACATTACGACCAGGTGCTTCAGGCTACAGCCGGAATATAGGGGCACCCGTAGGCTCAACGTCACCATCTGCAACGTCCCGGCCTCCTTTACTGGGGAGGTGTTTGCGGCCTACTTAAGCTCTTACGGCCAGGTGGAGGAGTATAAACTCCTCAGATCCCCGGCCGGGACAGCCTACGGGGATTATGCCTTCCGGATGTGCCTGACGAGGGATGGCTTCAAAGCCATCCCCGAGATTCTAATCAGCGGGGACAGACAGATGATAGTGATGGTGGAGGGGCGGAGACCGAGGTGTTGGTCATGCAAAAAAATTGGCCACATCTCGAAGTTCTGCCCCGAGAAACTTGAGAATGCTGCAGCAGCAGCGACAGCAACAACAACAACAACAGTTTCAACAGCCACCACCACCACCACCACCACCAGCAGTAAAACAGCCGAGGCTCAGGACCCGAGTCAGGGCCAGCCCAAAACAAATGACAAAGAGGGCTGGTCCGAGGTGACGCGGAAGAGGAGGGGTACCCCCAAACAAGGGGAAAAAGGTTTAATGGTATCCCCACCTCAAAACCAAACCAAAACGCCGGAACCAGCAGCAGTAACAACACAAGGAAAAGCAACATCGTCAACAACAAAGAAAGGGCCACAGACCCCAACAACAAAGACAACAGCAACAACACCAGGATCACCCACATCGGCAAAAAAGAAAAAGGGGGGAAAAAACAAGGAAGACCATGAAAGCATGGAGACATCGACAAATCTGAAAAGAAGGCGAGACAGCGGGGAGGGGGCTGCCAAAAAAATGTGTGCAGGACCTTCCAGCACCGAAGACCCATTAGAAGGGCCTTCAAATGCATACCCCCAAAAGCAGCCTCTTCCCCAACAAGTTCCAATACAAACACCACTCATGGCTCCTCTTCCGCCACCACCTCCCCTACCACTTCCGTCAATGTTCCCTCCTCAACATTGCATTCCTCGGAATGCCCCCCCTCAGTCGCCACAACCCCCACAATATATACAACCCCCACAATCACCACAACCTCCCCCACCAACTGAAACACCCCCATTTCATCCCCAGGTCCGTAGACATCAGATTGTGCATACAAGGAGAGCACAATCGCTCGAAAGACCATCCCCACAAAAAATAGTCAGGTCGCTATCACTACCATCCCTGAGTCCGATCTCTTCCCCGGAACTCTTTCCGGAACAGACTCCCATTACAACAAACCCCCAGACCACATCATCCCAACATAAAAACGAGGCGGCAAACAGTGCCGATACAGAAAAAAATCAGCAACTCAAAGCTAAACATTTATGCACCGTTGGTGAAGAAGCAGTAACGGACCATCAACTTAAGAAGATGTTAAAACCGTTACTGCAACTGGAAAAGATTGGAAAAAAGAAAGTGAACAATCCATGTAATTTTAAGGGTGCAGCCATGGTGACCACTTTCATCCGTTCGGCTGGTGACCGTACCAAGGGCGTATGGAAGTTCTTGGATACGGTCCGCCAGACCGACACGGGTGTAAAGTTGGCGGAACTGGAGCACCCTTCCTTGAAAAGATGTTTGCCTTTTTGCTCAGGGAGGGTCCCTATTTTAGTTCACCCCTCCTTCTATAGAGCGCTAAAAGTACGGTTCCCGCTGGATGTCGGCGGAGTGTCTAGGGATGGCCGAGTAAACACTGAGCTCGGCACGGGCTCTCTGAGACAGGCCGTTGGCATCCTCACCCCTGGGGATTTCCGGCCCATAGTCGACACTGACTGAGGTAAGTGTGATTGATGTCTTTAAACATTGCCAGTTTGAATGTGAGGGGACTGAGGGATTCAAGCAAGTGTGCGCGCTTGCTTGGTGAACTCAGGAACCTCTGCGTAGATGTTGCTGCAGTGCAGGAGACCCACTTCACTTGCGATGCCGACTGTCGGGTGCTGGAAAACGACTTTAACGTTTTCTCAGCATACGGCAGCCGCATCAGCGTTGGGGTCTCTTTGCTAGTTGGACGCAGCCTTGATGCTGATGTTGACGTTGTTTTTGCAGGTGACGGGGGCCGGCTGGTTGTGGCCGATGTTGCCGTGAAAAGTTTCAAGTTTCGTCTGGTTGCGGTTTATGCGCCCAATATCGCTGCGGAGAGGGTTTCCTTTTTTCGTCGGTTGGCGTCGTTCCTGGACGATAAGAAGCGGCTAGTCTTAATGGGTGATTGGAATGCGATCCTTGATCCCAAGATAGATAAGGTCGGTCGGGGAGCTAGTAGTGCGGGAAGGTGTGAGAGCAGCCTTGTCGGCTTCGTGACTCGTCACGATCTCGTCGACAGGTTTCGTCTTGATCACCCAGGGCGGGAGATGTGGACGTGGCTAGATAGCTCGCCCTCTGCCAAAGTAGGTTCCTACTTGGACAGAGTGTTAGTGAGAAGAGCTGACATTGATTTTGTTAGTTGTCCCACGTTCCACTTGATAGCGTGGACTGACCATAAACTCATTAGAGTCAGTCTGCGGTTAGTTAATAGACCTAGTCTAGCCGGCTACTGGAAGTTCAATACCTCCTTACTGGAGATACGGGACTTCCGGGACCGGCTGGAATCCCTAATTCAGCGGGCGTTAGTGGGGGCGGTTACCGGGAATAGGTGGTGGGCTTCTCTTAAGCATAGAATTAGAGATTTCGCCACCAAGTACGGTCGACAGCTCAACTTAGATAGGACCGCGGAGGCGAAATCTATAGATGATAGACTTTCCCGGGCGGTGGCTGGGGGGGACTCCCTAGGTGTAGAGCTAGCTAGGAGGGACCTTGAGCGTGAGAGTAGCGAGCGCTACAAGGGATCAGTAGTTAGATCTAGGCTAAAAAGAGTTCTCAACGAAGCTGTGAAATCGAACGCGACTGCGCGTGAAGAAGAAGTGCGAAGGTTCCCCGATCGGTACATCGCATCTGTGAAGACCCCGGACGGGCGTCTGCTGCGATCAGGTCGTGAGATACGTGACGCCTTTCGGGCGCACTTTCGGGATCGCTTTGCCCGCTGCACTGATCTCCCGCTCCGGGAGTTTCGTAGCTATCTGGCCGACTTCCCCCGTCTTGGGGCGGCTGAAGCGGCTAGCTGCGAGGGTGTGGTTACTGAATGCGAAGTCCGTGATGCGTTGAAGCAGGTCGGCCTCAACAAGTCGCCGGGACTAGATGGTTTGCCGTACGAAGTGTACTTGAGGATGTCGCACATGTTTGTGCCTATTCTGACGGATATGTTCAACCATTGGTTCGCCCAGGGAGCCATCCCTGGTAGCGTTACCAAGGGCGTGATCACATTGCTGAAGAAAGGTGGCAGGCATGTTTGGGAGGGTTTAGACGATTACAGGCCCATAACTCTGCTTAACACAGAGTTAAAGATTTTGGCCCGGGTCTTAGCGAATCGTTTACAGCTTGTCATTAGTGATCTGATCGGCCCCGAACAGACTTTTGCTGTGAAGGGAAGATCGATCCAGGACAACCTGCACTTGATTCGCGAGGTCCTAGAGGGGATAAAAGACGACACCGAATCCGCGCTGATCAGTTTGGATCAGTCCAAGGCCTTCGATAGGGTAGACCATCGGTTCTTGGCGTCTGTTTTGGAGACTGCCGGATTCCAACCGGAGTTCCGCAGATGGATTAGCATGATGTACCACAACCCTCAGGCAGTGGTGCAGGTGAACGGAAGGCGTTCGGGGGTGATCGCGATCGAGCGATCGGTCCGGCAGGGCTGCCCCCTGTCTCCTCTTCTCTATGTCCTCGCGTTGGAGCCCCTCCTGCGCAGGCTTAGGGATGAGGGGACAAGTCCGGCACTGCGCGGTATCCCATTCGTTGGCCGCCTTGCGGCTAGGGTTTCCGCGTTCGCTGATGACGTCACAGTTTTCGTATCCCGCCTTCAGGATATAGAGGCTGTGAAAGAGGCGGTTGTCGAGTATGAGCGGATTGCAGGGGCCAAGGTCAATTTTGACAAAAGCGAAGGTTTGCGGCTTGGTGCTTGGAGGGGTAGCAATACTCTTCCAGGGCCCTTCCGCTGGAGTGACGGACCCATCCGCATCCTCGGGGTGTGGTTTGGGCCCGACCTCCAACTGGAGCGAAATTGGTCGGAAGTACATGCTAAGGTGAATGCTCAGGTGGGAATCTGGCTTTCAAGGAGGTTGTCCTTAAAGGGCAGGGCGGAGGCGTGCGCCGCGTACGTCTTCCCCTTGATCCTTTACCGATTAGCTGTACTCCCTCTGCCTAAGGCACATCGGTTGGCACTGCAACGATCCCTCTCCAGACTTGTCTGGGGAGGTGCAAGGCCGATGGTCCGTAGACAGGTCTGTATCCAACGTACACGCAACGGGGGTCTGGGTATGCCTGATCTGGAGAGCCACTGGCTTGCTGAAAGACTTGCATATCTGGGCCGTGTCTTGACGGGGGACTCAGTGTGGAGACGAAAGGCGAGTCGGACTTTTCCTCGCCTCAAGTCAGACCCAAAGGCTGAAGGTCGACGTAAGCCTTTGGGCGAAGCACTGTTTGTCCGCGAGTGCCGAAAGGCCCTTCGTAACCTTCTTGGGTCCAGTGACCTTTCATGGCCTCGGAAGGAGCTGTATCGGGAATTAGTGGTGGGTTCCGCTTCTGATCCTCTCAGCGTGCGGCACGGCTGGACGGCGGAGGAGATCCGCTCTCACTGGAATTGGGCGCCAGGATCGAGCTTCTTGAACAACTCCGAGTTCTCGCTCACCTGGCGACTTGTTCGGAATGCGTTATCCCTTCGCGGCTTGAACTTCAAGGCGGGCCTGGCAGACATGCCTGATTGCCCTCGCTGCAGCAGTGGCTTAGAAGAAACGGCTGAGCACGCCTTCTACTACTGCGAGCGAGTCCGCCCGTTTTGGGATCACGTCGGGGAGTGGACGGCTCGCATCGAACCCAAACAGCTTGTGCTGCTCGACGTTGGTTACGTCGTAGACAACGTTCTTCCTCCGTATCACGGTGAGAAGCGTGTGGTGTTTCTCGCGATCCTAGCTGTAGCTAGAATGGTGATTTGGACGACGCGAAACAAGGGATTGTATGACGATGCAAACTTTTCTCATCGTGATCTGGTCTTGTATTTTCGGCATCAGCTGAGGGTCAAAATCAGATGCGATAGAAAATGCTTGGATCGCATAACATTCAGCAAAAGGTGGGTGACTGCAGCGAGCTTGGTCGTACGAAAGGGGGCAATGTTGGAGTCATCCTTCCCGCCTCTGCCTACCCATGGCGTCTATGGAACGGGTCCCTAGGGACCCCACCCTTGGTAAGTAGGATTTTGCTTTGTTTTGTTTTTTCCCCTTGCAACCTAGTTAGCAGTATGTTGTGAGTCATTGTCCCCGTCATTTAGTCGCTAGCACTCAAGATCTTCCCCAACCCCATTATTTTTGTACCTCAACCTGTATCCCAGTCCGCTTTTTGAAGATCTTGAACATTCATATGTATAAAATCAAATCACCCGCTTCTATCGACCCATGCCGAGCCCGACCCTTTTAATTCTTTTATCCCTGTAGAGTAGGAACCCTGCCCCACCTAGGGTAGGTCCGGCTTGTTTCCGGTATTTTCGACCCGGAAAACAGTCGGCCTCCAATTTTATAGACGGGGGGATGGGAGGGAAACCAAACGGGGAATTTTTTCCTTGTTTTTCGTATACATATGTTTTTTCGGGGTTTTTTCTCCCATTCCCAGCATATCCATCAAAATCATACATTGTAAATAAAATCATGCATAAGTTTCGGGTTTTAAGTAGGAATTTTTCATAGAGCAAATGCGGTATTGTGGTGGCTGCTGCGTGTATGGCGATGGACGAGTGATTATATATTGTATTGTTGAATGGGTCGGCGAATGTGGCTAGCTAGGTTCCCCATAGAAAATACAGTTATAGCATGACCGCTCCCTTCCCCTCCCCCAAAACCACAAGGCCTCGTGCCTTCTTTGTACTTACAAAGAAATAAAGTTAAGTCAACCCCCGCCGTTATTACGTGTGTTATAACTTGGAATACGTGTATTACTTGTTAGAACTTAGTAATCTCGGTAAGACTTGTTTTTCGTCAGACTTTATTTTTTTTTGCAAGCTTACCCGAGTAGTGACTTGTGACACTTTTTAGAAAAAGAATTTCAGAAGTAGTTACTTGTGACAATTTTTAGTTTAACTTTGACACTTGTTTTAATTTTCCGGCGTTTATTTTTCTTGTGGTCGGACTAGATTTATTTTGAGTTTTTCTTTTTTAATTTAGCGGGGGTATCTACTAGTTCAAATCCTTTTTTACGGCGGGTTGCCTAATTTTATAATTTTCACTTTTTTGTTGAACAGTAGAACCCCCCTCCTCCACACTTGCAACAGGTGGGGGCTTTAGTTTTACCCTCCTGGCTGCAAACTATACCGCAGTCATGGAGGGTTCTACCTCCCCAAAAAATGACATTGACAAAACCAAACAAGATTCTTCACAAGAGAGTTTGATAGGCGCGAATTGGCCATCGCTGCCGGTCCCCGCTGATTCGCAAAGAACAATACCTGACGCAACACAAGATACTCCTATACAGCCAGCCCAAAAGAGCCCCACACCTTGGAAGGGCCAGCAGAGGGGACCTGCCGACTACGAAAGGGATAGGGTGGAGAAGTACGCGAAGTACTTCAAAGGCAACGAGATTCTGCCCATCCCTGAGTTGGAACAAAAATTAACACCCAGGATCCTCTCGCTGGTCGTTTCGGATCTCAAAACCAAAAGGTTGGTGGGGCTGAAGAAGGAGACATTTGAGGAGTTATTGAGGAAGGCGGGCATCCCATGCCAGTACTTCTGTCGCAAGAGTTTTGCGACGTGGGATGTCCTCCTTCCTACGGAAGACCAGGCTGCGAAGCTGGCAGCCAACAACATTACGACCAGGTGCTTCAGGCTACAGCCGGAATATAGGGGCACCCGTAGGCTCAACGTCACCATCTGCAACGTCCCGGCCTCCTTTACTGGGGAGGTGTTTGCGGCCTACTTAAGCTCTTACGGCCAGGTGGAGGAGTATAAACTCCTCAGATCCCCGGCCGGGACAGCCTACGGGGATTATGCCTTCCGGATGTGCCTGACGAGGGATGGCTTCAAAGCCATCCCCGAGATTCTAATCAGCGGGGACAGACAGATGATAGTGATGGTGGAGGGGCGGAGACCGAGGTGTTGGTCATGCAAAAAAATTGGCCACATCTCGAAGTTCTGCCCCGAGAAACTTGAGAATGCTGCAGCAGCAGCGACAGCAACAACAACAACAACAGTTTCAACAGCCACCACCACCACCACCACCAGCAGTAAAACAGCCGAGGCTCAGGACCCGAGTCAGGGCCAGCCCAAAACAAATGACAAAGAGGGCTGGTCCGAGGTGACGCGGAAGAGGAGGGGTACCCCCAAACAAGGGGAAAAAGGTTTAATGGTATCCCCACCTCAAAACCAAACCAAAACGCCGGAACCAGCAGCAGTAACAACACAAGGAAAAGCAACATCGTCAACAACAAAGAAAGGGCCACAGACCCCAACAACAAAGACAACAGCAACAACACCAGGATCACCCACATCGGCAAAAAAGAAAAAGGGGGGAAAAAACAAGGAAGACCATGAAAGCATGGAGACATCGACAAATCTGAAAAGAAGGCGAGACAGCGGGGAGGGGGCTGCCAAAAAAATGTGTGCAGGACCTTCCAGCACCGAAGACCCATTAGAAGGGCCTTCAAATGCATACCCCCAAAAGCAGCCTCTTCCCCAACAAGTTCCAATACAAACACCACTCATGGCTCCTCTTCCGCCACCACCTCCCCTACCACTTCCGTCAATGTTCCCTCCTCAACATTGCATTCCTCGGAATGCCCCCCCTCAGTCGCCACAACCCCCACAATATATACAACCCCCACAATCACCACAACCTCCCCCACCAACTGAAACACCCCCATTTCATCCCCAGGTCCGTAGACATCAGATTGTGCATACAAGGAGAGCACAATCGCTCGAAAGACCATCCCCACAAAAAATAGTCAGGTCGCTATCACTACCATCCCTGAGTCCGATCTCTTCCCCGGAACTCTTTCCGGAACAGACTCCCATTACAACAAACCCCCAGACCACATCATCCCAACATAAAAACGAGGCGGCAAACAGTGCCGATACAGAAAAAAATCAGCAACTCAAAGCTAAACATTTATGCACCGTTGGTGAAGAAGCAGTAACGGACCATCAACTTAAGAAGATGTTAAAACCGTTACTGCAACTGGAAAAGATTGGAAAAAAGAAAGTGAACAATCCATGTAATTTTAAGGGTGCAGCCATGGTGACCACTTTCATCCGTTCGGCTGGTGACCGTACCAAGGGCGTATGGAAGTTCTTGGATACGGTCCGCCAGACCGACACGGGTGTAAAGTTGGCGGAACTGGAGCACCCTTCCTTGAAAAGATGTTTGCCTTTTTGCTCAGGGAGGGTCCCTATTTTAGTTCACCCCTCCTTCTATAGAGCGCTAAAAGTACGGTTCCCGCTGGATGTCGGCGGAGTGTCTAGGGATGGCCGAGTAAACACTGAGCTCGGCACGGGCTCTCTGAGACAGGCCGTTGGCATCCTCACCCCTGGGGATTTCCGGCCCATAGTCGACACTGACTGAGGTAAGTGTGATTGATGTCTTTAAACATTGCCAGTTTGAATGTGAGGGGACTGAGGGATTCAAGCAAGTGTGCGCGCTTGCTTGGTGAACTCAGGAACCTCTGCGTAGATGTTGCTGCAGTGCAGGAGACCCACTTCACTTGCGATGCCGACTGTCGGGTGCTGGAAAACGACTTTAACGTTTTCTCAGCATACGGCAGCCGCATCAGCGTTGGGGTCTCTTTGCTAGTTGGACGCAGCCTTGATGCTGATGTTGACGTTGTTTTTGCAGGTGACGGGGGCCGGCTGGTTGTGGCCGATGTTGCCGTGAAAAGTTTCAAGTTTCGTCTGGTCGCGGTTTATGCGCCCAATATCGCTGCGGAGAGGGTTTCCTTTTTTCGTCGGTTGGCGTCGTTCCTGGACGATAAGAAGCGGCTAGTCTTAATGGGTGATTGGAATGCGATCCTTGATCCCAAGATAGATAAGGTCGGTCGGGGAGCTAGTAGTGCGGGAAGGTGTGAGAGCAGCCTTGTCGGCTTCGTGACTCGTCACGATCTCGTCGACAGGTTTCGTCTTGATCACCCAGGGCGGGAGATGTGGACGTGGCTAGATAGCTCGCCCTCTGCCAAAGTAGGTTCCTACTTGGACAGAGTGTTAGTGAGAAGAGCTGACATTGATTTTGTTAGTTGTCCCACGTTCCACTTGATAGCGTGGACTGACCATAAACTCATTAGAGTCAGTCTGCGGTTAGTTAATAGACCTAGTCTAGCCGGCTACTGGAAGTTCAATACCTCCTTACTGGAGATACGGGACTTCCGGGACCGGCTGGAATCCCTAATTCAGCGGGCGTTAGTGGGGGCGGTTACCGGGAATAGGTGGTGGGCTTCTCTTAAGCATAGAATTAGAGATTTCGCCACCAAGTACGGTCGACAGCTCAACTTAGATAGGACCGCGGAGGCGAAATCTATAGATGATAGACTTTCCCGGGCGGTGGCTGGGGGGGACTCCCTAGGTGTAGAGCTAGCTAGGAGGGACCTTGAGCGTGAGAGTAGCGAGCGCTACAAGGGATCAGTAGTTAGATCTAGGCTAAAAAGAGTTCTCAACGAAGCTGTGAAATCGAACGCGACTGCGCGTGAAGAAGAAGTGCGAAGGTTCCCCGATCGGTACATCGCATCTGTGAAGACCCCGGACGGGCGTCTGCTGCGATCAGGTCGTGAGATACGTGACGCCTTTCGGGCGCACTTTCGGGATCGCTTTGCCCGCTGCACTGATCTCCCGCTCCGGGAGTTTCGTAGCTATCTGGCCGACTTCCCCCGTCTTGGGGCGGCTGAAGCGGCTAGCTGCGAGGGTGTGGTTACTGAATGCGAAGTCCGTGATGCGTTGAAGCAGGTCGGCCTCAACAAGTCGCCGGGACTAGATGGTTTGCCGTACGAAGTGTACTTGAGGATGTCGCACATGTTTGTGCCTATTCTGACGGATATGTTCAACCATTGGTTCGCCCAGGGAGCCATCCCTGGTAGCGTTACCAAGGGCGTGATCACATTGCTGAAGAAAGGTGGCAGGCATGTTTGGGAGGGTTTAGACGATTACAGGCCCATAACTCTGCTTAACACAGAGTTAAAGATTTTGGCCCGGGTCTTAGCGAATCGTTTACAGCTTGTCATTAGTGATCTGATCGGCCCCGAACAGACTTTTGCTGTGAAGGGAAGATCGATCCAGGACAACCTGCACTTGATTCGCGAGGTCCTAGAGGGGATAAAAGACGACACCGAATCCGCGCTGATCAGTTTGGATCAGTCCAAGGCCTTCGATAGGGTAGACCATCGGTTCTTGGCGTCTGTTTTGGAGACTGCCGGATTCCAACCGGAGTTCCGCAGATGGATTAGCATGATGTACCACAACCCTCAGGCAGTGGTGCAGGTGAACGGAAGGCGTTCGGGGGTGATCGCGATCGAGCGATCGGTCCGGCAGGGCTGCCCCCTGTCTCCTCTTCTCTATGTCCTCGCGTTGGAGCCCCTCCTGCGCAGGCTTAGGGATGAGGGGACAAGTCCGGCACTGCGCGGTATCCCATTCGTTGGCCGCCTTGCGGCTAGGGTTTCCGCGTTCGCTGATGACGTCACAGTTTTCGTATCCCGCCTTCAGGATATAGAGGCTGTGAAAGAGGCGGTTGTCGAGTATGAGCGGATTGCAGGGGCCAAGGTCAATTTTGACAAAAGCGAAGGTTTGCGGCTTGGTGCTTGGAGGGGTAGCAATACTCTTCCAGGGCCCTTCCGCTGGAGTGACGGACCCATCCGCATCCTCGGGGTGTGGTTTGGGCCCGACCTCCAACTGGAGCGAAATTGGTCGGAAGTACATGCTAAGGTGAATGCTCAGGTGGGAATCTGGCTTTCAAGGAGGTTGTCCTTAAAGGGCAGGGCGGAGGCGTGCGCCGCGTACGTCTTCCCCTTGATCCTTTACCGATTAGCTGTACTCCCTCTGCCTAAGGCACATCGGTTGGCACTGCAACGATCCCTCTCCAGACTTGTCTGGGGAGGTGCAAGGCCGATGGTCCGTAGACAGGTCTGTATCCAACGTACACGCAACGGGGGTCTGGGTATGCCTGATCTGGAGAGCCACTGGCTTGCTGAAAGACTTGCATATCTGGGCCGTGTCTTGACGGGGGACTCAGTGTGGAGACGAAAGGCGAGTCGGACTTTTCCTCGCCTCAAGTCAGACCCAAAGGCTGAAGGTCGACGTAAGCCTTTGGGCGAAGCACTGTTTGTCCGCGAGTGCCGAAAGGCCCTTCGTAACCTTCTTGGGTCCAGTGACCTTTCATGGCCTCGGAAGGAGCTGTATCGGGAATTAGTGGTGGGTTCCGCTTCTGATCCTCTCAGCGTGCGGCACGGCTGGACGGCGGAGGAGATCCGCTCTCACTGGAATTGGGCGCCAGGATCGAGCTTCTTGAACAACTCCGAGTTCTCGCTCACCTGGCGACTTGTTCGGAATGCGTTATCCCTTCGCGGCTTGAACTTCAAGGCGGGCCTGGCAGACATGCCTGATTGCCCTCGCTGCAGCAGTGGCTTAGAAGAAACGGCTGAGCACGCCTTCTACTACTGCGAGCGAGTCCGCCCGTTTTGGGATCACGTCGGGGAGTGGACGGCTCGCATCGAACCCAAACAGCTTGTGCTGCTCGACGTTGGTTACGTCGTAGACAACGTTCTTCCTCCGTATCACGGTGAGAAGCGTGTGGTGTTTCTCGCGATCCTAGCTGTAGCTAGAATGGTGATTTGGACGACGCGAAACAAGGGATTGTATGACGATGCAAACTTTTCTCATCGTGATCTGGTCTTGTATTTTCGGCATCAGCTGAGGGTCAAAATCAGATGCGATAGAAAATGCTTGGATCGCATAACATTCAGCAAAAGGTGGGTGACTGCAGCGAGCTTGGTCGTACGAAAGGGGGCAATGTTGGAGTCATCCTTCCCGCCTCTGCCTACCCATGGCGTCTATGGAACGGGTCCCTAGGGACCCCACCCTTGGTAAGTAGGATTTTGCTTTGTTTTGTTTTTTCCCCTTGCAACCTAGTTAGCAGTATGTTGTGAGTCATTGTCCCCGTCATTTAGTCGCTAGCACTCAAGATCTTCCCCAACCCCATTATTTTTGTACCTCAACCTGTATCCCAGTCCGCTTTTTGAAGATCTTGAACATTCATATGTATAAAATCAAATCACCCGCTTCTATCGACCCATGCCGAGCCCGACCCTTTTAATTCTTTTATCCCTGTAGAGTAGGAACCCTGCCCCACCTAGGGTAGGTCCGGCTTGTTTCCGGTATTTTCGACCCGGAAAACAGTCGGCCTCCAATTTTATAGACGGGGGGATGGGAGGGAAACCAAACGGGGAATTTTTTCCTTGTTTTTCGTATACATATGTTTTTTCGGGGTTTTTTCTCCCATTCCCAGCATATCCATCAAAATCATACATTGTAAATAAAATCATGCATAAGTTTCGGGTTTTAAGTAGGAATTTTTCATAGAGCAAATGCGGTATTGTGGTGGCTGCTGCGTGTATGGCGATGGACGAGTGATTATATATTGTATTGTTGAATGGGTCGGCGAATGTGGCTAGCTAGGTTCCCCATAGAAAATACAGTTATAGCATGACCGCTCCCTTCCCCTCCCCCAAAACCACAAGACCTCGTGCCTTCTTTGTACTTACAAAGAAATAAAGTTAAGTCAACCCCCGCCGTTATTACGTGTGTTATAACTTGGAATACGTGTATTACTTGTTAGAACTTAGTAATCTCGGTAAGACTTGTTTTTCGTCAGACTTTATTTTTTTTTGCAAGCTTACCCGAGTAGTGACTTGTGACACTTTTTAGAAAAAGAATTTCAGAAGTAGTTACTTGTGACAATTTTTAGTTTAACTTTGACACTTGTTTTAATTTTCCGGCGTTTATTTTTCTTGTGGTCGGACTAGATTTATTTTGAGTTTTTCTTTTTTAATTTAGCGGGGGTATCTACTAGTTCAAATCCTTTTTTACGGCGGGTTGCCTAATTTTATAATTTTCACTTTTTTGTTGAACAGTAGAACCCCCCTCCTCCACACTTGCAACAGGTGGGGGCTTTAGTTTTACCCTCCTGGCTGCAAACTATACCGCAGTCATGGAGGGTTCTACCTCCCCAAAAAATGACATTGACAAAACCAAACAAGATTCTTCACAAGAGAGTTTGATAGGCGCGAATTGGCCATCGCTGCCGGTCCCCGCTGATTCGCAAAGAACAATACCTGACGCAACACAAGATACTCCTATACAGCCAGCCCAAAAGAGCCCCACACCTTGGAAGGGCCAGCAGAGGGGACCTGCCGACTACGAAAGGGATAGGGTGGAGAAGTACGCGAAGTACTTCAAAGGCAACGAGATTCTGCCCATCCCTGAGTTGGAACAAAAATTAACACCCAGGATCCTCTCGCTGGTCGTTTCGGATCTCAAAACCAAAAGGTTGGTGGGGCTGAAGAAGGAGACATTTGAGGAGTTATTGAGGAAGGCGGGCATCCCATGCCAGTACTTCTGTCGCAAGAGTTTTGCGACGTGGGATGTCCTCCTTCCTACGGAAGACCAGGCTGCGAAGCTGGCAGCCAACAACATTACGACCAGGTGCTTCAGGCTACAGCCGGAATATAGGGGCACCCGTAGGCTCAACGTCACCATCTGCAACGTCCCGGCCTCCTTTACTGGGGAGGTGTTTGCGGCCTACTTAAGCTCTTACGGCCAGGTGGAGGAGTATAAACTCCTCAGATCCCCGGCCGGGACAGCCTACGGGGATTATGCCTTCCGGATGTGCCTGACGAGGGATGGCTTCAAAGCCATCCCCGAGATTCTAATCAGCGGGGACAGACAGATGATAGTGATGGTGGAGGGGCGGAGACCGAGGTGTTGGTCATGCAAAAAAATTGGCCACATCTCGAAGTTCTGCCCCGAGAAACTTGAGAATGCTGCAGCAGCAGCGACAGCAACAACAACAACAACAGTTTCAACAGCCACCACCACCACCACCACCAGCAGTAAAACAGCCGAGGCTCAGGACCCGAGTCAGGGCCAGCCCAAAACAAATGACAAAGAGGGCTGGTCCGAGGTGACGCGGAAGAGGAGGGGTACCCCCAAACAAGGGGAAAAAGGTTTAATGGTATCCCCACCTCAAAACCAAACCAAAACGCCGGAACCAGCAGCAGTAACAACACAAGGAAAAGCAACATCGTCAACAACAAAGAAAGGGCCACAGACCCCAACAACAAAGACAACAGCAACAACACCAGGATCACCCACATCGGCAAAAAAGAAAAAGGGGGGAAAAAACAAGGAAGACCATGAAAGCATGGAGACATCGACAAATCTGAAAAGAAGGCGAGACAGCGGGGAGGGGGCTGCCAAAAAAATGTGTGCAGGACCTTCCAGCACCGAAGACCCATTAGAAGGGCCTTCAAATGCATACCCCCAAAAGCAGCCTCTTCCCCAACAAGTTCCAATACAAACACCACTCATGGCTCCTCTTCCGCCACCACCTCCCCTACCACTTCCGTCAATGTTCCCTCCTCAACATTGCATTCCTCGGAATGCCCCCCCTCAGTCGCCACAACCCCCACAATATATACAACCCCCACAATCACCACAACCTCCCCCACCAACTGAAACACCCCCATTTCATCCCCAGGTCCGTAGACATCAGATTGTGCATACAAGGAGAGCACAATCGCTCGAAAGACCATCCCCACAAAAAATAGTCAGGTCGCTATCACTACCATCCCTGAGTCCGATCTCTTCCCCGGAACTCTTTCCGGAACAGACTCCCATTACAACAAACCCCCAGACCACATCATCCCAACATAAAAACGAGGCGGCAAACAGTGCCGATACAGAAAAAAATCAGCAACTCAAAGCTAAACATTTATGCACCGTTGGTGCAGAAGCAGTAACGGACCATCAACTTAAGAAGATGTTAAAACCGTTACTGCAACTGGAAAAGATTGGAAAAAAGAAAGTGAACAATCCATGTAATTTTAAGGGTGCAGCCATGGTGACCACTTTCATCCGTTCGGCTGGTGACCGTACCAAGGGCGTATGGAAGTTCTTGGATACGGTCCGCCAGACCGACACGGGTGTAAAGTTGGCGGAACTGGAGCACCCTTCCTTGAAAAGATGTTTGCCTTTTTGCTCAGGGAGGGTCCCTATTTTAGTTCACCCCTCCTTCTATAGAGCGCTAAAAGTACGGTTCCCGCTGGATGTCGGCGGAGTGTCTAGGGATGGCCGAGTAAACACTGAGCTCGGCACGGGCTCTCTGAGACAGGCCGTTGGCATCCTCACCCCTGGGGATTTCCGGCCCATAGTCGACACTGACTGAGGTAAGTGTGATTGATGTCTTTAAACATTGCCAGTTTGAATGTGAGGGGACTGAGGGATTCAAGCAAGTGTGCGCGCTTGCTTGGTGAACTCAGGAACCTCTGCGTAGATGTTGCTGCAGTGCAGGAGACCCACTTCACTTGCGATGCCGACTGTCGGGTGCTGGAAAGCGACTTTAACGTTTTCTCAGCATACGGCAGCCGCATCAGCGTTGGGGTCTCTTTGCTAGTTGGACGCAGCCTTGATGCTGATGTTGACGTTGTTTTTGCAGGTGACGGGGGCCGGCTGGTTGTGGCCGATGTTGCCGTGAAAAGTTTCAAGTTTCGTCTGGTTGCGGTTTATGCGCCCAATATCGCTGCGGAGAGGGTTTCCTTTTTTCGTCGGTTGGCGTCGTTCCTGGACGATAAGAAGCGGCTAGTCTTAATGGGTGATTGGAATGCGATCCTTGATCCCAAGATAGATAAGGTCGGTCGGGGAGCTAGTAGTGCGGGAAGGTGTGAGAGCAGCCTTGTCGGCTTCGTGACTCGTCACGATCTCGTCGACAGGTTTCGTCTTGATCACCCAGGGCGGGAGATGTGGACGTGGCTAGATAGCTCGCCCTCTGCCAAAGTAGGTTCCTACTTGGACAGAGTGTTAGTGAGAAGAGCTGACATTGATTTTGTTAGTTGTCCCACGTTCCACTTGATAGCGTGGACTGACCATAAACTCATTAGAGTCAGTCTGCGGTTAGTTAATAGACCTAGTCTAGCCGGCTACTGGAAGTTCAATACCTCCTTACTGGAGATACGGGACTTCCGGGACCGGCTGGAATCCCTAATTCAGCGGGCGTTAGTGGGGGCGGTTACCGGGAATAGGTGGTGGGCTTCTCTTAAGCATAGAATTAGAGATTTCGCCACCAAGTACGGTCGACAGCTCAACTTAGATAGGACCGCGGAGGCGAAATCTATAGATGATAGACTTTCCCGGGCGGTGGCTGGGGGGGACTCCCTAGGTGTAGAGCTAGCTAGGAGGGACCTTGAGCGTGAGAGTAGCGAGCGCTACAAGGGATCAGTAGTTAGATCTAGGCTAAAAAGAGTTCTCAACGAAGCTGTGAAATCGAACGCGACTGCGCGTGAAGAAGAAGTGCGAAGGTTCCCCGATCGGTACATCGCATCTGTGAAGACCCCGGACGGGCGTCTGCTGCGATCAGGTCGTGAGATACGTGACGCCTTTCGGGCGCACTTTCGGGATCGCTTTGCCCGCTGCACTGATCTCCCGCTCCGGGAGTTTCGTAGCTATCTGGCCGACTTCCCCCGTCTTGGGGCGGCTGAAGCGGCTAGCTGCGAGGGTGTGGTTACTGAATGCGAAGTCCGTGATGCGTTGAAGCAGGTCGGCCTCAACAAGTCGCCGGGACTAGATGGTTTGCCGTACGAAGTGTACTTGAGGATGTCGCACATGTTTGTGCCTATTCTGACGGATATGTTCAACCATTGGTTCGCCCAGGGAGCCATCCCTGGTAGCGTTACCAAGGGCGTGATCACATTGCTGAAGAAAGGTGGCAGGCATGTTTGGGAGGGTTTAGACGATTACAGGCCCATAACTCTGCTTAACACAGAGTTAAAGATTTTGGCCCGGGTCTTAGCGAATCGTTTACAGCTTGTCATTAGTGATCTGATCGGCCCCGAACAGACTTTTGCTGTGAAGGGAAGATCGATCCAGGACAACCTGCACTTGATTCGCGAGGTCCTAGAGGGGATAAAAGACGACACCGAATCCGCGCTGATCAGTTTGGATCAGTCCAAGGCCTTCGATAGGGTAGACCATCGGTTCTTGGCGTCTGTTTTGGAGACTGCCGGATTCCAACCGGAGTTCCGCAGATGGATTAGCATGATGTACCACAACCCTCAGGCAGTGGTGCAGGTGAACGGAAGGCGTTCGGGGGTGATCGCGATCGAGCGATCGGTCCGGCAGGGCTGCCCCCTGTCTCCTCTTCTCTATGTCCTCGCGTTGGAGCCCCTCCTGCGCAGGCTTAGGGATGAGGGGACAAGTCCGGCACTGCGCGGTATCCCATTCGTTGGCCGCCTTGCGGCTAGGGTTTCCGCGTTCGCTGATGACGTCACAGTTTTCGTATCCCGCCTTCAGGATATAGAGGCTGTGAAAGAGGCGGTTGTCGAGTATGAGCGGATTGCAGGGGCCAAGGTCAATTTTGACAAAAGCGAAGGTTTGCGGCTTGGTGCTTGGAGGGGTAGCAATACTCTTCCAGGGCCCTTCCGCTGGAGTGACGGACCCATCCGCATCCTCGGGGTGTGGTTTGGGCCCGACCTCCAACTGGAGCGAAATTGGTCGGAAGTACATGCTAAGGTGAATGCTCAGGTGGGAATCTGGCTTTCAAGGAGGTTGTCCTTAAAGGGCAGGGCGGAGGCGTGCGCCGCGTACGTCTTCCCCTTGATCCTTTACCGATTAGCTGTACTCCCTCTGCCTAAGGCACATCGGTTGGCACTGCAACGATCCCTCTCCAGACTTGTCTGGGGAGGTGCAAGGCCGATGGTCCGTAGACAGGTCTGTATCCAACGTACACGCAACGGGGGTCTGGGTATGCCTGATCTGGAGAGCCACTGGCTTGCTGAAAGACTTGCATATCTGGGCCGTGTCTTGACGGGGGACTCAGTGTGGAGACGAAAGGCGAGTCGGACTTTTCCTCGCCTCAAGTCAGACCCAAAGGCTGAAGGTCGACGTAAGCCTTTGGGCGAAGCACTGTTTGTCCGCGAGTGCCGAAAGGCCCTTCGTAACCTTCTTGGGTCCAGTGACCTTTCATGGCCTCGGAAGGAGCTGTATCGGGAATTAGTGGTGGGTTCCGCTTCTGATCCTCTCAGCGTGCGGCACGGCTGGACGGCGGAGGAGATCCGCTCTCACTGGAATTGGGCGCCAGGATCGAGCTTCTTGAACAACTCCGAGTTCTCGCTCACCTGGCGACTTGTTCGGAATGCGTTATCCCTTCGCGGCTTGAACTTCAAGGCGGGCCTGGCAGACATGCCTGATTGCCCTCGCTGCAGCAGTGGCTTAGAAGAAACGGCTGAGCACGCCTTCTACTACTGCGAGCGAGTCCGCCCGTTTTGGGATCACGTCGGGGAGTGGACGGCTCGCATCGAACCCAAACAGCTTGTGCTGCTCGACGTTGGTTACGTCGTAGACAACGTTCTTCCTCCGTATCACGGTGAGAAGCGTGTGGTGTTTCTCGCGATCCTAGCTGTAGCTAGAATGGTGATTTGGACGACGCGAAACAAGGGATTGTATGACGATGCAAACTTTTCTCATCGTGATCTGGTCTTGTATTTTCGGCATCAGCTGAGGGTCAAAATCAGATGCGATAGAAAATGCTTGGATCGCATAACATTCAGCAAAAGGTGGGTGACTGCAGCGAGCTTGGTCGTACGAAAGGGGGCAATGTTGGAGTCATCCTTCCCGCCTCTGCCTACCCATGGCGTCTATGGAACGGGTCCCTAGGGACCCCACCCTTGGTAAGTAGGATTTTGCTTTGTTTTGTTTTTTTCCCCTTGCAACCTAGTTAGCAGTATGTTGTGAGTCATTGTCCCCGTCATTTAGTCGCTAGCACTCAAGATCTTCCCCAACCCCATTATTTTTGTACCTCAACCTGTATCCCAGTCCGCTTTTTGAAGATCTTGAACATTCATATGTATAAAATCAAATCACCCGCTTCTATCGACCCATGCCGAGCCCGACCCTTTTAATTCTTTTATCCCTGTAGAGTAGGAACCCTGCCCCACCTAGGGTAGGTCCGGCTTGTTTCCGGTATTTTCGACCCGGAAAACAGTCGGCCTCCAATTTTATAGACGGGGGGATGGGAGGGAAACCAAACGGGGAATTTTTTCCTTGTTTTTCGTATACATATGTTTTTTCGGGGTTTTTTCTCCCATTCCCAGCATATCCATCAAAATCATACATTGTAAATAAAATCATGCATAAGTTTCGGGTTTTAAGTAGGAATTTTTCATAGAGCAAATGCGGTATTGTGGTGGCTGCTGCGTGTATGGCGATGGACGAGTGATTATATATTGTATTGTTGAATGGGTCGGCGAATGTGGCTAGCTAGGTTCCCCATAGAAAATACAGTTATAGCATGACCGCTCCCTTCCCCTCCCCCAAAACCACAAGGCCTCGTGCCTTCTTTGTACTTACAAAGAAATAAAGTTAAGTCAACCCCCGCCGTTATTACGTGTGTTATAACTTGGAATACGTGTATTACTTGTTAGAACTTAGTAATCTCGGTAAGACTTGTTTTTCGTCAGACTTTATTTTTTTTTGCAAGCTTACCCGAGTAGTGACTTGTGACACTTTTTAGAAAAAGAATTTCAGAAGTAGTTACTTGTGACAATTTTTAGTTTAACTTTGACACTTGTTTTAATTTTCCGGCGTTTATTTTTCTTGTGGTCGGACTAGATTTATTTTGAGTTTTTCTTTTTTAATTTAGCGGGGGTATCTACTAGTTCAAATCTTTTTTTACGGCGGGTTGCCTAATTTTATAATTTTCACTTTTTTTGTTGAACAGTAGAACCCCCCTCCTCCACACTTGCAACAGGTGGGGGCTTTAGTTTTACCCTCCTGGCTGCAAACTATACCGCAGTCATGGAGGGTTCTACCTCCCCAAAAAATGACATTGACAAAACCAAACAAGATTCTTCACAAGAGAGTTTGATAGGCGCGAATTGGCCATCGCTGCCGGTCCCCGCTGATTCGCAAAGAACAATACCTGACGCAACACAAGATACTCCTATACAGCCAGCCCAAAAGAGCCCCACACCTTGGAAGGGCCAGCAGAGGGGACCTGCCGACTACGAAAGGGATAGGGTGGAGAAGTACGCAAAGTACTTCAAAGGCAACGAGATTCTGCCCATCCCTGAGTTGGAACAAAAATTAACACCCAGGATCCTCTCGCTGGTCGTTTCGGATCTCAAAACCAAAAGGTTGGTGGGGCTGAAGAAGGAGACATTTGAGGAGTTATTGAGGAAGGCGGGCATCCCATGCCAGTACTTCTGTCGCAAGAGTTTTGCGACGTGGGATGTCCTCCTTCCTACGGAAGACCAGGCTGCGAAGCTGGCAGCCAACAACATTACGACCAGGTGCTTCAGGCTACAGCCGGAATATAGGGGCACCCGTAGGCTCAACGTCACCATCTGCAACGTCCCGGCCTCCTTTACTGGGGAGGTGTTTGCGGCCTACTTAAGCTCTTACGGCCAGGTGGAGGAGTATAAACTCCTCAGATCCCCGGCCGGGACAGCCTACGGGGATTATGCCTTCCGGATGTGCCTGACGAGGGATGGCTTCAAAGCCATCCCCGAGATTCTAATCAGCGGGGACAGACAGATGATAGTGATGGTGGAGGGGCGGAGACCGAGGTGTTGGTCATGCAAAAAAATTGGCCACATCTCGAAGTTCTGCCCCGAGAAACTTGAGAATGCTGCAGCAGCAGCGACAGCAACAACAACAACAACAGTTTCAACAGCCACCACCACCACCACCACCAGCAGTAAAACAGCCGAGGCTCAGGACCCGAGTCAGGGCCAGCCCAAAACAAATGACAAAGAGGGCTGGTCCGAGGTGACGCGGAAGAGGAGGGGTACCCCCAAACAAGGGGAAAAAGGTTTAATGGTATCCCCACCTCAAAACCAAACCAAAACGCCGGAACCAGCAGCAGTAACAACACAAGGAAAAGCAACATCGTCAACAACAAAGAAAGGGCCACAGACCCCAACAACAAAGACAACAGCAACAACACCAGGATCACCCACATCGGCAAAAAAGAAAAAGGGGGGAAAAAACAAGGAAGACCATGAAAGCATGGAGACATCGACAAATCTGAAAAGAAGGCGAGACAGCGGGGAGGGGGCTGCCAAAAAAATGTGTGCAGGACCTTCCAGCACCGAAGACCCATTAGAAGGGCCTTCAAATGCATACCCCCAAAAGCAGCCTCTTCCCCAACAAGTTCCAATACAAACACCACTCATGGCTCCTCTTCCGCCACCACCTCCCCTACCACTTCCGTCAATGTTCCCTCCTCAACATTGCATTCCTCGGAATGCCCCCCCTCAGTCGCCACAACCCCCACAATATATACAACCCCCACAATCACCACAACCTCCCCCACCAACTGAAACACCCCCATTTCATCCCCAGGTCCGTAGACATCAGATTGTGCATACAAGGAGAGCACAATCGCTCGAAAGACCATCCCCACAAAAAATAGTCAGGTCGCTATCACTACCATCCCTGAGTCCGATCTCTTCCCCGGAACTCTTTCCGGAACAGACTCCCATTACAACAAACCCCCAGACCACATCATCCCAACATAAAAACGAGGCGGCAAACAGTGCCGATACAGAAAAAAATCAGCAACTCAAAGCTAAACATTTATGCACCGTTGGTGCAGAAGCAGTAACGGACCATCAACTTAAGAAGATGTTAAAACCGTTACTGCAACTGGAAAAGATTGGAAAAAAGAAAGTGAACAATCCATGTAATTTTAAGGGTGCAGCCATGGTGACCACTTTCATCCGTTCGGCTGGTGACCGTACCAAGGGCGTATGGAAGTTCTTGGATACGGTCCGCCAGACCGACACGGGTGTAAAGTTGGCGGAACTGGAGCACCCTTCCTTGAAAAGATGTTTGCCTTTTTGCTCAGGGAGGGTCCCTATTTTAGTTCACCCCTCCTTCTATAGAGCGCTAAAAGTACGGTTCCCGCTGGATGTCGGCGGAGTGTCTAGGGATGGCCGAGTAAACACTGAGCTCGGCACGGGCTCTCTGAGACAGGCCGTTGGCATCCTCACCCCTGGGGATTTCCGGCCCATAGTCGACACTGACTGAGGTAAGTGTGATTGATGTCTTTAAACATTGCCAGTTTGAATGTGAGGGGACTGAGGGATTCAAGCAAGTGTGCGCGCTTGCTTGGTGAACTCAGGAACCTCTGCGTAGATGTTGCTGCAGTGCAGGAGACCCACTTCACTTGCGATGCCGACTGTCGGGTGCTGGAAAACGACTTTAACGTTTTCTCAGCATACGGCAGCCGCATCAGCGTTGGGGTCTCTTTGCTAGTTGGACGCAGCCTTGATGCTGATGTTGACGTTGTTTTTGCAGGTGACGGGGGCCGGCTGGTTGTGGCCGATGTTGCCGTGAAAAGTTTCAAGTTTCGTCTGGTTGCGGTTTATGCGCCCAATATCGCTGCGGAGAGGGTTTCCTTTTTTCGTCGGTTGGCGTCGTTCCTGGACGATAAGAAGCGGCTAGTCTTAATGGGTGATTGGAATGCGATCCTTGATCCCAAGATAGATAAGGTCGGTCGGGGAGCTAGTAGTGCGGGAAGGTGTGAGAGCAGCCTTGTCGGCTTCGTGACTCGTCACGATCTCGTCGACAGGTTTCGTCTTGATCACCCAGGGCGGGAGATGTGGACGTGGCTAGATAGCTCGCCCTCTGCCAAAGTAGGTTCCTACTTGGACAGAGTGTTAGTGAGAAGAGCTGACATTGATTTTGTTAGTTGTCCCACGTTCCACTTGATAGCGTGGACTGACCATAAACTCATTAGAGTCAGTCTGCGGTTAGTTAATAGACCTAGTCTAGCCGGCTACTGGAAGTTCAATACCTCCTTACTGGAGATACGGGACTTCCGGGACCGGCTGGAATCCCTAATTCAGCGGGCGTTAGTGGGGGCGGTTACCGGGAATAGGTGGTGGGCTTCTCTTAAGCATAGAATTAGAGATTTCGCCACCAAGTACGGTCGACAGCTCAACTTAGATAGGACCGCGGAGGCGAAATCTATAGATGATAGACTTTCCCGGGCGGTGGCTGGGGGGGACTCCCTAGGTGTAGAGCTAGCTAGGAGGGACCTTGAGCGTGAGAGTAGCGAGCGCTACAAGGGATCAGTAGTTAGATCTAGGCTAAAAAGAGTTCTCAACGAAGCTGTGAAATCGAACGCGACTGCGCGTGAAGAAGAAGTGCGAAGGTTCCCCGATCGGTACATCGCATCTGTGAAGACCCCGGACGGGCGTCTGCTGCGATCAGGTCGTGAGATGCGTGACGCCTTTCGGGCGCACTTTCGGGATCGCTTTGCCCGCTGCACTGATCTCCTGCTCCGGGAGTTTCGTAGCTATCTGGCCGACTTCCCCCGTCTTGGGGCGGCTGAAGCGGCTAGCTGCGAGGGTGTGGTTACTGAATGCGAAGTCCGTGATGCGTTGAAGCAGGTCGGCCTCAACAAGTCGCCGGGACTAGATGGTTTGCCGTACGAAGTGTACTTGAGGATGTCGCACATGTTTGTGCCTATTCTGACGGATATGTTCAACCATTGGTTCGCCCAGGGAGCCATCCCTGGTAGCGTTACCAAGGGCGTGATCACATTGCTGAAGAAAGGTGGCAGGCATGTTTGGGAGGGTTTAGACGATTACAGGCCCATAACTCTGCTTAACACAGAGTTAAAGATTTTGGCCCGGGTCTTAGCGAATCGTTTACAGCTTGTCATTAGTGATCTGATCGGCCCCGAACAGACTTTTGCTGTGAAGGGAAGATCGATCCAGGACAACCTGCACTTGATTCGCGAGGTCCTAGAGGGGATAAAAGACGACACCGAATCCGCGCTGATCAGTTTGGATCAGTCCAAGGCCTTCGATAGGGTAGACCATCGGTTCTTGGCGTCCGTTTTGGAGACTGCCGGATTCCAACCGGAGTTCCGCAGATGGATTAGCATGATGTACCACAACCCTCAGGCAGTGGTGCAGGTGAACGGAAGGCGCTCGGGGGTGATCGCGATCGAGCGATCGGTCCGGCAGGGCTGCCCCCTGTCTCCTCTTCTCTATGTCCTCGCGTTGGAGCCCCTCCTGCGCAGGCTTAGGGATGAGGGGACAAGTCCGGCACTGCGCGGTATCCCATTCGTTGGCCGCCTTGCGGCTAGGGTTTCCGCGTTCGCTGATGACGTCACAGTTTTCGTATCCCGCCTTCAGGATATAGAGGCTGTGAAAGAGGCGGTTGTCGAGTATGAGCGGATTGCAGGGGCCAAGGTCAATTTTGACAAAAGCGAAGGTTTGCGGCTTGGTGCTTGGAGGGGTAGCAATACTCTTCCAGGGCCCTTCCGCTGGAGTGACGGACCCATCCGCATCCTCGGGGTGTGGTTTGGGCCCGACCTCCAACTGGAGCGAAATTGGTCGGAAGTACATGCTAAGGTGAATGCTCAGGTGGGAATCTGGCTTTCAAGGAGGTTGTCCTTAAAGGGCAGGGCGGAGGCGTGCGCCGCGTACGTCTTCCCCTTGATCCTTTACCGATTAGCTGTACTCCCTCTGCCTAAGGCACATCGGTTGGCACTGCAACGATCCCTCTCCAGACTTGTCTGGGGAGGTGCAAGGCCGATGGTCCGTAGACAGGTCTGTATCCAACGTACACGCAACGGGGGTCTGGGTATGCCTGATCTGGAGAGCCACTGGCTTGCTGAAAGACTTGCATATCTGGGCCGTGTCTTGACGGGGGACTCAGTGTGGAGACGAAAGGCGAGTCGGACTTTTCCTCGCCTCAAGTCAGACCCAAAGGCTGAAGGTCGACGTAGGCCTTTGGGCGAAGCACTGTTTGTCCGCGAGTGCCGAAAGGCCCTTCGTAACCTTCTTGGGTCCAGTGACCTTTCATGGCCTCGGAAGGAGCTGTATCGGGAATTAGTGGTGGGTTCCGCTTCTGATCCTCTCAGCGTGCGGCACGGCTGGACGGCGGAGGAGATCCGCTCTCACTGGAATTGGGCGCCAGGATCGAGCTTCTTGAACAACTCCGAGTTCTCGCTCACCTGGCGACTTGTTCGGAATGCGTTATCCCTTCGCGGCTTGAACTTCAAGGCGGGCCTGGCAGACATGCCTGATTGCCCTCGCTGCAGCAGTGGCTTAGAAGAAACGGCTGAGCACGCCTTCTACTACTGCGAGCGAGTCCGCCCGTTTTGGGATCACGTCGGGGAGTGGACGGCTCGCATCGAACCCAAACAGCTTGTGCTGCTCGACGTTGGTTACGTCGTAGACAACGTTCTTCCTCCGTATCACGGTGAGAAGCGTGTGGTGTTTCTCGCGATCCTAGCTGTAGCTAGAATGGTGATTTGGACGACGCGAAACAAGGGATTGTATGACGATGCAAACTTTTCTCATCGTGATCTGGTCTTGTATTTTCGGCATCAGCTGAGGGTCAAAATCAGATGCGATAGAAAATGCTTGGATCGCATAACATTCAGCAAAAGGTGGGTGACTGCAGCGAGCTTGGTCGTACGAAAGGGGGCAATGTTGGAGTCATCCTTCCCGCCTCTGCCTACCCATGGCGTCTATGGAACGGGTCCCTAGGGACCCCACCCTTGGTAAGTAGGTTTTTGCTTTGTTTTGTTTTTTCCCCTTGCAACCTAGTTAGCAGTATGTTGTGAGTCATTGTCCCCGTCATTTAGTCGCTAGCACTCAAGATCTTCCCCAACCCCATTATTTTTGTACCTCAACCTGTATCCCAGTCCGCTTTTTGAAGATCTTGAACATTCATATGTATAAAATCAAATCACCCGCTTCTATCGACCCATGCCGAGCCCGACCCTTTTAATTCTTTTATCCCTGTAGAGTAGGAACCCTGCCCCACCTAGGGTAGGTCCGGCTTGTTTCCGGTATTTTCGACCCGGAAAACAGTCGGCCTCCAATTTTATAGACGGGGGGATGGGAGGGAAACCAAACGGGGAATTTTTTCCTTGTTTTTCGTATATATATGTTTTTTCGGGGTTTTTTCTCCCATTCCCAGCATATCCATCAAAATCATACATTGTAAATAAAATCATGCATAAGTTTCGGGTTTTAAGTAGGAATTTTACATAGAGCAAATGCGGTATTGTGGTGGCTGCTGCGTGTATGGCGATGGACGAGTGATTATATATTGTATTGTTGAATGGGTCGGCGAATGTGGCTAGCTAGGTTCCCCATAGAAAATACAGTTATAGCATGACCGCTCCCTTCCCCTCCCCCAAAACCACAAGGCCTCGTGCCTTCTTTGTACTTACAAAGAAATAAAGTTAAGTCAACCCCCGCCGTTATTACGTGTGTTATAACTTGGAATACGTGTATTACTTGTTAGAACTTAGTAATCTCGGTAAGACTTGTTTTTCGTCAGACTTTATTTTTTTTTGCAAGCTTACCCGAGTAGTGACTTGTGACACTTTTTAGAAAAAGAATTTCAGAAGTAGTTACTTGTGACAATTTTTAGTTTAACTTTGACACTTGTTTTAATTTTCCGGCGTTTATTTTTCTTGTGGTCGGACTAGATTTATTTTGAGTTTTTCTTTTTTAATTTAGCGGGGGTATCTACTAGTTCAAATCTTTTTTTACGGCGGGTTGCCTAATTTTATAATTTTCACTTTTTTTGTTGAACAGTAGAACCCCCCTCCTCCACACTTGCAACAGGTGGGGGCTTTAGTTTTACCCTCCTGGCTGCAAACTATACCGCAGTCATGGAGGGTTCTACCTCCCCAAAAAATGACATTGACAAAACCAAACAAGATTCTTCACAAGAGAGTTTGATAGGCGCGAATTGGCCATCGCTGCCGGTCCCCGCTGATTCGCAAAGAACAATACCTGACGCAACACAAGATACTCCTATACAGCCAGCCCAAAAGAGCCCCACACCTTGGAAGGGCCAGCAGAGGGGACCTGCCGACTACGAAAGGGATAGGGTGGAGAAGTACGCAAAGTACTTCAAAGGCAACGAGATTCTGCCCATCCCTGAGTTGGAACAAAAATTAACACCCAGGATCCTCTCGCTGGTCGTTTCGGATCTCAAAACCAAAAGGTTGGTGGGGCTGAAGAAGGAGACATTTGAGGAGTTATTGAGGAAGGCGGGCATCCCATGCCAGTACTTCTGTCGCAAGAGTTTTGCGACGTGGGATGTCCTCCTTCCTACGGAAGACCAGGCTGCGAAGCTGGCAGCCAACAACATTACGACCAGGTGCTTCAGGCTACAGCCGGAATATAGGGGCACCCGTAGGCTCAACGTCACCATCTGCAACGTCCCGGCCTCCTTTACTGGGGAGGTGTTTGCGGCCTACTTAAGCTCTTACGGCCAGGTGGAGGAGTATAAACTCCTCAGATCCCCGGCCGGGACAGCCTACGGGGATTATGCCTTCCGGATGTGCCTGACGAGGGATGGCTTCAAAGCCATCCCCGAGATTCTAATCAGCGGGGACAGACAGATGATAGTGATGGTGGAGGGGCGGAGACCGAGGTGTTGGTCATGCAAAAAAATTGGCCACATCTCGAAGTTCTGCCCCGAGAAACTTGAGAATGCTGCAGCAGCAGCGACAGCAACAACAACAACAACAGTTTCAACAGCCACCACCACCACCACCACCAGCAGTAAAACAGCCGAGGCTCAGGACCCGAGTCAGGGCCAGCCCAAAACAAATGACAAAGAGGGCTGGTCCGAGGTGACGCGGAAGAGGAGGGGTACCCCCAAACAAGGGGAAAAAGGTTTAATGGTATCCCCACCTCAAAACCAAACCAAAACGCCGGAACCAGCAGCAGTAACAACACAAGGAAAAGCAACATCGTCAACAACAAAGAAAGGGCCACAGACCCCAACAACAAAGACAACAGCAACAACACCAGGATCACCCACATCGGCAAAAAAGAAAAAGGGGGGAAAAAACAAGGAAGACCATGAAAGCATGGAGACATCGACAAATCTGAAAAGAAGGCGAGACAGCGGGGAGGGGGCTGCCAAAAAAATGTGTGCAGGACCTTCCAGCACCGAAGACCCATTAGAAGGGCCTTCAAATGCATACCCCCAAAAGCAGCCTCTTCCCCAACAAGTTCCAATACAAACACCACTCATGGCTCCTCTTCCGCCACCACCTCCCCTACCACTTCCGTCAATGTTCCCTCCTCAACATTGCATTCCTCGGAATGCCCCCCCTCAGTCGCCACAACCCCCACAATATATACAACCCCCACAATCACCACAACCTCCCCCACCAACTGAAACACCCCCATTTCATCCCCAGGTCCGTAGACATCAGATTGTGCATACAAGGAGAGCACAATCGCTCGAAAGACCATCCCCACAAAAAATAGTCAGGTCGCTATCACTACCATCCCTGAGTCCGATCTCTTCCCCGGAACTCTTTCCGGAACAGACTCCCATTACAACAAACCCCCAGACCACATCATCCCAACATAAAAACGAGGCGGCAAACAGTGCCGATACAGAAAAAAATCAGCAACTCAAAGCTAAACATTTATGCACCGTTGGTGCAGAAGCAGTAACGGACCATCAACTTAAGAAGATGTTAAAACCGTTACTGCAACTGGAAAAGATTGGAAAAAAGAAAGTGAACAATCCATGTAATTTTAAGGGTGCAGCCATGGTGACCACTTTCATCCGTTCGGCTGGTGACCGTACCAAGGGCGTATGGAAGTTCTTGGATACGGTCCGCCAGACCGACACGGGTGTAAAGTTGGCGGAACTGGAGCACCCTTCCTTGAAAAGATGTTTGCCTTTTTGCTCAGGGAGGGTCCCTATTTTAGTTCACCCCTCCTTCTATAGAGCGCTAAAAGTACGGTTCCCGCTGGATGTCGGCGGAGTGTCTAGGGATGGCCGAGTAAACACTGAGCTCGGCACGGGCTCTCTGAGACAGGCCGTTGGCATCCTCACCCCTGGGGATTTCCGGCCCATAGTCGACACTGACTAAGGTAAGTGTGATTGATGTCTTTAAACATTGCCAGTTTGAATGTGAGGGGACTGAGGGATTCAAGCAAGTGTGCGCGCTTGCTTGGTGAACTCAGGAACCTCTGCGTAGATGTTGCTGCAGTGCAGGAGACCCACTTCACTTGCGATGCCGACTGTCGGGTGCTGGAAAACGACTTTAACGTTTTCTCAGCATACGGCAGCCGCATCAGCGTTGGGGTCTCTTTGCTAGTTGGACGCAGCCTTGATGCTGATGTTGACGTTGTTTTTGCAGGTGACGGGGGCCGGCTGGTTGTGGCCGATGTTGCCGTGAAAAGTTTCAAGTTTCGTCTGGTTGCGGTTTATGCGCCCAATATCGCTGCGGAGAGGGTTTCCTTTTTTCGTCGGTTGGCGTCGTTCCTGGACGATAAGAAGCGGCTAGTCTTAATGGGTGATTGGAATGCGATCCTTGATCCCAAGATAGATAAGGTCGGTCGGGGAGCTAGTAGTGCGGGAAGGTGTGAGAGCAGCCTTGTCGGCTTCGTGACTCGTCACGATCTCGTCGACAGGTTTCGTCTTGATCACCCAGGGCGGGAGATGTGGACGTGGCTAGATAGCTCGCCCTCTGCCAAAGTAGGTTCCTACTTGGACAGAGTGTTAGTGAGAAGAGCTGACATTGATTTTGTTAGTTGTCCCACGTTCCACTTGATAGCGTGGACTGACCATAAACTCATTAGAGTCAGTCTGCGGTTAGTTAATAGACCTAGTCTAGCCGGCTACTGGAAGTTCAATACCTCCTTACTGGAGATACGGGACTTCCGGGACCGGCTGGAATCCCTAATTCAGCGGGCGTTAGTGGGGGCGGTTACCGGGAATAGGTGGTGGGCTTCTCTTAAGCATAGAATTAGAGATTTCGCCACCAAGTACGGTCGACAGCTCAACTTAGATAGGACCGCGGAGGCGAAATCTATAGATGATAGACTTTCCCGGGCGGTGGCTGGGGGGGACTCCCTAGGTGTAGAGCTAGCTAGGAGGGACCTTGAGCGTGAGAGTAGCGAGCGCTACAAGGGATCAGTAGTTAGATCTAGGCTAAAAAGAGTTCTCAACGAAGCTGTGAAATCGAACGCGACTGCGCGTGAAGAAGAAGTGCGAAGGTTCCCCGATCGGTACATCGCATCTGTGAAGACCCCGGACGGGCGTCTGCTGCGATCAGGTCGTGAGATGCGTGACGCCTTTCGGGCGCACTTTCGGGATCGCTTTGCCCGCTGCACTGATCTCCTGCTCCGGGAGTTTCGTAGCTATCTGGCCGACTTCCCCCGTCTTGGGGCGGCTGAAGCGGCTAGCTGCGAGGGTGTGGTTACTGAATGCGAAGTCCGTGATGCGTTGAAGCAGGTCGGCCTCAACAAGTCGCCGGGACTAGATGGTTTGCCGTACGAAGTGTACTTGAGGATGTCGCACATGTTTGTGCCTATTCTGACGGATATGTTCAACCATTGGTTCGCCCAGGGAGCCATCCCTGGTAGCGTTACCAAGGGCGTGATCACATTGCTGAAGAAAGGTGGCAGGCATGTTTGGGAGGGTTTAGACGATTACAGGCCCATAACTCTGCTTAACACAGAGTTAAAGATTTTGGCCCGGGTCTTAGCGAATCGTTTACAGCTTGTCATTAGTGATCTGATCGGCCCCGAACAGACTTTTGCTGTGAAGGGAAGATCGATCCAGGACAACCTGCACTTGATTCGCGAGGTCCTAGAGGGGATAAAAGACGACACCGAATCCGCGCTGATCAGTTTGGATCAGTCCAAGGCCTTCGATAGGGTAGACCATCGGTTCTTGGCGTCCGTTTTGGAGACTGCCGGATTCCAACCGGAGTTCCGCAGATGGATTAGCATGATGTACCACAACCCTCAGGCAGTGGTGCAGGTGAACGGAAGGCGCTCGGGGGTGATCGCGATCGAGCGATCGGTCCGGCAGGGCTGCCCCCTGTCTCCTCTTCTCTATGTCCTCGCGTTGGAGCCCCTCCTGCGCAGGCTTAGGGATGAGGGGACAAGTCCGGCACTGCGCGGTATCCCATTCGTTGGCCGCCTTGCGGCTAGGGTTTCCGCGTTCGCTGATGACGTCACAGTTTTCGTATCCCGCCTTCAGGATATAGAGGCTGTGAAAGAGGCGGTTGTCGAGTATGAGCGGATTGCAGGGGCCAAGGTCAATTTTGACAAAAGCGAAGGTTTGCGGCTTGGTGCTTGGAGGGGTAGCAATACTCTTCCAGGGCCCTTCCGCTGGAGTGACGGACCCATCCGCATCCTCGGGGTGTGGTTTGGGCCCGACCTCCAACTGGAGCGAAATTGGTCGGAAGTACATGCTAAGGTGAATGCTCAGGTGGGAATCTGGCTTTCAAGGAGGTTGTCCTTAAAGGGCAGGGCGGAGGCGTGCGCCGCGTACGTCTTCCCCTTGATCCTTTACCGATTAGCTGTACTCCCTCTGCCTAAGGCACATCGGTTGGCACTGCAACGATCCCTCTCCAGACTTGTCTGGGGAGGTGCAAGGCCGATGGTCCGTAGACAGGTCTGTATCCAACGTACACGCAACGGGGGTCTGGGTATGCCTGATCTGGAGAGCCACTGGCTTGCTGAAAGACTTGCATATCTGGGCCGTGTCTTGACGGGGGACTCAGTGTGGAGACGAAAGGCGAGTCGGACTTTTCCTCGCCTCAAGTCAGACCCAAAGGCTGAAGGTCGACGTAGGCCTTTGGGCGAAGCACTGTTTGTCCGCGAGTGCCGAAAGGCCCTTCGTAACCTTCTTGGGTCCAGTGACCTTTCATGGCCTCGGAAGGAGCTGTATCGGGAATTAGTGGTGGGTTCCGCTTCTGATCCTCTCAGCGTGCGGCACGGCTGGACGGCGGAGGAGATCCGCTCTCACTGGAATTGGGCGCCAGGATCGAGCTTCTTGAACAACTCCGAGTTCTCGCTCACCTGGCGACTTGTTCGGAATGCGTTATCCCTTCGCGGCTTGAACTTCAAGGCGGGCCTGGCAGACATGCCTGATTGCCCTCGCTGCAGCAGTGGCTTAGAAGAAACGGCTGAGCACGCCTTCTACTACTGCGAGCGAGTCCGCCCGTTTTGGGATCACGTCGGGGAGTGGACGGCTCGCATCGAACCCAAACAGCTTGTGCTGCTCGACGTTGGTTACGTCGTAGACAACGTTCTTCCTCCGTATCACGGTGAGAAGCGTGTGGTGTTTCTCGCGATCCTAGCTGTAGCTAGAATGGTGATTTGGACGACGCGAAACAAGGGATTGTATGACGATGCAAACTTTTCTCATCGTGATCTGGTCTTGTATTTTCGGCATCAGCTGAGGGTCAAAATCAGATGCGATAGAAAATGCTTGGATCGCATAACATTCAGCAAAAGGTGGGTGACTGCAGCGAGCTTGGTCGTACGAAAGGGGGCAATGTTGGAGTCATCCTTCCCGCCTCTGCCTACCCATGGCGTCTATGGAACGGGTCCCTAGGGACCCCACCCTTGGTAAGTAGGTTTTTGCTTTGTTTTGTTTTTTCCCCTTGCAACCTAGTTAGCAGTATGTTGTGAGTCATTGTCCCCGTCATTTAGTCGCTAGCACTCAAGATCTTCCCCAACCCCATTATTTTTGTACCTCAACCTGTATCCCAGTCCGCTTTTTGAAGATCTTGAACATTCATATGTATAAAATCAAATCACCCGCTTCTATCGACCCATGCCGAGCCCGACCCTTTTAATTCTTTTATCCCTGTAGAGTAGGAACCCTGCCCCACCTAGGGTAGGTCCGGCTTGTTTCCGGTATTTTCGACCCGGAAAACAGTCGGCCTCCAATTTTATAGACGGGGGGATGGGAGGGAAACCAAACGGGGAATTTTTTCCTTGTTTTTCGTATATATATGTTTTTTCGGGGTTTTTTCTCCCATTCCCAGCATATCCATCAAAATCATACATTGTAAATAAAATCATGCATAAGTTTCGGGTTTTAAGTAGGAATTTTACATAGAGCAAATGCGGTATTGTGGTGGCTGCTGCGTGTATGGCGATGGACGAGTGATTATATATTGTATTGTTGAATGGGTCGGCGAATGTGGCTAGCTAGGTTCCCCATAGAAAATACAGTTATAGCATGACCGCTCCCTTCCCCTCCCCCAAAACCACAAGGCCTCGTGCCTTCTTTGTACTTACAAAGAAATAAAGTTAAGTCAACCCCCGCCGTTATTACGTGTGTTATAACTTGGAATACGTGTATTACTTGTTAGAACTTAGTAATCTCGGTAAGACTTGTTTTTCGTCAGACTTTATTTTTTTTTGCAAGCTTACCCGAGTAGTGACTTGTGACACTTTTTAGAAAAAGAATTTCAGAAGTAGTTACTTGTGACAATTTTTAGTTTAACTTTGACACTTGTTTTAATTTTCCGGCGTTTATTTTTCTTGTGGTCGGACTAGATTTATTTTGAGTTTTTCTTTTTTAATTTAGCGGGGGTATCTACTAGTTCAAATCTTTTTTTACGGCGGGTTGCCTAATTTTATAATTTTCACTTTTTTTGTTGAACAGTAGAACCCCCCTCCTCCACACTTGCAACAGGTGGGGGCTTTAGTTTTACCCTCCTGGCTGCAAACTATACCGCAGTCATGGAGGGTTCTACCTCCCCAAAAAATGACATTGACAAAACCAAACAAGATTCTTCACAAGAGAGTTTGATAGGCGCGAATTGGCCATCGCTGCCGGTCCCCGCTGATTCGCAAAGAACAATACCTGACGCAACACAAGATACTCCTATACAGCCAGCCCAAAAGAGCCCCACACCTTGGAAGGGCCAGCAGAGGGGACCTGCCGACTACGAAAGGGATAGGGTGGAGAAGTACGCAAAGTACTTCAAAGGCAACGAGATTCTGCCCATCCCTGAGTTGGAACAAAAATTAACACCCAGGATCCTCTCGCTGGTCGTTTCGGATCTCAAAACCAAAAGGTTGGTGGGGCTGAAGAAGGAGACATTTGAGGAGTTATTGAGGAAGGCGGGCATCCCATGCCAGTACTTCTGTCGCAAGAGTTTTGCGACGTGGGATGTCCTCCTTCCTACGGAAGACCAGGCTGCGAAGCTGGCAGCCAACAACATTACGACCAGGTGCTTCAGGCTACAGCCGGAATATAGGGGCACCCGTAGGCTCAACGTCACCATCTGCAACGTCCCGGCCTCCTTTACTGGGGAGGTGTTTGCGGCCTACTTAAGCTCTTACGGCCAGGTGGAGGAGTATAAACTCCTCAGATCCCCGGCCGGGACAGCCTACGGGGATTATGCCTTCCGGATGTGCCTGACGAGGGATGGCTTCAAAGCCATCCCCGAGATTCTAATCAGCGGGGACAGACAGATGATAGTGATGGTGGAGGGGCGGAGACCGAGGTGTTGGTCATGCAAAAAAATTGGCCACATCTCGAAGTTCTGCCCCGAGAAACTTGAGAATGCTGCAGCAGCAGCGACAGCAACAACAACAACAACAGTTTCAACAGCCACCACCACCACCACCACCAGCAGTAAAACAGCCGAGGCTCAGGACCCGAGTCAGGGCCAGCCCAAAACAAATGACAAAGAGGGCTGGTCCGAGGTGACGCGGAAGAGGAGGGGTACCCCCAAACAAGGGGAAAAAGGTTTAATGGTATCCCCACCTCAAAACCAAACCAAAACGCCGGAACCAGCAGCAGTAACAACACAAGGAAAAGCAACATCGTCAACAACAAAGAAAGGGCCACAGACCCCAACAACAAAGACAACAGCAACAACACCAGGATCACCCACATCGGCAAAAAAGAAAAAGGGGGGAAAAAACAAGGAAGACCATGAAAGCATGGAGACATCGACAAATCTGAAAAGAAGGCGAGACAGCGGGGAGGGGGCTGCCAAAAAAATGTGTGCAGGACCTTCCAGCACCGAAGACCCATTAGAAGGGCCTTCAAATGCATACCCCCAAAAGCAGCCTCTTCCCCAACAAGTTCCAATACAAACACCACTCATGGCTCCTCTTCCGCCACCACCTCCCCTACCACTTCCGTCAATGTTCCCTCCTCAACATTGCATTCCTCGGAATGCCCCCCCTCAGTCGCCACAACCCCCACAATATATACAACCCCCACAATCACCACAACCTCCCCCACCAACTGAAACACCCCCATTTCATCCCCAGGTCCGTAGACATCAGATTGTGCATACAAGGAGAGCACAATCGCTCGAAAGACCATCCCCACAAAAAATAGTCAGGTCGCTATCACTACCATCCCTGAGTCCGATCTCTTCCCCGGAACTCTTTCCGGAACAGACTCCCATTACAACAAACCCCCAGACCACATCATCCCAACATAAAAACGAGGCGGCAAACAGTGCCGATACAGAAAAAAATCAGCAACTCAAAGCTAAACATTTATGCACCGTTGGTGCAGAAGCAGTAACGGACCATCAACTTAAGAAGATGTTAAAACCGTTACTGCAACTGGAAAAGATTGGAAAAAAGAAAGTGAACAATCCATGTAATTTTAAGGGTGCAGCCATGGTGACCACTTTCATCCGTTCGGCTGGTGACCGTACCAAGGGCGTATGGAAGTTCTTGGATACGGTCCGCCAGACCGACACGGGTGTAAAGTTGGCGGAACTGGAGCACCCTTCCTTGAAAAGATGTTTGCCTTTTTGCTCAGGGAGGGTCCCTATTTTAGTTCACCCCTCCTTCTATAGAGCGCTAAAAGTACGGTTCCCGCTGGATGTCGGCGGAGTGTCTAGGGATGGCCGAGTAAACACTGAGCTCGGCACGGGCTCTCTGAGACAGGCCGTTGGCATCCTCACCCCTGGGGATTTCCGGCCCATAGTCGACACTGACTAAGGTAAGTGTGATTGATGTCTTTAAACATTGCCAGTTTGAATGTGAGGGGACTGAGGGATTCAAGCAAGTGTGCGCGCTTGCTTGGTGAACTCAGGAACCTCTGCGTAGATGTTGCTGCAGTGCAGGAGACCCACTTCACTTGCGATGCCGACTGTCGGGTGCTGGAAAACGACTTTAACGTTTTCTCAGCATACGGCAGCCGCATCAGCGTTGGGGTCTCTTTGCTAGTTGGACGCAGCCTTGATGCTGATGTTGACGTTGTTTTTGCAGGTGACGGGGGCCGGCTAGTTGTGGCCGATGTTGCCGTGAAAAGTTTCAAGTTTCGTCTGGTTGCGGTTTATGCGCCCAATATCGCTGCGGAGAGGGTTTCCTTTTTTCGTCGGTTGGCGTCGTTCCTGGACGATAAGAAGCGGCTAGTCTTAATGGGTGATTGGAATGCGATCCTTGATCCCAAGATAGATAAGGTCGGTCGGGGAGCTAGTAGTGCGGGAAGGTGTGAGAGCAGCCTTGTCGGCTTCGTGACTCGTCACGATCTCGTCGACAGGTTTCGTCTTGATCACCCAGGGCGGGAGATGTGGACGTGGCTAGATAGCTCGCCCTCTGCCAAAGTAGGTTCCTACTTGGACAGAGTGTTAGTGAGAAGAGCTGACATTGATTTTGTTAGTTGTCCCACGTTCCACTTGATAGCGTGGACTGACCATAAACTCATTAGAGTCAGTCTGCGGTTAGTTAATAGACCTAGTCTAGCCGGCTACTGGAAGTTCAATACCTCCTTACTGGAGATACGGGACTTCCGGGACCGGCTGGAATCCCTAATTCAGCGGGCGTTAGTGGGGGCGGTTACCGGGAATAGGTGGTGGGCTTCTCTTAAGCATAGAATTAGAGATTTCGCCACCAAGTACGGTCGACAGCTCAACTTAGATAGGACCGCGGAGGCGAAATCTATAGATGATAGACTTTCCCGGGCGGTGGCTGGGGGGGACTCCCTAGGTGTAGAGCTAGCTAGGAGGGACCTTGAGCGTGAGAGTAGCGAGCGCTACAAGGGATCAGTAGTTAGATCTAGGCTAAAAAGAGTTCTCAACGAAGCTGTGAAATCGAACGCGACTGCGCGTGAAGAAGAAGTGCGAAGGTTCCCCGATCGGTACATCGCATCTGTGAAGACCCCGGACGGGCGTCTGCTGCGATCAGGTCGTGAGATACGTGACGCCTTTCGGGCGCACTTTCGGGATCGCTTTGCCCGCTGCACTGATCTCCCGCTCCGGGAGTTTCGTAGCTATCTGGCCGACTTCCCCCGTCTTGGGGCGGCTGAAGCGGCTAGCTGCGAGGGTGTGGTTACTGAATGCGAAGTCCGTGATGCGTTGAAGCAGGTCGGCCTCAACAAGTCGCCGGGACTAGATGGTTTGCCGTACGAAGTGTACTTGAGGATGTCGCACATGTTTGTGCCTATTCTGACGGATATGTTCAACCATTGGTTCGCCCAGGGAGCCATCCCTGGTAGCGTTACCAAGGGCGTGATCACATTGCTGAAGAAAGGTGGCAGGCATGTTTGGGAGGGTTTAGACGATTACAGGCCCATAACTCTGCTTAACACAGAGTTAAAGATTTTGGCCCGGGTCTTAGCGAATCGTTTACAGCTTGTCATTAGTGATCTGATCGGCCCCGAACAGACTTTTGCTGTGAAGGGAAGATCGATCCAGGACAACCTGCACTTGATTCGCGAGGTCCTAGAGGGGATAAAAGACGACACCGAATCCGCGCTGATCAGTTTGGATCAGTCCAAGGCCTTCGATAGGGTAGACCATCGGTTCTTGGCGTCCGTTTTGGAGACTGCCGGATTCCAACCGGAGTTCCGCAGATGGATTAGCATGATGTACCACAACCCTCAGGCAGTGGTGCAGGTGAACGGAAGGCGTTCGGGGGTGATCGCGATCGAGCGATCGGTCCGGCAGGGCTGCCCCCTGTCTCCTCTTCTCTATGTCCTCGCGTTGGAGCCCCTCCTGCGCAGGCTTAGGGATGAGGGGACAAGTCCGGCACTGCGCGGTATCCCATTCGTTGGCCGCCTTGCGGCTAGGGTTTCCGCGTTCGCTGATGACGTCACAGTTTTCGTATCCCGCCTTCAGGATATAGAGGCTGTGAAAGAGGCGGTTGTCGAGTATGAGCGGATTGCAGGGGCCAAGGTCAATTTTGACAAAAGCGAAGGTTTGCGGCTTGGTGCTTGGAGGGGTAGCAATACTCTTCCAGGGCCCTTCCGCTGGAGTGACGGACCCATCCGCATCCTCGGGGTGTGGTTTGGGCCCGACCTCCAACTGGAGCGAAATTGGTCGGAAGTACATGCTAAGGTGAATGCTCAGGTGGGAATCTGGCTTTCAAGGAGGTTGTCCTTAAAGGGCAGGGCGGAGGCGTGCGCCGCGTACGTCTTCCCCTTGATCCTTTACCGATTAGCTGTACTCCCTCTGCCTAAGGCACATCGGTTGGCACTGCAACGATCCCTCTCCAGACTTGTCTGGGGAGGTGCAAGGCCGATGGTCCGTAGACAGGTCTGTATCCAACGTACACGCAACGGGGGTCTGGGTATGCCTGATCTGGAGAGCCACTGGCTTGCTGAAAGACTTGCATATCTGGGCCGTGTCTTGACGGGGGACTCAGTGTGGAGACGAAAGGCGAGTCGGACTTTTCCTCGCCTCAAGTCAGACCCAAAGGCTGAAGGTCGACGTAAGCCTTTGGGCGAAGCACTGTTTGTCCGCGAGTGCCGAAAGGCCCTTCGTAACCTTCTTGGGTCCAGTGACCTTTCATGGCCTCGGAAGGAGCTGTATCGGGAATTAGTGGTGGGTTCCGCTTCTGATCCTCTCAGCGTGCGGCACGGCTGGACGGCGGAGGAGATCCGCTCTCACTGGAATTGGGCGCCAGGATCGAGCTTCTTGAACAACTCCGAGTTCTCGCTCACCTGGCGACTTGTTCGGAATGCGTTATCCCTTCGCGGCTTGAACTTCAAGGCGGGCCTGGCAGACATGCCTGATTGCCCTCGCTGCAGCAGTGGCTTAGAAGAAACGGCTGAGCACGCCTTCTACTACTGCGAGCGAGTCCGCCCGTTTTGGGATCACGTCGGGGAGTGGACGGCTCGCATCGAACCCAAACAGCTTGTGCTGCTCGACGTTGGTTACGTCGTAGACAACGTTCTTCCTCCGTATCACGGTGAGAAGCGTGTGGTGTTTCTCGCGATCCTAGCTGTAGCTAGAATGGTGATTTGGACGACGCGAAACAAGGGATTGTATGACGATGCAAACTTTTCTCATCGTGATCTGGTCTTGTATTTTCGGCATCAGCTGAGGGTCAAAATCAGATGCGATAGAAAATGCTTGGATCGCATAACATTCAGCAAAAGGTGGGTGACTGCAGCGAGCTTGGTCGTACGAAAGGGGGCAATGTTGGAGTCATCCTTCCCGCCTCTGCCTACCCATGGCGTCTATGGAACGGGTCCCTAGGGACCCCACCCTTGGTAAGTAGGATTTTGCTTTGTTTTGTTTTTTTCCCCTTGCAACCTAGTTAGCAGTATGTTGTGAGTCATTGTCCCCGTCATTTAGTCGCTAGCACTCAAGATCTTCCCCAACCCCATTATTTTTGTACCTCAACCTGTATCCCAGTCCGCTTTTTGAAGATCTTGAACATTCATATGTATAAAATCAAATCACCCGCTTCTATCGACCCATGCCGAGCCCGACCCTTTTAATTCTTTTATCCCTGTAGAGTAGGAACCCTGCCCCACCTAGGGTAGGTCCGGCTTGTTTCCGGTATTTTCGACCCGGAAAACAGTCGGCCTCCAATTTTATAGACGGGGGGATGGGAGGGAAACCAAACGGGGAATTTTTTCCTTGTTTTTCGTATACATATGTTTTTTCGGGGTTTTTTCTCCCATTCCCAGCATATCCATCAAAATCATACATTGTAAATAAAATCATGCATAAGTTTCGGGTTTTAAGTAGGAATTTTACATAGAGCAAATGCGGTATTGTGGTGGCTGCTGCGTGTATGGCGATGGACGAGTGATTATATATTGTATTGTTGAATGGGTCGGCGAATGTGGCTAGCTAGGTTCCCCATAGAAAATACAGTTATAGCATGACCGCTCCCTTCCCCTCCCCCAAAACCACAAGGCCTCGTGCCTTCTTTGTACTTACAAAGAAATAAAGTTAAGTCAACCCCCGCCGTTATTACGTGTGTTATAACTTGGAATACGTGTATTACTTGTTAGAACTTAGTAATCTCGGTAAGACTTGTTTTTCGTCAGACTTTATTTTTTTTTGCAAGCTTACCCGAGTAGTGACTTGTGACACTTTTTAGAAAAAGAATTTCAGAAGTAGTTACTTGTGACAATTTTTAGTTTAACTTTGACACTTGTTTTAATTTTCCGGCGTTTATTTTTCTTGTGGTCGGACTAGATTTATTTTGAGTTTTTCTTTTTTAATTTAGCGGGGGTATCTACTAGTTCAAATCTTTTTTTACGGCGGGTTGCCTAATTTTATAATTTTCACTTTTTTTGTTGAACAGTAGAACCCCCCTCCTCCACACTTGCAACAGGTGGGGGCTTTAGTTTTACCCTCCTGGCTGCAAACTATACCGCAGTCATGGAGGGTTCTACCTCCCCAAAAAATGACATTGACAAAACCAAACAAGATTCTTCACAAGAGAGTTTGATAGGCGCGAATTGGCCATCGCTGCCGGTCCCCGCTGATTCGCAAAGAACAATACCTGACGCAACACAAGATACTCCTATACAGCCAGCCCAAAAGAGCCCCACACCTTGGAAGGGCCAGCAGAGGGGACCTGCCGACTACGAAAGGGATAGGGTGGAGAAGTACGCAAAGTACTTCAAAGGCAACGAGATTCTGCCCATCCCTGAGTTGGAACAAAAATTAACACCCAGGATCCTCTCGCTGGTCGTTTCGGATCTCAAAACCAAAAGGTTGGTGGGGCTGAAGAAGGAGACATTTGAGGAGTTATTGAGGAAGGCGGGCATCCCATGCCAGTACTTCTGTCGCAAGAGTTTTGCGACGTGGGATGTCCTCCTTCCTACGGAAGACCAGGCTGCGAAGCTGGCAGCCAACAACATTACGACCAGGTGCTTCAGGCTACAGCCGGAATATAGGGGCACCCGTAGGCTCAACGTCACCATCTGCAACGTCCCGGCCTCCTTTACTGGGGAGGTGTTTGCGGCCTACTTAAGCTCTTACGGCCAGGTGGAGGAGTATAAACTCCTCAGATCCCCGGCCGGGACAGCCTACGGGGATTATGCCTTCCGGATGTGCCTGACGAGGGATGGCTTCAAAGCCATCCCCGAGATTCTAATCAGCGGGGACAGACAGATGATAGTGATGGTGGAGGGGCGGAGACCGAGGTGTTGGTCATGCAAAAAAATTGGCCACATCTCGAAGTTCTGCCCCGAGAAACTTGAGAATGCTGCAGCAGCAGCGACAGCAACAACAACAACAACAGTTTCAACAGCCACCACCACCACCACCACCAGCAGTAAAACAGCCGAGGCTCAGGACCCGAGTCAGGGCCAGCCCAAAACAAATGACAAAGAGGGCTGGTCCGAGGTGACGCGGAAGAGGAGGGGTACCCCCAAACAAGGGGAAAAAGGTTTAATGGTATCCCCACCTCAAAACCAAACCAAAACACCGGAACCAGCAGCAGTAACAACACAAGGAAAAGCAACATCGTCAACAACAAAGAAAGGGCCACAGACCCCAACAACAAAGACAACAGCAACAACACCAGGATCACCCACATCGGCAAAAAAGAAAAAGGGGGGAAAAAACAAGGAAGACCATGAAAGCATGGAGACATCGACAAATCTGAAAAGAAGGCGAGACAGCGGGGAGGGGGCTGCCAAAAAAATGTGTGCAGGACCTTCCAGCACCGAAGACCCATTAGAAGGGCCTTCAAATGCATACCCCCAAAAGCAGCCTCTTCCCCAACAAGTTCCAATACAAACACCACTCATGGCTCCTCTTCCGCCACCACCTCCCCTACCACTTCCGTCAATGTTCCCTCCTCAACATTGCATTCCTCGGAATGCCCCCCCTCAGTCGCCACAACCCCCACAATATATACAACCCCCACAATCACCACAACCTCCCCCACCAACTGAAACACCCCCATTTCATCCCCAGGTCCGTAGACATCAGATTGTGCATACAAGGAGAGCACAATCGCTCGAAAGACCATCCCCACAAAAAATAGTCAGGTCGCTATCACTACCATCCCTGAGTCCGATCTCTTCCCCGGAACTCTTTCCGGAACAGACTCCCATTACAACAAACCCCCAGACCACATCATCCCAACATAAAAACGAGGCGGCAAACAGTGCCGATACAGAAAAAAATCAGCAACTCAAAGCTAAACATTTATGCACCGTTGGTGCAGAAGCAGTAACGGACCATCAACTTAAGAAGATGTTAAAACCGTTACTGCAACTGGAAAAGATTGGAAAAAAGAAAGTGAACAATCCATGTAATTTTAAGGGTGCAGCCATGGTGACCACTTTCATCCGTTCGGCTGGTGACCGTACCAAGGGCGTATGGAAGTTCTTGGATACGGTCCGCCAGACCGACACGGGTGTAAAGTTGGCGGAACTGGAGCACCCTTCCTTGAAAAGATGTTTGCCTTTTTGCTCAGGGAGGGTCCCTATTTTAGTTCACCCCTCCTTCTATAGAGCGCTAAAAGTACGGTTCCCGCTGGATGTCGGCGGAGTGTCTAGGGATGGCCGAGTAAACACTGAGCTCGGCACGGGCTCTCTGAGACAGGCCGTTGGCATCCTCACCCCTGGGGATTTCCGGCCCATAGTCGACACTGACTAAGGTAAGTGTGATTGATGTCTTTAAACATTGCCAGTTTGAATGTGAGGGGACTGAGGGATTCAAGCAAGTGTGCGCGCTTGCTTGGTGAACTCAGGAACCTCTGCGTAGATGTTGCTGCAGTGCAGGAGACCCACTTCACTTGCGATGCCGACTGTCGGGTGCTGGAAAACGACTTTAACGTTTTCTCAGCATACGGCAGCCGCATCAGCGTTGGGGTCTCTTTGCTAGTTGGACGCAGCCTTGATGCTGATGTTGACGTTGTTTTTGCAGGTGACGGGGGCCGGCTAGTTGTGGCCGATGTTGCCGTGAAAAGTTTCAAGTTTCGTCTGGTTGCGGTTTATGCGCCCAATATCGCTGCGGAGAGGGTTTCCTTTTTTCGTCGGTTGGCGTCGTTCCTGGACGATAAGAAGCGGCTAGTCTTAATGGGTGATTGGAATGCGATCCTTGATCCCAAGATAGATAAGGTCGGTCGGGGAGCTAGTAGTGCGGGAAGGTGTGAGAGCAGCCTTGTCGGCTTCGTGACTCGTCACGATCTCGTCGACAGGTTTCGTCTTGATCACCCAGGGCGGGAGATGTGGACGTGGCTAGATAGCTCGCCCTCTGCCAAAGTAGGTTCCTACTTGGACAGAGTGTTAGTGAGAAGAGCTGACATTGATTTTGTTAGTTGTCCCACGTTCCACTTGATAGCGTGGACTGACCATAAACTCATTAGAGTCAGTCTGCGGTTAGTTAATAGACCTAGTCTAGCCGGCTACTGGAAGTTCAATACCTCCTTACTGGAGATACGGGACTTCCGGGACCGGCTGGAATCCCTAATTCAGCGGGCGTTAGTGGGGGCGGTTACCGGGAATAGGTGGTGGGCTTCTCTTAAGCATAGAATTAGAGATTTCGCCACCAAGTACGGTCGACAGCTCAACTTAGATAGGACCGCGGAGGCGAAATCTATAGATGATAGACTTTCCCGGGCGGTGGCTGGGGGGGACTCCCTAGGTGTAGAGCTAGCTAGGAGGGACCTTGAGCGTGAGAGTAGCGAGCGCTACAAGGGATCAGTAGTTAGATCTAGGCTAAAAAGAGTTCTCAACGAAGCTGTGAAATCGAACGCGACTGCGCGTGAAGAAGAAGTGCGAAGGTTCCCCGATCGGTACATCGCATCTGTGAAGACCCCGGACGGGCGTCTGCTGCGATCAGGTCGTGAGATACGTGACGCCTTTCGGGCGCACTTTCGGGATCGCTTTGCCCGCTGCACTGATCTCCCGCTCCGGGAGTTTCGTAGCTATCTGGCCGACTTCCCCCGTCTTGGGGCGGCTGAAGCGGCTAGCTGCGAGGGTGTGGTTACTGAATGCGAAGTCCGTGATGCGTTGAAGCAGGTCGGCCTCAACAAGTCGCCGGGACTAGATGGTTTGCCGTACGAAGTGTACTTGAGGATGTCGCACATGTTTGTGCCTATTCTGACGGATATGTTCAACCATTGGTTCGCCCAGGGAGCCATCCCTGGTAGCGTTACCAAGGGCGTGATCACATTGCTGAAGAAAGGTGGCAGGCATGTTTGGGAGGGTTTAGACGATTACAGGCCCATAACTCTGCTTAACACAGAGTTAAAGATTTTGGCCCGGGTCTTAGCGAATCGTTTACAGCTTGTCATTAGTGATCTGATCGGCCCCGAACAGACTTTTGCTGTGAAGGGAAGATCGATCCAGGACAACCTGCACTTGATTCGCGAGGTCCTAGAGGGGATAAAAGACGACACCGAATCCGCGCTGATCAGTTTGGATCAGTCCAAGGCCTTCGATAGGGTAGACCATCGGTTCTTGGCGTCTGTTTTGGAGACTGCCGGATTCCAACCGGAGTTCCGCAGATGGATTAGCATGATGTACCACAACCCTCAGGCAGTGGTGCAGGTGAACGGAAGGCGTTCGGGGGTGATCGCGATCGAGCGATCGGTCCGGCAGGGCTGCCCCCTGTCTCCTCTTCTCTATGTCCTCGCGTTGGAGCCCCTCCTGCGCAGGCTTAGGGATGAGGGGACAAGTCCGGCACTGCGCGGTATCCCATTCGTTGGCCGCCTTGCGGCTAGGGTTTCCGCGTTCGCTGATGACGTCACAGTTTTCGTATCCCGCCTTCAGGATATAGAGGCTGTGAAAGAGGCGGTTGTCGAGTATGAGCGGATTGCAGGGGCCAAGGTCAATTTTGACAAAAGCGAAGGTTTGCGGCTTGGTGCTTGGAGGGGTAGCAATACTCTTCCAGGGCCCTTCCGCTGGAGTGACGGACCCATCCGCATCCTCGGGGTGTGGTTTGGGCCCGACCTCCAACTGGAGCGAAATTGGTCGGAAGTACATGCTAAGGTGAATGCTCAGGTGGGAATCTGGCTTTCAAGGAGGTTGTCCTTAAAGGGCAGGGCGGAGGCGTGCGCCGCGTACGTCTTCCCCTTGATCCTTTACCGATTAGCTGTACTCCCTCTGCCTAAGGCACATCGGTTGGCACTGCAACGATCCCTCTCCAGACTTGTCTGGGGAGGTGCAAGGCCGATGGTCCGTAGACAGGTCTGTATCCAACGTACACGCAACGGGGGTCTGGGTATGCCTGATCTGGAGAGCCACTGGCTTGCTGAAAGACTTGCATATCTGGGCCGTGTCTTGACGGGGGACTCAGTGTGGAGACGAAAGGCGAGTCGGACTTTTCCTCGCCTCAAGTCAGACCCAAAGGCTGAAGGTCGACGTAAGCCTTTGGGCGAAGCACTGTTTGTCCGCGAGTGCCGAAAGGCCCTTCGTAACCTTCTTGGGTCCAGTGACCTTTCATGGCCTCGGAAGGAGCTGTATCGGGAATTAGTGGTGGGTTCCGCTTCTGATCCTCTCAGCGTGCGGCACGGCTGGACGGCGGAGGAGATCCGCTCTCACTGGAATTGGGCGCCAGGATCGAGCTTCTTGAACAACTCCGAGTTCTCGCTCACCTGGCGACTTGTTCGGAATGCGTTATCCCTTCGCGGCTTGAACTTCAAGGCGGGCCTGGCAGACATGCCTGATTGCCCTCGCTGCAGCAGTGGCTTAGAAGAAACGGCTGAGCACGCCTTCTACTACTGCGAGCGAGTCCGCCCGTTTTGGGATCACGTCGGGGAGTGGACGGCTCGCATCGAACCCAAACAGCTTGTGCTGCTCGACGTTGGTTACGTCGTAGACAACGTTCTTCCTCCGTATCACGGTGAGAAGCGTGTGGTGTTTCTCGCGATCCTAGCTGTAGCTAGAATGGTGATTTGGACGACGCGAAACAAGGGATTGTATGACGATGCAAACTTTTCTCATCGTGATCTGGTCTTGTATTTTCGGCATCAGCTGAGGGTCAAAATCAGATGCGATAGAAAATGCTTGGATCGCATAACATTCAGCAAAAGGTGGGTGACTGCAGCGAGCTTGGTCGTACGAAAGGGGGCAATGTTGGAGTCATCCTTCCCGCCTCTGCCTACCCATGGCGTCTATGGAACGGGTCCCTAGGGACCCCACCCTTGGTAAGTAGGATTTTGCTTTGTTTTGTTTTTTTCCCCTTGCAACCTAGTTAGCAGTATGTTGTGAGTCATTGTCCCCGTCATTTAGTCGCTAGCACTCAAGATCTTCCCCAACCCCATTATTTTTGTACCTCAACCTGTATCCCAGTCCGCTTTTTGAAGATCTTGAACATTCATATGTATAAAATCAAATCACCCGCTTCTATCGACCCATGCCGAGCCCGACCCTTTTAATTCTTTTATCCCTGTAGAGTAGGAACCCTGCCCCACCTAGGGTAGGTCCGGCTTGTTTCCGGTATTTTCGACCCGGAAAACAGTCGGCCTCCAATTTTATAGACGGGGGGATGGGAGGGAAACCAAACGGGGAATTTTTTCCTTGTTTTTCGTATACATATGTTTTTTCGGGGTTTTTTCTCCCATTCCCAGCATATCCATCAAAATCATACATTGTAAATAAAATCATGCATAAGTTTCGGGTTTTAAGTAGGAATTTTTCATAGAGCAAATGCGGTATTGTGGTGGCTGCTGCGTGTATGGCGATGGACGAGTGATTATATATTGTATTGTTGAATGGGTCGGCGAATGTGGCTAGCTAGGTTCCCCATAGAAAATACAGTTATAGCATGACCGCTCCCTTCCCCTCCCCCAAAACCACAAGGCCTCGTGCCTTCTTTGTACTTACAAAGAAATAAAGTTAAGTCAACCCCCGCCGTTATTACGTGTGTTATAACTTGGAATACGTGTATTACTTGTTAGAACTTAGTAATCTCGGTAAGACTTGTTTTTCGTCAGACTTTATTTTTTTTTGCAAGCTTACCCGAGTAGTGACTTGTGACACTTTTTAGAAAAAGAATTTCAGAAGTAGTTACTTGTGACAATTTTTAGTTTAACTTTGACACTTGTTTTAATTTTCCGGCGTTTATTTTTCTTGTGGTCGGACTAGATTTATTTTGAGTTTTTCTTTTTTAATTTAGCGGGGGTATCTACTAGTTCAAATCTTTTTTTACGGCGGGTTGCCTAATTTTATAATTTTCACTTTTTTTGTTGAACAGTAGAACCCCCCTCCTCCACACTTGCAACAGGTGGGGGCTTTAGTTTTACCCTCCTGGCTGCAAACTATACCGCAGTCATGGAGGGTTCTACCTCCCCAAAAAATGACATTGACAAAACCAAACAAGATTCTTCACAAGAGAGTTTGATAGGCGCGAATTGGCCATCGCTGCCGGTCCCCGCTGATTCGCAAAGAACAATACCTGACGCAACACAAGATACTCCTATACAGCCAGCCCAAAAGAGCCCCACACCTTGGAAGGGCCAGCAGAGGGGACCTGCCGACTACGAAAGGGATAGGGTGGAGAAGTACGCAAAGTACTTCAAAGGCAACGAGATTCTGCCCATCCCTGAGTTGGAACAAAAATTAACACCCAGGATCCTCTCGCTGGTCGTTTCGGATCTCAAAACCAAAAGGTTGGTGGGGCTGAAGAAGGAGACATTTGAGGAGTTATTGAGGAAGGCGGGCATCCCATGCCAGTACTTCTGTCGCAAGAGTTTTGCGACGTGGGATGTCCTCCTTCCTACGGAAGACCAGGCTGCGAAGCTGGCAGCCAACAACATTACGACCAGGTGCTTCAGGCTACAGCCGGAATATAGGGGCACCCGTAGGCTCAACGTCACCATCTGCAACGTCCCGGCCTCCTTTACTGGGGAGGTGTTTGCGGCCTACTTAAGCTCTTACGGCCAGGTGGAGGAGTATAAACTCCTCAGATCCCCGGCCGGGACAGCCTACGGGGATTATGCCTTCCGGATGTGCCTGACGAGGGATGGCTTCAAAGCCATCCCCGAGATTCTAATCAGCGGGGACAGACAGATGATAGTGACGGTGGAGGGGCGGAGACCGAGGTGTTGGTCATGCAAAAAAATTGGCCACATCTCGAAGTTCTGCCCCGAGAAACTTGAGAATGCTGCAGCAGCAGCGACAGCAACAACAACAACAACAGTTTCAACAGCCACCACCACCACCAGCAGTAAAACAGCCGAGGCTCAGGACCCGAGTCAGGGCCAGCCCAAAACAAATGACAAAGAGGGCTGGTCCGAGGTGACGCGGAAGAGGAGGGGTACCCCCAAACAAGGGGAAAAAGGTTTAATGGTATCCCCACCTCAAAACCAAACCAAAACGCCGGAACCAGCAGCAGTAACAACACAAGGAAAAGCAACATCGTCAACAACAAAGAAAGGGCCACAGACCCCAACAACAAAGACAACAGCAACAACACCAGGATCACCCACATCGGCAAAAAAGAAAAAGGGGGGAAAAAACAAGGAAGACCATGAAAGCATGGAGACATCGACAAATCTGAAAAGAAGGCGAGACAGCGGGGAGGGGGCTGCCAAAAAAATGTGTGCAGGACCTTCCAGCACCGAAGACCCATTAGAAGGGCCTTCAAATGCATACCCCCAAAAGCAGCCTCTTCCCCAACAAGTTCCAATACAAACACCACTCATGGCTCCTCTTCCGCCACCACCTCCCCTACCACTTCCGTCAATGTTCCCTCCTCAACATTGCATTCCTCGGAATGCCCCCCCTCAGTCGCCACAACCCCCACAATATATACAACCCCCACAATCACCACAACCTCCCCCACCAACTGAAACACCCCCATTTCATCCCCAGGTCCGTAGACATCAGATTGTGCATACAAGGAGAGCACAATCGCTCGAAAGACCATCCCCACAAAAAATAGTCAGGTCGCTATCACTACCATCCCTGAGTCCGATCTCTTCCCCGGAACTCTTTCCGGAACAGACTCCCATTACAACAAACCCCCAGACCACATCATCCCAACATAAAAACGAGGCGGCAAACAGTGCCGATACAGAAAAAAATCAGCAACTCAAAGCTAAACATTTATGCACCGTTGGTGCAGAAGCAGTAACGGACCATCAACTTAAGAAGATGTTAAAACCGTTACTGCAACTGGAAAAGATTGGAAAAAAGAAAGTGAACAATCCATGTAATTTTAAGGGTGCAGCCATGGTGACCACTTTCATCCGTTCGGCTGGTGACCGTACCAAGGGCGTATGGAAGTTCTTGGATACGGTCCGCCAGACCGACACGGGTGTAAAGTTGGCGGAACTGGAGCACCCTTCCTTGAAAAGATGTTTGCCTTTTTGCTCAGGGAGGGTCCCTATTTTAGTTCACCCCTCCTTCTATAGAGCGCTAAAAGTACGGTTCCCGCTGGATGTCGGCGGAGTGTCTAGGGATGGCCGAGTAAACACTGAGCTCGGCACGGGCTCTCTGAGACAGGCCGTTGGCATCCTCACCCCTGGGGATTTCCGGCCCATAGTCGACACTGACTAAGGTAAGTGTGATTGATGTCTTTAAACATTGCCAGTTTGAATGTGAGGGGACTGAGGGATTCAAGCAAGTGTGCGCGCTTGCTTGGTGAACTCAGGAACCTCTGCGTAGATGTTGCTGCAGTGCAGGAGACCCACTTCACTTGCGATGCCGACTGTCGGGTGCTGGAAAACGACTTTAACGTTTTCTCAGCATACGGCAGCCGCATCAGCGTTGGGGTCTCTTTGCTAGTTGGACGCAGCCTTGATGCTGATGTTGACGTTGTTTTTGCAGGTGACGGGGGCCGGCTGGTTGTGGCCGATGTTGCCGTGAAAAGTTTCAAGTTTCGTCTGGTTGCGGTTTATGCGCCCAATATCGCTGCGGAGAGGGTTTCCTTTTTTCGTCGGTTGGCGTCGTTCCTGGACGATAAGAAGCGGCTAGTCTTAATGGGTGATTGGAATGCGATCCTTGATCCCAAGATAGATAAGGTCGGTCGGGGAGCTAGTAGTGCGGGAAGGTGTGAGAGCAGCCTTGTCGGCTTCGTGACTCGTCACGATCTCGTCGACAGGTTTCGTCTTGATCACCCAGGGCGGGAGATGTGGACGTGGCTAGATAGCTCGCCCTCTGCCAAAGTAGGTTCCTACTTGGACAGAGTGGTAGTGAGAAGAGCTGACATTGATTTTGTTAGTTGTCCCACGTTCCACTTGATAGCGTGGACTGACCATAAACTCATTAGAGTCAGTCTGCGGTTAGTTAATAGACCTAGTCTAGCCGGCTACTGGAAGTTCAATACCTCCTTACTGGAGATACGGGACTTCCGGGACCGGCTGGAATCCCTAATTCAGCGGGCGTTAGTGGGGGCGGTTACCGGGAATAGGTGGTGGGCTTCTCTTAAGCATAGAATTAGAGATTTCGCCACCAAGTACGGTCGACAGCTCAACTTAGATAGGACCGCGGAGGCGAAATCTATAGATGATAGACTTTCCCGGGCGGTGGCTGGGGGGGACTCCCTAGGTGTAGAGCTAGCTAGGAGGGACCTTGAGCGTGAGAGTAGCGAGCGCTACAAGGGATCAGTAGTTAGATCTAGGCTAAAAAGAGTTCTCAACGAAGCTGTGAAATCGAACGCGACTGCGCGTGAAGAAGAAGTGCGAAGGTTCCCCGATCGGTACATCGCATCTGTGAAGACCCCGGACGGGCGTCTGCTGCGATCAGGTCGTGAGATACGTGACGCCTTTCGGGCGCACTTTCGGGATCGCTTTGCCCGCTGCACTGATCTCCCGCTCCGGGAGTTTCGTAGCTATCTGGCCGACTTCCCCCGTCTTGGGGCGGCTGAAGCGGCTGGCTGCGAGGGTGTGGTTACTGAATGCGAAGTCCGTGATGCGTTGAAGCAGGTCGGCCTCAACAAGTCGCCGGGACTAGATGGTTTGCCGTACGAAGTGTACTTGAGGATGTCGCACATGTTTGTGCCTATTCTGACGGATATGTTCAACCATTGGTTCGCCCAGGGAGCCATCCCTGGTAGCGTTACCAAGGGCGTGATCACATTGCTGAAGAAAGGTGGCAGGCATGTTTGGGAGGGTTTAGACGATTACAGGCCCATAACTCTGCTTAACACAGAGTTAAAGATTTTGGCCCGGGTCTTAGCGAATCGTTTACAGCTTGTCATTAGTGATCTGATCGGCCCCGAACAGACTTTTGCTGTGAAGGGAAGATCGATCCAGGACAACCTGCACTTGATTCGCGAGGTCCTAGAGGGGATAAAAGACGACACCGAATCCGCGCTGATCAGTTTGGATCAGTCCAAGGCCTTCGATAGGGTAGACCATCGGTTCTTGGCGTCTGTTTTGGAGACTGCCGGATTCCAACCGGAGTTCCGCAGATGGATTAGCATGATGTACCACAACCCTCAGGCAGTGGTGCAGGTGAACGGAAGGCGTTCGGGGGTGATCGCGATCGAGCGATCGGTCCGGCAGGGCTGCCCCCTGTCTCCTCTTCTCTATGTCCTCGCGTTGGAGCCCCTCCTGCGCAGGCTTAGGGATGAGGGGACAAGTCCGGCACTGCGCGGTATCCCATTCGTTGGCCGCCTTGCGGCTAGGGTTTCCGCGTTCGCTGATGACGTCACAGTTTTCGTATCCCGCCTTCAGGATATAGAGGCTGTGAAAGAGGCGGTTGTCGAGTATGAGCGGATTGCAGGGGCCAAGGTCAATTTTGACAAAAGCGAAGGTTTGCGGCTTGGTGCTTGGAGGGGTAGCAATACTCTTCCAGGGCCCTTCCGCTGGAGTGACGGACCCATCCGCATCCTCGGGGTGTGGTTTGGGCCCGACCTCCAACTGGAGCGAAATTGGTCGGAAGTACATGCTAAGGTGAATGCTCAGGTGGGAATCTGGCTTTCAAGGAGGTTGTCCTTAAAGGGCAGGGCGGAGGCGTGCGCCGCGTACGTCTTCCCCTTGATCCTTTACCGATTAGCTGTACTCCCTCTGCCTAAGGCACATCGGTTGGCACTGCAACGATCCCTCTCCAGACTTGTCTGGGGAGGTGCAAGGCCGATGGTCCGTAGACAGGTCTGTATCCAACGTACACGCAACGGGGGTCTGGGTATGCCTGATCTGGAGAGCCACTGGCTTGCTGAAAGACTTGCATATCTGGGCCGTGTCTTGACGGGGGACTCAGTGTGGAGACGAAAGGCGAGTCGGACTTTTCCTCGCCTCAAGTCGGACCCAAAGGCTGAAGGTCGACGTAAGCCTTTGGGCGAAGCACTGTTTGTCCGCGAGTGCCGAAAGGCCCTTCGTAACCTTCTTGGGTCCAGTGACCTTTCATGGCCTCGGAAGGAGCTGTATCGGGAATTAGTGGTGGGTTCCGCTTCTGATCCTCTCAGCGTGCGGCACGGCTGGACGGCGGGGGAGATCCGCTCTCACTGGAATTGGGCGCCAGGATCGAGCTTCTTGAACAACTCCGAGTTCTCGCTCACCTGGCGACTTGTTCGGAATGCGTTATCCCTTCGCGGCTTGAACTTCAAGGCGGGCCTGGCAGACATGCCTGATTGCCCTCGCTGCAGCAGTGGCTTAGAAGAAACGGCTGAGCACGCCTTCTACTACTGCGAGCGAGTCCGCCCGTTTTGGGATCACGTCGGGGAGTGGACGGCTCGCATCGAACCCAAACAGCTTGTGCTGCTCGACGTTGGTTACGTCGTAGACAACGTTCTTCCTCCGTATCACGGTGAGAAGCGTGTGGTGTTTCTCGCGATCCTAGCTGTAGCTAGAATGGTGATTTGGACGACGCGAAACAAGGGATTGTATGACGATGCAAACTTTTCTCATCGTGATCTGGTCTTGTATTTTCGGCATCAGCTGAGGGTCAAAATCAGATGCGATAGAAAATGCTTGGATCGCATAACATTCAGCAAAAGGTGGGTGACTGCAGCGAGCTTGGTCGTACGAAAGGGGGCAATGTTGGAGTCATCCTTCCCGCCTCTGCCTACCCATGGCGTCTATGGAACGGGTCCCTAGGGACCCCACCCTTGGTAAGTAGGATTTTGCTTTGTTTTGTTTTTTTCCCCTTGCAACCGAGTTAGCAGTATGTTGTGAGTCATTGTCCCCGTCATTTAGTCGCTAGCACTCAAGATCTTCCCCAACCCCATTATTTTTGTACCTCAACCTGTATCCCAGTCCGCTTTTTGAAGATCTTGAACATTCATATGTATAAAATCAAATCACCCGCTTCTATCGACCCATGCCGAGCCCGACCCTTTTAATTCTTTTATCCCTGTAGAGTAGGAACCCTGCCCCACCTAGGGTAGGTCCGGCTTGTTTCCGGTATTTTCGACCCGGAAAACAGTCGGCCTCCAATTTTATAGACGGGGGGATGGGAGGGAAACCAAACGGGGAATTTTTTCCTTGTTTTTCGTATACATATGTTTTTTCGGGGTTTTTTCTCCCATTCCCAGCATATCCATCAAAATCATACATTGTAAATAAAATCATGCATAAGTTTCGGGTTTTAAGTAGGAATTTTTCATAGAGCAAATGCGGTATTGTGGTGGCTGCTGCGTGTATGGCGATGGACGAGTGATTATATATTGTATTGTTGAATGGGTCGGCGAATGTGGCTAGCTAGGTTCCCCATAGAAAATACAGTTATAGCATGACCGCTCCCTTCCCCTCCCCCAAAACCACAAGGCCTCGTGCCTTCTTTGTACTTACAAAGAAATAAAGTTAAGTCAACCCCCGCCGTTATTACGTGTGTTATAACTTGGAATACGTGTATTACTTGTTAGAACTTAGTAATCTCGGTAAGACTTGTTTTTCGTCAGACTTTATTTTTTTTTTTGCAAGCTTACCCGAGTAGTGACTTGTGACACTTTTTAGAAAAAGAATTTCAGAAGTAGTTACTTGTGACAATTTTTAGTTTAACTTTGACACTTGTTTTAATTTTCCGGCGTTTATTTTTCTTGTGGTCGGACTAGATTTATTTTGAGTTTTTCTTTTTTAATTTAGCGGGGGTATCTACTAGTTCAAATCTTTTTTTACGGCGGGTTGCCTAATTTTATAATTTTCACTTTTTTGTTGAACAGTAGAACCCCCCTCCTCCACACTTGCAACAGGTGGGGGCTTTAGTTTTACCCTCCTGGCTGCAAACTATACCGCAGTCATGGAGGGTTCTACCTCCCCAAAAAATGACATTGACAAAACCAAACAAGATTCTTCACAAGAGAGTTTGATAGGCGCGAATTGGCCATCGCTGCCGGTCCCCGCTGATTCGCAAAGAACAATACCTGACGCAACACAAGATACTCCTATACAGCCAGCCCAAAAGAGCCCCACACCTTGGAAGGGCCAGCAGAGGGGACCTGCCGACTACGAAAGGGATAGGGTGGAGAAGTACGCAAAGTACTTCAAAGGCAACGAGATTCTGCCCATCCCTGAGTTGGAACAAAAATTAACACCCAGGATCCTCTCGCTGGTCGTTTCGGATCTCAAAACCAAAAGGTTGGTGGGGCTGAAGAAGGAGACATTTGAGGAGTTATTGAGGAAGGCGGGCATCCCATGCCAGTACTTCTGTCGCAAGAGTTTTGCGACGTGGGATGTCCTCCTTCCTACGGAAGACCAGGCTGCGAAGCTGGCAGCCAACAACATTACGACCAGGTGCTTCAGGCTACAGCCGGAATATAGGGGCACCCGTAGGCTCAACGTCACCATCTGCAACGTCCCGGCCTCCTTTACTGGGGAGGTGTTTGCGGCCTACTTAAGCTCTTACGGCCAGGTGGAGGAGTATAAACTCCTCAGATCCCCGGCCGGGACAGCCTACGGGGATTATGCCTTCCGGATGTGCCTGACGAGGGATGGCTTCAAAGCCATCCCCGAGATTCTAATCAGCGGGGACAGACAGATGATAGTGACGGTGGAGGGGCGGAGACCGAGGTGTTGGTCATGCAAAAAAATTGGCCACATCTCGAAGTTCTGCCCCGAGAAACTTGAGAATGCTGCAGCAGCAGCGACAGCAACAACAACAACAACAGTTTCAACAGCCACCACCACCACCACCAGCAGTAAAACAGCCGAGGCTCAGGACCCGAGTCAGGGCCAGCCCAAAACAAATGACAAAGAGGGCTGGTCCGAGGTGACGCGGAAGAGGAGGGGTACCCCCAAACAAGGGGAAAAAGGTTTAATGGTATCCCCACCTCAAAACCAAACCAAAACGCCGGAACCAGCAGCAGTAACAACACAAGGAAAAGCAACATCGTCAACAACAAAGAAAGGGCCACAGACCCCAACAACAAAGACAACAGCAACAACACCAGGATCACCCACATCGGCAAAAAAGAAAAAGGGGGGAAAAAACAAGGAAGACCATGAAAGCATGGAGACATCGACAAATCTGAAAAGAAGGCGAGACAGCGGGGAGGGGGCTGCCAAAAAAATGTGTGCAGGACCTTCCAGCACCGAAGACCCATTAGAAGGGCCTTCAAATGCATACCCCCAAAAGCAGCCTCTTCCCCAACAAGTTCCAATACAAACACCACTCATGGCTCCTCTTCCGCCACCACCTCCCCTACCACTTCCGTCAATGTTCCCTCCTCAACATTGCATTCCTCGGAATGCCCCCCCTCAGTCGCCACAACCCCCACAATATATACAACCCCCACAATCACCACAACCTCCCCCACCAACTGAAACACCCCCATTTCATCCCCAGGTCCGTAGACATCAGATTGTGCATACAAGGAGAGCACAATCGCTCGAAAGACCATCCCCACAAAAAATAGTCAGGTCGCTATCACTACCATCCCTGAGTCCGATCTCTTCCCCGGAACTCTTTCCGAAACAGACTCCCATTACAACAAACCCCCAGACCACATCATCCCAACATAAAAACGAGGCGGCAAACAGTGCCGATACAGAAAAAAATCAGCAACTCAAAGCTAAACATTTATGCACCGTTGGTGCAGAAGCAGTAACGGACCATCAACTTAAGAAGATGTTAAAACCGTTACTGCAACTGGAAAAGATTGGAAAAAAGAAAGTGAACAATCCATGTAATTTTAAGGGTGCAGCCATGGTGACCACTTTCATCCGTTCGGCTGGTGACCGTACCAAGGGCGTATGGAAGTTCTTGGATACGGTCCGCCAGACCGACACGGGTGTAAAGTTGGCGGAACTGGAGCACCCTTCCTTGAAAAGATGTTTGCCTTTTTGCTCAGGGAGGGTCCCTATTTTAGTTCACCCCTCCTTCTATAGAGCGCTAAAAGTACGGTTCCCGCTGGATGTCGGCGGAGTGTCTAGGGATGGCCGAGTAAACACTGAGCTCGGCACGGGCTCTCTGAGACAGGCCGTTGGCATCCTCACCCCTGGGGATTTCCGGCCCATAGTCGACACTGACTAAGGTAAGTGTGATTGATGTCTTTAAACATTGCCAGTTTGAATGTGAGGGGACTGAGGGATTCAAGCAAGTGTGCGCGCTTGCTTGGTGAACTCAGGAACCTCTGCGTAGATGTTGCTGCAGTGCAGGAGACCCACTTCACTTGCGATGCCGACTGTCGGGTGCTGGAAAACGACTTTAACGTTTTCTCAGCATACGGCAGCCGCATCAGCGTTGGGGTCTCTTTGCTAGTTGGACGCAGCCTTGATGCTGATGTTGACGTTGTTTTTGCAGGTGACGGGGGCCGGCTGGTTGTGGCCGATGTTGCCGTGAAAAGTTTCAAGTTTCGTCTGGTTGCGGTTTATGCGCCCAATATCGCTGCGGAGAGGGTTTCCTTTTTTCGTCGGTTGGCGTCGTTCCTGGACGATAAGAAGCGGCTAGTCTTAATGGGTGATTGGAATGCGATCCTTGATCCCAAGATAGATAAGGTCGGTCGGGGAGCTAGTAGTGCGGGAAGGTGTGAGAGCAGCCTTGTCGGCTTCGTGACTCGTCACGATCTCGTCGACAGGTTTCGTCTTGATCACCCAGGGCGGGAGATGTGGACGTGGCTAGATAGCTCGCCCTCTGCCAAAGTAGGTTCCTACTTGGACAGAGTGTTAGTGAGAAGAGCTGACATTGATTTTGTTAGTTGTCCCACGTTCCACTTGATAGCGTGGACTGACCATAAACTCATTAGAGTCAGTCTGCGGTTAGTTAATAGACCTAGTCTAGCCGGCTACTGGAAGTTCAATACCTCCTTACTGGAGATACGGGACTTCCGGGACCGGCTGGAATCCCTAATTCAGCGGGCGTTAGTGGGGGCGGTTACCGGGAATAGGTGGTGGGCTTCTCTTAAGCATAGAATTAGAGATTTCGCCACCAAGTACGGTCGACAGCTCAACTTAGATAGGACCGCGGAGGCGAAATCTATAGATGATAGACTTTCCCGGGCGGTGGCTGGGGGGGACTCCCTAGGTGTAGAGCTAGCTAGGAGGGACCTTGAGCGTGAGAGTAGCGAGCGCTACAAGGGATCAGTAGTTAGATCTAGGCTAAAAAGAGTTCTCAACGAAGCTGTGAAATCGAACGCGACTGCGCGTGAAGAAGAAGTGCGAAGGTTCCCCGATCGGTACATCGCATCTGTGAAGACCCCGGACGGGCGTCTGCTGCGATCAGGTCGTGAGATACGTGACGCCTTTCGGGCGCACTTTCGGGATCGCTTTGCCCGCTGCACTGATCTCCCGCTCCGGGAGTTTCGTAGCTATCTGGCCGACTTCCCCCGTCTTGGGGCGGCTGAAGCGGCTAGCTGCGAGGGTGTGGTTACTGAATGCGAAGTCCGTGATGCGTTGAAGCAGGTCGGCCTCAACAAGTCGCCGGGACTAGATGGTTTGCCGTACGAAGTGTACTTGAGGATGTCGCACATGTTTGTGCCTATTCTGACGGATATGTTCAACCATTGGTTCGCCCAGGGAGCCATCCCTGGTAGCGTTACCAAGGGCGTGATCACATTGCTGAAGAAAGGTGGCAGGCATGTTTGGGAGGGTTTAGACGATTACAGGCCCATAACTCTGCTTAACACAGAGTTAAAGATTTTGGCCCGGGTCTTAGCGAATCGTTTACAGCTTGTCATTAGTGATCTGATCGGCCCCGAACAGACTTTTGCTGTGAAGGGAAGATCGATCCAGGACAACCTGCACTTGATTCGCGAGGTCCTAGAGGGGATAAAAGACGACACCGAATCCGCGCTGATCAGTTTGGATCAGTCCAAGGCCTTCGATAGGGTAGACCATCGGTTCTTGGCGTCTGTTTTGGAGACTGCCGGATTCCAACCGGAGTTCCGCAGATGGATTAGCATGATGTACCACAACCCTCAGGCAGTGGTGCAGGTGAACGGAAGGCGTTCGGGGGTGATCGCGATCGAGCGATCGGTCCGGCAGGGCTGCCCCCTGTCTCCTCTTCTCTATGTCCTCGCGTTGGAGCCCCTCCTGCGCAGGCTTAGGGATGAGGGGACAAGTCCGGCACTGCGCGGTATCCCATTCGTTGGCCGCCTTGCGGCTAGGGTTTCCGCGTTCGCTGATGACGTCACAGTTTTCGTATCCCGCCTTCAGGATATAGAGGCTGTGAAAGAGGCGGTTGTCGAGTATGAGCGGATTGCAGGGGCCAAGGTCAATTTTGACAAAAGCGAAGGTTTGCGGCTTGGTGCTTGGAGGGGTAGCAATACTCTTCCAGGGCCCTTCCGCTGGAGTGACGGACCCATCCGCATCCTCGGGGTGTGGTTTGGGCCCGACCTCCAACTGGAGCGAAATTGGTCGGAAGTACATGCTAAGGTGAATGCTCAGGTGGGAATCTGGCTTTCAAGGAGGTTGTCCTTAAAGGGCAGGGCGGAGGCGTGCGCCGCGTACGTCTTCCCCTTGATCCTTTACCGATTAGCTGTACTCCCTCTGCCTAAGGCACATCGGTTGGCACTGCAACGATCCCTCTCCAGACTTGTCTGGGGAGGTGCAAGGCCGATGGTCCGTAGACAGGTCTGTATCCAACGTACACGCAACGGGGGTCTGGGTATGCCTGATCTGGAGAGCCACTGGCTTGCTGAAAGACTTGCATATCTGGGCCGTGTCTTGACGGGGGACTCAGTGTGGAGACGAAAGGCGAGTCGGACTTTTCCTCGCCTCAAGTCAGACCCAAAGGCTGAAGGTCGACGTAAGCCTTTGGGCGAAGCACTGTTTGTCCGCGAGTGCCGAAAGGCCCTTCGTAACCTTCTTGGGTCCAGTGACCTTTCATGGCCTCGGAAGGAGCTGTATCGGGAATTAGTGGTGGGTTCCGCTTCTGATCCTCTCAGCGTGCGGCACGGCTGGACGGCGGAGGAGATCCGCTCTCACTGGAATTGGGCGCCAGGATCGAGCTTCTTGAACAACTCCGAGTTCTCGCTCACCTGGCGACTTGTTCGGAATGCGTTATCCCTTCGCGGCTTGAACTTCAAGGCGGGCCTGGCAGACATGCCTGATTGCCCTCGCTGCAGCAGTGGCTTAGAAGAAACGGCTGAGCACGCCTTCTACTACTGCGAGCGAGTCCGCCCGTTTTGGGATCACGTCGGGGAGTGGACGGCTCGCATCGAACCCAAACAGCTTGTGCTGCTCGACGTTGGTTACGTCGTAGACAACGTTCTTCCTCCGTATCACGGTGAGAAGCGTGTGGTGTTTCTCGCGATCCTAGCTGTAGCTAGAATGGTGATTTGGACGACGCGAAACAAGGGATTGTATGACGATGCAAACTTTTCTCATCGTGATCTGGTCTTGTATTTTCGGCATCAGCTGAGGGTCAAAATCAGATGCGATAGAAAACGCTTGGATCGCATAACATTCAGCAAAAGGTGGGTGACTGCAGCGAGCTTGGTCGTACGAAAGGGGGCAATGTTGGAGTCATCCTTCCCGCCTCTGCCTACCCATGGCGTCTATGGAACGGGTCCCTAGAGACCCCACCCTTGGTAAGTAGGATTTTGCTTTGTTTTGTTTTTTCCCCTTGCAACCTAGTTAGCAGTATGTTGTGAGTCATTGTCCCCGTCATTTAGTCGCTAGCACTCAAGATCTTCCCCAACCCCATTATTTTTGTACCTCAACCTGTATCCCAGTCCGCTTTTTGAAGATCTTGAACATTCATATGTATAAAATCAAATCACCCGCTTCTATCGACCCATGCCGAGCCCGACCCTTTTAATTCTTTTATCCCTGTAGAGTAGGAACCCTGCCCCACCTAGGGTAGGTCCGGCTTGTTTCCGGTATTTTCGACCCGGAAAACAGTCGGCCTCCAATTTTATAGACGGGGGGATGGGAGGGAAACCAAACGGGGAATTTTTTCCTTGTTTTTCGTATACATATGTTTTTTCGGGGTTTTTTTCTCCCATTCCCAGCATATCCATCAAAATCATACATTGTAAATAAAATCATGCATAAGTTTCGGGTTTTAAGTAGGAATTTTTCATAGAGCAAATGCGGTATTGTGGTGGCTGCTGCGTGTATGGCGATGGACGAGTGATTATATATTGTATTGTTGAATGGGTCGGCGAATGTGGCTAGCTAGGTTCCCCATAGAAAATACAGTTATAGCATGACCGCTCCCTTCCCCTCCCCCAAAACCACAAGGCCTCGTGCCTTCTTTGTACTTACAAAGAAATAAAGTTAAGTCAACCCCCGCCGTTATTACGTGTGTTATAACTTGGAATACGTGTATTACTTGTTAGAACTTAGTAATCTCGGTAAGACTTGTTTTTCGTCAGACTTTATTTTTTTTTGCAAGCTTACCCGAGTAGTGACTTGTGACACTTTTTAGAAAAAGAATTTCAGAAGTAGTTACTTGTGACAATTTTTAGTTTAACTTTGACACTTGTTTTAATTTTCCGGCGTTTATTTTTCTTGTGGTCGGACTAGATTTATTTTGAGTTTTTCTTTTTTAATTTAGCGGGGGTATCTACTAGTTCAAATCTTTTTTTACGGCGGGTTGCCTAATTTTATAATTTTCACTTTTTTGTTGAACAGTAGAACCCCCCTCCTCCACACTTGCAACAGGTGGGGGCTTTAGTTTTACCCTCCTGGCTGCAAACTATACCGCAGTCATGGAGGGTTCTACCTCCCCAAAAAATGACATTGACAAAACCAAACAAGATTCTTCACAAGAGAGTTTGATAGGCGCGAATTGGCCATCGCTGCCGGTCCCCGCTGATTCGCAAAGAACAATACCTGACGCAACACAAGATACTCCTATACAGCCAGCCCAAAAGAGCCCCACACCTTGGAAGGGCCAGCAGAGGGGACCTGCCGACTACGAAAGGGATAGGGTGGAGAAGTACGCAAAGTACTTCAAAGGCAACGAGATTCTGCCCATCCCTGAGTTGGAACAAAAATTAACACCCAGGATCCTCTCGCTGGTCGTTTCGGATCTCAAAACCAAAAGGTTGGTGGGGCTGAAGAAGGAGACATTTGAGGAGTTATTGAGGAAGGCGGGCATCCCATGCCAGTACTTCTGTCGCAAGAGTTTTGCGACGTGGGATGTCCTCCTTCCTACGGAAGACCAGGCTGCGAAGCTGGCAGCCAACAACATTACGACCAGGTGCTTCAGGCTACAGCCGGAATATAGGGGCACCCGTAGGCTCAACGTCACCATCTGCAACGTCCCGGCCTCCTTTACTGGGGAGGTGTTTGCGGCCTACTTAAGCTCTTACGGCCAGGTGGAGGAGTATAAACTCCTCAGATCCCCGGCCGGGACAGCCTACGGGGATTATGCCTTCCGGATGTGCCTGACGAGGGATGGCTTCAAAGCCATCCCCGAGATTCTAATCAGCGGGGACAGACAGATGATAGTGATGGTGGAGGGGCGGAGACCGAGGTGTTGGTCATGCAAAAAAATTGGCCACATCTCGAAGTTCTGCCCCGAGAAACTTGAGAATGCTGCAGCAGCAGCGACAGCAACAACAACAACAACAGTTTCAACAGCCACCACCACCACCACCACCAGCAGTAAAACAGCCGAGGCTCAGGACCCGAGTCAGGGCCAGCCCAAAACAAATGACAAAGAGGGCTGGTCCGAGGTGACGCGGAAGAGGAGGGGTACCCCCAAACAAGGGGAAAAAGGTTTAATGGTATCCCCACCTCAAAACCAAACCAAAACGCCGGAACCAGCAGCAGTAACAACACAAGGAAAAGCAACATCGTCAACAACAAAGAAAGGGCCACAGACCCCAACAACAAAGACAACAGCAACAACACCAGGATCACCCACATCGGCAAAAAAGAAAAAGGGGGGAAAAAACAAGGAAGACCATGAAAGCATGGAGACATCGACAAATCTGAAAAGAAGGCGAGACAGCGGGGAGGGGGCTGCCAAAAAAATGTGTGCAGGACCTTCCAGCACCGAAGACCCATTAGAAGGGCCTTCAAATGCATACCCCCAAAAGCAGCCTCTTCCCCAACAAGTTCCAATACAAACACCACTCATGGCTCCTCTTCCGCCACCACCTCCCCTACCACTTCCGTCAATGTTCCCTCCTCAACATTGCATTCCTCGGAATGCCCCCCCTCAGTCGCCACAACCCCCACAATATATACAACCCCCACAATCACCACAACCTCCCCCACCAACTGAAACACCCCCATTTCATCCCCAGGTCCGTAGACATCAGATTGTGCATACAAGGAGAGCACAATCGCTCGAAAGACCATCCCCACAAAAAATAGTCAGGTCGCTATCACTACCATCCCTGAGTCCGATCTCTTCCCCGGAACTCTTTCCGAAACAGACTCCCATTACAACAAACCCCCAGACCACATCATCCCAACATAAAAACGAGGCGGCAAACAGTGCCGATACAGAAAAAAATCAGCAACTCAAAGCTAAACATTTATGCACCGTTGGTGCAGAAGCAGTAACGGACCATCAACTTAAGAAGATGTTAAAACCGTTACTGCAACTGGAAAAGATTGGAAAAAAGAAAGTGAACAATCCATGTAATTTTAAGGGTGCAGCCATGGTGACCACTTTCATCCGTTCGGCTGGTGACCGTACCAAGGGCGTATGGAAGTTCTTGGATACGGTCCGCCAGACCGACACGGGTGTAAAGTTGGCGGAACTGGAGCACCCTTCCTTGAAAAGATGTTTGCCTTTTTGCTCAGGGAGGGTCCCTATTTTAGTTCACCCCTCCTTCTATAGAGCGCTAAAAGTACGGTTCCCGCTGGATGTCGGCGGAGTGTCTAGGGATGGCCGAGTAAACACTGAGCTCGGCACGGGCTCTCTGAGACAGGCCGTTGGCATCCTCACCCCTGGGGATTTCCGGCCCATAGTCGACACTGACTAAGGTAAGTGTGATTGATGTCTTTAAACATTGCCAGTTTGAATGTGAGGGGACTGAGGGATTCAAGCAAGTGTGCGCGCTTGCTTGGTGAACTCAGGAACCTCTGCGTAGATGTTGCTGCAGTGCAGGAGACCCACTTCACTTGCGATGCCGACTGTCGGGTGCTGGAAAACGACTTTAACGTTTTCTCAGCATACGGCAGCCGCATCAGCGCTGGGGTCTCTTTGCTAGTTGGACGCAGCCTTGATGCTGATGTTGACGTTGTTTTTGCAGGTGACGGGGGCCGGCTGGTTGTGGCCGATGTTGCCGTGAAAAGTTTCAAGTTTCGTCTGGTTGCGGTTTATGCGCCCAATATCGCTGCGGAGAGGGTTTCCTTTTTTCGTCGGTTGGCGTCGTTCCTGGACGATAAGAAGCGGCTAGTCTTAATGGGTGATTGGAATGCGATCCTTGATCCCAAGATAGATAAGGTCGGTCGGGGAGCTAGTAGTGCGGGAAGGTGTGAGAGCAGCCTTGTCGGCTTCGTGACTCGTCACGATCTCGTCGACAGGTTTCGTCTTGATCACCCAGGGCGGGAGATGTGGACGTGGCTAGATAGCTCGCCCTCTGCCAAAGTAGGTTCCTACTTGGACAGAGTGTTAGTGAGAAGAGCTGACATTGATTTTGTTAGTTGTCCCACGTTCCACTTGATAGCGTGGACTGACCATAAACTCATTAGAGTCAGTCTGCGGTTAGTTAATAGACCTAGTCTAGCCGGCTACTGGAAGTTCAATACCTCCTTACTGGAGATACGGGACTTCCGGGACCGGCTGGAATCCCTAATTCAGCGGGCGTTAGTGGGGGCGGTTACCGGGAATAGGTGGTGGGCTTCTCTTAAGCATAGAATTAGAGATTTCGCCACCAAGTACGGTCGACAGCTCAACTTAGATAGGACCGCGGAGGCGAAATCTATAGATGATAGACTTTCCCGGGCGGTGGCTGGGGGGGACTCCCTAGGTGTAGAGCTAGCTAGGAGGGACCTTGAGCGTGAGAGTAGCGAGCGCTACAAGGGATCAGTAGTTAGATCTAGGCTAAAAAGAGTTCTCAACGAAGCTGTGAAATCGAACGCGACTGCGCGTGAAGAAGAAGTGCGAAGGTTCCCCGATCGGTACATCGCATCTGTGAAGACCCCGGACGGGCGTCTGCTGCGATCAGGTCGTGAGATACGTGACGCCTTTCGGGCGCACTTTCGGGATCGCTTTGCCCGCTGCACTGATCTCCCGCTCCGGGAGTTTCGTAGCTATCTGGCCGACTTCCCCCGTCTTGGGGCGGCTGAAGCGGCTAGCTGCGAGGGTGTGGTTACTGAATGCGAAGTCCGTGATGCGTTGAAGCAGGTCGGCCTCAACAAGTCGCCGGGACTAGATGGTTTGCCGTACGAAGTGTACTTGAGGATGTCGCACATGTTTGTGCCTATTCTGACGGATATGTTCAACCATTGGTTCGCCCAGGGAGCCATCCCTGGTAGCGTTACCAAGGGCGTGATCACATTGCTGAAGAAAGGTGGCAGGCATGTTTGGGAGGGTTTAGACGATTACAGGCCCATAACTCTGCTTAACACAGAGTTAAAGATTTTGGCCCGGGTCTTAGCGAATCGTTTACAGCTTGTCATTAGTGATCTGATCGGCCCCGAACAGACTTTTGCTGTGAAGGGAAGATCGATCCAGGACAACCTGCACTTGATTCGCGAGGTCCTAGAGGGGATAAAAGACGACACCGAATCCGCGCTGATCAGTTTGGATCAGTCCAAGGCCTTCGATAGGGTAGACCATCGGTTCTTGGCGTCTGTTTTGGAGACTGCCGGATTCCAACCGGAGTTCCGCAGATGGATTAGCATGATGTACCACAACCCTCAGGCAGTGGTGCAGGTGAACGGAAGGCGTTCGGGGGTGATCGCGATCGAGCGATCGGTCCGGCAGGGCTGCCCCCTGTCTCCTCTTCTCTATGTCCTCGCGTTGGAGCCCCTCCTGCGCAGGCTTAGGGATGAGGGGACAAGTCCGGCACTGCGCGGTATCCCATTCGTTGGCCGCCTTGCGGCTAGGGTTTCCGCGTTCGCTGATGACGTCACAGTTTTCGTATCCCGCCTTCAGGATATAGAGGCTGTGAAAGAGGCGGTTGTCGAGTATGAGCGGATTGCAGGGGCCAAGGTCAATTTTGACAAAAGCGAAGGTTTGCGGCTTGGTGCTTGGAGGGGTAGCAATACTCTTCCAGGGCCCTTCCGCTGGAGTGACGGACCCATCCGCATCCTCGGGGTGTGGTTTGGGCCCGACCTCCAACTGGAGCGAAATTGGTCGGAAGTACATGCTAAGGTGAATGCTCAGGTGGGAATCTGGCTTTCAAGGAGGTTGTCCTTAAAGGGCAGGGCGGAGGCGTGCGCCGCGTACGTCTTCCCCTTGATCCTTTACCGATTAGCTGTACTCCCTCTGCCTAAGGCACATCGGTTGGCACTGCAACGATCCCTCTCCAGACTTGTCTGGGGAGGTGCAAGGCCGATGGTCCGTAGACAGGTCTGTATCCAACGTACACGCAACGGGGGTCTGGGTATGCCTGATCTGGAGAGCCACTGGCTTGCTGAAAGACTTGCATATCTGGGCCGTGTCTTGACGGGGGACTCAGTGTGGAGACGAAAGGCGAGTCGGACTTTTCCTCGCCTCAAGTCAGACCCAAAGGCTGAAGGTCGACGTAGGCCTTTGGGCGAAGCACTGTTTGTCCGCGAGTGCCGAAAGGCCCTTCGTAACCTTCTTGAGTCCAGTGACCTTTCATGGCCTCGGAAGGAGCTGTATCGGGAATTAGTGGTGGGTTCCGCTTCTGATCCTCTCAGCGTGCGGCACGGCTGGACGGCGGAGGAGATCCGCTCTCACTGGAATTGGGCGCCAGGATCGAGCTTCTTGAACAACTCCGAGTTCTCGCTCACCTGGCGACTTGTTCGGAATGCGTTATCCCTTCGCGGCTTGAACTTCAAGGCGGGCCTGGCAGACATGCCTGATTGCCCTCGCTGCAGCAGTGGCTTAGAAGAAACGGCTGAGCACGCCTTCTACTACTGCGAGCGAGTCCGCCCGTTTTGGGATCACGTCGGGGAGTGGACGGCTCGCATCGAACCCAAACAGCTTGTGCTGCTCGACGTTGGTTACGTCGTAGACAACGTTCTTCCTCCGTATCACGGTGAGAAGCGTGTGGTGTTTCTCGCGATCCTAGCTGTAGCTAGAATGGTGATTTGGACGACGCGAAACAAGGGATTGTATGACGATGCAAACTTTTCTCATCGTGATCTGGTCTTGTATTTTCGGCATCAGCTGAGGGTCAAAATCAGATGCGATAGAAAACGCTTGGATCGCATAACATTCAGCAAAAGGTGGGTGACTGCAGCGAGCTTGGTCGTACGAAAGGGGGCAATGTTGGAGTCATCCTTCCCGCCTCTGCCTACCCATGGCGTCTATGGAACGGGTCCCTAGGGACCCCACCCTTGGTAAGTAGGATTTTGCTTTGTTTTGTTTTTTCCCCTTGCAACCTAGTTAGCAGTATGTTGTGAGTCATTGTCCCCGTCATTTAGTCGCTAGCACTCAAGATCTTCCCCAACCCCATTATTTTTGTACCTCAACCTGTATCCCAGTCCGCTTTTTGAAGATCTTGAACATTCATATGTATAAAATCAAATCACCCGCTTCTATCGACCCATGCCGAGCCCGACCCTTTTAATTCTTTTATCCCTGTAGAATAGGAACCCTGCCCCACCTAGGGTAGGTCCGGCTTGTTTCCGGTATTTTCGACCCGGAAAACAGTCGGCCTCCAATTTTATAGACGGGGGGATGGGAGGGAAACCAAACGGGGAATTTTTTCCTTGTTTTTCGTATATATGTTTTTTCGGGGTTTTTTCTCCCATTCCCAGCATATCCATCAAAATCATACATTGTAAATAAAATCATGCATAAGTTTCGGGTTTTAAGTAGGAATTTTTCATAGAGCAAATGCGGTATTGTGGTGGCTGCTGCGTGTATGGCGATGGACGAGTGATTATATATTGTATTGTTGAATGGGTCGGCGAATGTGGCTAGCTAGGTTCCCCATAGAAAATACAGTTATAGCATGACCGCTCCCTTCCCCTCCCCCAAAACCACAAGGCCTCGTGCCTTCTTTGTACTTACAAAGAAATAAAGTTAAGTCAACCCCCGCCGTTATTACGTGTGTTATAACTTGGAATACGTGTATTACTTGTTAGAACTTAGTAATCTCGGTAAGACTTGTTTTTCGTCAGACTTTATTTTTTTTTGCAAGCTTACCCGAGTAGTGACTTGTGACACTTTTTAGAAAAAGAATTTCAGAAGTAGTTACTTGTGACAATTTTTAGTTTAACTTTGACACTTGTTTTAATTTTCCGGCGTTTATTTTTCTTGTGGTCGGACTAGATTTATTTTGAGTTTTTCTTTTTTAATTTAGCGGGGGTATCTACTAGTTCAAATCTTTTTTTACGGCGGGTTGCCTAATTTTATAATTTTCACTTTTTTGTTGAACAGTAGAACCCCCCTCCTCCACACTTGCAACAGGTGGGGGCTTTAGTTTTACCCTCCTGGCTGCAAACTATACCGCAGTCATGGAGGGTTCTACCTCCCCAAAAAATGACATTGACAAAACCAAACAAGATTCTTCACAAGAGAGTTTGATAGGCGCGAATTGGCCATCGCTGCCGGTCCCCGCTGATTCGCAAAGAACAATACCTGACGCAACACAAGATACTCCTATACAGCCAGCCCAAAAGAGCCCCACACCTTGGAAGGGCCAGCAGAGGGGACCTGCCGACTACGAAAGGGATAGGGTGGAGAAGTACGCAAAGTACTTCAAAGGCAACGAGATTCTGCCCATCCCTGAGTTGGAACAAAAATTAACACCCAGGATCCTCTCGCTGGTCGTTTCGGATCTCAAAACCAAAAGGTTGGTGGGGCTGAAGAAGGAGACATTTGAGGAGTTATTGAGGAAGGCGGGCATCCCATGCCAGTACTTCTGTCGCAAGAGTTTTGCGACGTGGGATGTCCTCCTTCCTACGGAAGACCAGGCTGCGAAGCTGGCAGCCAACAACATTACGACCAGGTGCTTCAGGCTACAGCCGGAATATAGGGGCACCCGTAGGCTCAACGTCACCATCTGCAACGTCCCGGCCTCCTTTACTGGGGAGGTGTTTGCGGCCTACTTAAGCTCTTACGGCCAGGTGGAGGAGTATAAACTCCTCAGATCCCCGGCCGGGACAGCCTACGGGGATTATGCCTTCCGGATGTGCCTGACGAGGGATGGCTTCAAAGCCATCCCCGAGATTCTAATCAGCGGGGACAGACAGATGATAGTGATGGTGGAGGGGCGGAGACCGAGGTGTTGGTCATGCAAAAAAATTGGCCACATCTCGAAGTTCTGCCCCGAGAAACTTGAGAATGCTGCAGCAGCAGCGACAGCAACAACAACAACAACAGTTTCAACAGCCACCACCACCACCACCACCAGCAGTAAAACAGCCGAGGCTCAGGACCCGAGTCAGGGCCAGCCCAAAACAAATGATAAAGAGGGCTGGTCCGAGGTGACGCGGAAGAGGAGGGGTACCCCCAAACAAGGGGAAAAAGGTTTAATGGTATCCCCACCTCAAAACCAAACCAAAACGCCGGAACCAGCAGCAGTAACAACACAAGGAAAAGCAACATCGTCAACAACAAAGAAAGGGCCACAGACCCCAACAACAAAGACAACAGCAACAACACCAGGATCACCCACATCGGCAAAAAAGAAAAAGGGGGGAAAAAACAAGGAAGACCATGAAAGCATGGAGACATCGACAAATCTGAAAAGAAGGCGAGACAGCGGGGAGGGGGCTGCCAAAAAAGTGTGTGCAGGACCTTCCAGCACCGAAGACCCATTAGAAGGGCCTTCAAATGCATACCCCCAAAAGCAGCCTCTTCCCCAACAAGTTCCAATACAAACACCACTCATGGCTCCTCTTCCGCCACCACCTCCCCTACCACTTCCGTCAATGTTCCCTCCTCAACATTGCATTCCTCGGAATGCCCCCCCTCAGTCGCCACAACCCCCACAATATATACAACCCCCACAATCACCACAACCTCCCCCACCAACTGAAACACCCCCATTTCATCCCCAGGTCCGTAGACATCAGATTGTGCATACAAGGAGAGCACAATCGCTCGAAAGACCATCCCCACAAAAAATAGTCAGGTCGCTATCACTACCATCCCTGAGTCCGATCTCTTCCCCGGAACTCTTTCCGGAACAGACTCCCATTACAACAAACCCCCAGACCACATCATCCCAACATAAAAACGAGGCGGCAAACAGTGCCGATACAGAAAAAAATCAGCAACTCAAAGCTAAACATTTATGCACCGTTGGTGCAGAAGCAGTAACGGACCATCAACTTAAGAAGATGTTAAAACCGTTACTGCAACTGGAAAAGATTGGAAAAAAGAAAGTGAACAATCCATGTAATTTTAAGGGTGCAGCCATGGTGACCACTTTCATCCGTTCGGCTGGTGACCGTACCAAGGGCGTATGGAAGTTCTTGGATACGGTCCGCCAGACCGACACGGGTGTAAAGTTGGCGGAACTGGAGCACCCTTCCTTGAAAAGATGTTTGCCTTTTTGCTCAGGGAGGGTCCCTATTTTAGTTCACCCCTCCTTCTATAGAGCGCTAAAAGTACGGTTCCCGCTGGATGTCGGCGGAGTGTCTAGGGATGGCCGAGTAAACACTGAGCTCGGCACGGGCTCTCTGAGACAGGCCGTTGGCATCCTCACCCCTGGGGATTTCCGGCCCATAGTCGACACTGACTAAGGTAAGTGTGATTGATGTCTTTAAACATTGCCAGTTTGAATGTGAGGGGACTGAGGGATTCAAGCAAGTGTGCGCGCTTGCTTGGTGAACTCAGGAACCTCTGCGTAGATGTTGCTGCAGTGCAGGAGACCCACTTCACTTGCGATGCCGACTGTCGGGTGCTGGAAAACGACTTTAACGTTTTCTCAGCATACGGCAGCCGCATCAGCGCTGGGGTCTCTTTGCTAGTTGGACGCAGCCTTGATGCTGATGTTGACGTTGTTTTTGCAGGTGACGGGGGCCGGCTGGTTGTGGCCGATGTTGCCGTGAAAAGTTTCAAGTTTCGTCTGGTTGCGGTTTATGCGCCCAATATCGCTGCGGAGAGGGTTTCCTTTTTTCGTCGGTTGGCGTCGTTCCTGGACGATAAGAAGCGGCTAGTCTTAATGGGTGATTGGAATGCGATCCTTGATCCCAAGATAGATAAGGTCGGTCGGGGAGCTAGTAGTGCGGGAAGGTGTGAGAGCAGCCTTGTCGGCTTCGTGACTCGTCACGATCTCGTCGACAGGTTTCGTCTTGATCACCCAGGGCGGGAGATGTGGACGTGGCTAGATAGCTCGCCCTCTGCCAAAGTAGGTTCCTACTTGGACAGAGTGTTAGTGAGAAGAGCTGACATTGATTTTGTTAGTTGTCCCACGTTCCACTTGATAGCGTGGACTGACCATAAACTCATTAGAGTCAGTCTGCGGTTAGTTAATAGACCTAGTCTAGCCGGCTACTGGAAGTTCAATACCTCCTTACTGGAGATACGGGACTTCCGGGACCGGCTGGAATCCCTAATTCAGCGGGCGTTAGTGGGGGCGGTTACCGGGAATAGGTGGTGGGCTTCTCTTAAGCATAGAATTAGAGATTTCGCCACCAAGTACGGTCGACAGCTCAACTTAGATAGGACCGCGGAGGCGAAATCTATAGATGATAGACTTTCCCGGGCGGTGGCTGGGGGGGACTCCCTAGGTGTAGAGCTAGCTAGGAGGGACCTTGAGCGTGAGAGTAGCGAGCGCTACAAGGGATCAGTAGTTAGATCTAGGCTAAAAAGAGTTCTCAACGAAGCTGTGAAATCGAACGCGACTGCGCGTGAAGAAGAAGTGCGAAGGTTCCCCGATCGGTACATCGCATCTGTGAAGACCCCGGACGGGCGTCTGCTGCGATCAGGTCGTGAGATACGTGACGCCTTTCGGGCGCACTTTCGGGATCGCTTTGCCCGCTGCACTGATCTCCCGCTCCGGGAGTTTCGTAGCTATCTGGCCGACTTCCCCCGTCTTGGGGCGGCTGAAGCGGCTAGCTGCGAGGGTGTGGTTACTGAATGCGAAGTCCGTGATGCGTTGAAGCAGGTCGGCCTCAACAAGTCGCCGGGACTAGATGGTTTGCCGTACGAAGTGTACTTGAGGATGTCGCACATGTTTGTGCCTATTCTGACGGATATGTTCAACCATTGGTTCGCCCAGGGAGCCATCCCTGGTAGCGTTACCAAGGGCGTGATCACATTGCTGAAGAAAGGTGGCAGGCATGTTTGGGAGGGTTTAGACGATTACAGGCCCATAACTCTGCTTAACACAGAGTTAAAGATTTTGGCCCGGGTCTTAGCGAATCGTTTACAGCTTGTCATTAGTGATCTGATCGGCCCCGAACAGACTTTTGCTGTGAAGGGAAGATCGATCCAGGACAACCTGCACTTGATTCGCGAGGTCCTAGAGGGGATAAAAGACGACACCGAATCCGCGCTGATCAGTTTGGATCAGTCCAAGGCCTTCGATAGGGTAGACCATCGGTTCTTGGCGTCTGTTTTGGAGACTGCCGGATTCCAACCGGAGTTCCGCAGATGGATTAGCATGATGTACCACAACCCTCAGGCAGTGGTGCAGGTGAACGGAAGGCGTTCGGGGGTGATCGCGATCGAGCGATCGGTCCGGCAGGGCTGCCCCCTGTCTCCTCTTCTCTATGTCCTCGCGTTGGAGCCCCTCCTGCGCAGGCTTAGGGATGAGGGGACAAGTCCGGCACTGCGCGGTATCCCATTCGTTGGCCGCCTTGCGGCTAGGGTTTCCGCGTTCGCTGATGACGTCACAGTTTTCGTATCCCGCCTTCAGGATATAGAGGCTGTGAAAGAGGCGGTTGTCGAGTATGAGCGGATTGCAGGGGCCAAGGTCAATTTTGACAAAAGCGAAGGTTTGCGGCTTGGTGCTTGGAGGGGTAGCAATACTCTTCCAGGGCCCTTCCGCTGGAGTGACGGACCCATCCGCATCCTCGGGGTGTGGTTTGGGCCCGACCTCCAACTGGAGCGAAATTGGTCGGAAGTACATGCTAAGGTGAATGCTCAGGTGGGAATCTGGCTTTCAAGGAGGTTGTCCTTAAAGGGCAGGGCGGAGGCGTGCGCCGCGTACGTCTTCCCCTTGATCCTTTACCGATTAGCTGTACTCCCTCTGCCTAAGGCACATCGGTTGGCACTGCAACGATCCCTCTCCAGACTTGTCTGGGGAGGTGCAAGGCCGATGGTCCGTAGACAGGTCTGTATCCAACGTACACGCAACGGGGGTCTGGGTATGCCTGATCTGGAGAGCCACTGGCTTGCTGAAAGACTTGCATATCTGGGCCGTGTCTTGACGGGGGACTCAGTGTGGAGACGAAAGGCGAGTCGGACTTTTCCTCGCCTCAAGTCAGACCCAAAGGCTGAAGGTCGACGTAGGCCTTTGGGCGAAGCACTGTTTGTCCGCGAGTGCCGAAAGGCCCTTCGTAACCTTCTTGAGTCCAGTGACCTTTCATGGCCTCGGAAGGAGCTGTATCGGGAATTAGTGGTGGGTTCCGCTTCTGATCCTCTCAGCGTGCGGCACGGCTGGACGGCGGAGGAGATCCGCTCTCACTGGAATTGGGCGCCAGGATCGAGCTTCTTGAACAACTCCGAGTTCTCGCTCACCTGGCGACTTGTTCGGAATGCGTTATCCCTTCGCGGCTTGAACTTCAAGGCGGGCCTGGCAGACATGCCTGATTGCCCTCGCTGCAGCAGTGGCTTAGAAGAAACGGCTGAGCACGCCTTCTACTACTGCGAGCGAGTCCGCCCGTTTTGGGATCACGTCGGGGAGTGGACGGCTCGCATCGAACCCAAACAGCTTGTGCTGCTCGACGTTGGTTACGTCGTAGACAACGTTCTTCCTCCGTATCACGGTGAGAAGCGTGTGGTGTTTCTCGCGATCCTAGCTGTAGCTAGAATGGTGATTTGGACGACGCGAAACAAGGGATTGTATGACGATGCAAACTTTTCTCATCGTGATCTGGTCTTGTATTTTCGGCATCAGCTGAGGGTCAAAATCAGATGCGATAGAAAACGCTTGGATCGCATAACATTCAGCAAAAGGTGGGTGACTGCAGCGAGCTTGGTCGTACGAAAGGGGGCAATGTTGGAGTCATCCTTCCCGCCTCTGCCTACCCATGGCGTCTATGGAACGGGTCCCTAGGGACCCCACCCTTGGTAAGTAGGATTTTGCTTTGTTTTGTTTTTTCCCCTTGCAACCTAGTTAGCAGTATGTTGTGAGTCATTGTCCCCGTCATTTAGTCGCTAGCACTCAAGATCTTCCCCAACCCCATTATTTTTGTACCTCAACCTGTATCCCAGTCCGCTTTTTGAAGATCTTGAACATTCATATGTATAAAATCAAATCACCCGCTTCTATCGACCCATGCCGAGCCCGACCCTTTTAATTCTTTTATCCCTGTAGAGTAGGAACCCTGCCCCACCTAGGGTAGGTCCGGCTTGTTTCCGGTATTTTCGACCCGGAAAACAGTCGGCCTCCAATTTTATAGACGGGGGGATGGGAGGGAAACCAAACGGGGAATTTTTTCCTTGTTTTTCGTATATATATGTTTTTTCGGGGTTTTTTCTCCCATTCCCAGCATATCCATCAAAATCATACATTGTAAATAAAATCATGCATAAGTTTCGGGTTTTAAGTAGGAATTTTTCATAGAGCAAATGCGGTATTGTGGTGGCTGCTGCGTGTATGGCGATGGACGAGTGATTATATATTGTATTGTTGAATGGGTCGGCGAATGTGGCTAGCTAGGTTCCCCATAGAAAATACAGTTATAGCATGACCGCTCCCTTCCCCTCCCCCAAAACCACAAGGCCTCGTGCCTTCTTTGTACTTACAAAGAAATAAAGTTAAGTCAACCCCCGCCGTTATTACGTGTGTTATAACTTGGAATACGTGTATTACTTGTTAGAACTTAGTAATCTCGGTAAGACTTGTTTTTCGTCAGACTTTATTTTTTTTTGCAAGCTTACCCGAGTAGTGACTTGTGACACTTTTTAGAAAAAGAATTTCAGAAGTAGTTACTTGTGACAATTTTTAGTTTAACTTTGACACTTGTTTTAATTTTCCGGCGTTTATTTTTCTTGTGGTCGGACTAGATTTATTTTGAGTTTTTCTTTTTTAATTTAGCGGGGGTATCTACTAGTTCAAATCTTTTTTTACGGCGGGTTGCCTAATTTTATAATTTTCACTTTTTTGTTGAACAGTAGAACCCCCCTCCTCCACACTTGCAACAGGTGGGGGCTTTAGTTTTACCCTCCTGGCTGCAAACTATACCGCAGTCATGGAGGGTTCTACCTCCCCAAAAAATGACATTGACAAAACCAAACAAGATTCTTCACAAGAGAGTTTGATAGGCGCGAATTGGCCATCGCTGCCGGTCCCCGCTGATTCGCAAAGAACAATACCTGACGCAACACAAGATACTCCTATACAGCCAGCCCAAAAGAGCCCCACACCTTGGAAGGGCCAGCAGAGGGGACCTGCCGACTACGAAAGGGATAGGGTGGAGAAGTACGCAAAGTACTTCAAAGGCAACGAGATTCTGCCCATCCCTGAGTTGGAACAAAAATTAACACCCAGGATCCTCTCGCTGGTCGTTTCGGATCTCAAAACCAAAAGGTTGGTGGGGCTGAAGAAGGAGACATTTGAGGAGTTATTGAGGAAGGCGGGCATCCCATGCCAGTACTTCTGTCGCAAGAGTTTTGCGACGTGGGATGTCCTCCTTCCTACGGAAGACCAGGCTGCGAAGCTGGCAGCCAACAACATTACGACCAGGTGCTTCAGGCTACAGCCGGAATATAGGGGCACCCGTAGGCTCAACGTCACCATCTGCAACGTCCCGGCCTCCTTTACTGGGGAGGTGTTTGCGGCCTACTTAAGCTCTTACGGCCAGGTGGAGGAGTATAAACTCCTCAGATCCCCGGCCGGGACAGCCTACGGGGATTATGCCTTCCGGATGTGCCTGACGAGGGATGGCTTCAAAGCCATCCCCGAGATTCTAATCAGCGGGGACAGACAGATGATAGTGATGGTGGAGGGGCGGAGACCGAGGTGTTGGTCATGCAAAAAAATTGGCCACATCTCGAAGTTCTGCCCCGAGAAACTTGAGAATGCTGCAGCAGCAGCGACAGCAACAACAACAACAACAACAGTTTCAACAGCCACCACCACCACCACCACCAGCAGTAAAACAGCCGAGGCTCAGGACCCGAGTCAGGGCCAGCCCAAAACAAATGACAAAGAGGGCTGGTCCGAGGTGACGCGGAAGAGGAGGGGTACCCCCAAACAAGGGGAAAAAGGTTTAATGGTATCCCCACCTCAAAACCAAACCAAAACGCCGGAACCAGCAGCAGTAACAACACAAGGAAAAGCAACATCGTCAACAACAAAGAAAGGGCCACAGACCCCAACAACAAAGACAACAGCAACAACACCAGGATCACCCACATCGGCAAAAAAGAAAAAGGGGGGAAAAAACAAGGAAGACCATGAAAGCATGGAGACATCGACAAATCTGAAAAGAAGGCGAGACAGCAGGGAGGGGGCTGCCAAAAAAATGTGTGCAGGACCTTCCAGCACCGAAGACCCATTAGAAGGGCCTTCAAATGCATACCCCCAAAAGCAGCCTCTTCCCCAACAAGTTCCAATACAAACACCACTCATGGCTCCTCTTCCGCCACCACCTCCCCTACCACTTCCGTCAATGTTCCCTCCTCAACATTGCATTCCTCGGAATGCCCCCCCTCAGTCGCCACAACCCCCACAATATATACAACCCCCACAATCACCACAACCTCCCCCACCAACTGAAACACCCCCATTTCATCCCCAGGTCCGTAGACATCAGATTGTGCATACAAGGAGAGCACAATCGCTCGAAAGACCATCCCCACAAAAAATAGTCAGGTCGCTATCACTACCATCCCTGAGTCCGATCTCTTCCCCGGAACTCTTTCCGGAACAGACTCCCATTACAACAAACCCCCAGACCACATCATCCCAACATAAAAACGAGGCGGCAAACAGTGCCGATACAGAAAAAAATCAGCAACTCAAAGCTAAACATTTATGCACCGTTGGTGCAGAAGCAGTAACGGACCATCAACTTAAGAAGATGTTAAAACCGTTACTGCAACTGGAAAAGATTGGAAAAAAGAAAGTGAACAATCCATGTAATTTTAAGGGTGCAGCCATGGTGACCACTTTCATCCGTTCGGCTGGTGACCGTACCAAGGGCGTATGGAAGTTCTTGGATACGGTCCGCCAGACCGACACGGGTGTAAAGTTGGCGGAACTGGAGCACCCTTCCTTGAAAAGATGTTTGCCTTTTTGCTCAGGGAGGGTCCCTATTTTAGTTCACCCCTCCTTCTATAGAGCGCTAAAAGTACGGTTCCCGCTGGATGTCGGCGGAGTGTCTAGGGATGGCCGAGTAAACACTGAGCTCGGCACGGGCTCTCTGAGACAGGCCGTTGGCATCCTCACCCCTGGGGATTTCCGGCCCATAGTCGACACTGACTAAGGTAAGTGTGATTGATGTCTTTAAACATTGCCAGTTTGAATGTGAGGGGACTGAGGGATTCAAGCAAGTGTGCGCGCTTGCTTGGTGAACTCAGGAACCTCTGCGTAGATGTTGCTGCAGTGCAGGAGACCCACTTCACTTGCGATGCCGACTGTCGGGTGCTGGAAAACGACTTTAACGTTTTCTCAGCATACGGCAGCCGCATCAGCGTTGGGGTCTCTTTGCTAGTTGGACGCAGCCTTGATGCTGATGTTGACGTTGTTTTTGCAGGTGACGGGGGCCGGCTGGTTGTGGCCGATGTTGCCGTGAAAAGTTTCAAGTTTCGTCTGGTTGCGGTTTATGCGCCCAATATCGCTGCGGAGAGGGTTTCCTTTTTTCGTCGGTTGGCGTCGTTCCTGGACGATAAGAAGCGGCTAGTCTTAATGGGTGATTGGAATGCGATCCTTGATCCCAAGATAGATAAGGTCGGTCGGGGAGCTAGTAGTGCGGGAAGGTGTGAGAGCAGCCTTGTCGGCTTCGTGACTCGTCACGATCTCGTCGACAGGTTTCGTCTTGATCACCCAGGGCGGGAGATGTGGACGTGGCTAGATAGCTCGCCCTCTGCCAAAGTAGGTTCCTACTTGGACAGAGTGTTAGTGAGAAGAGCTGACATTGATTTTGTTAGTTGTCCCACGTTCCACTTGATAGCGTGGACTGACCATAAACTCATTAGAGTCAGTCTGCGGTTAGTTAATAGACCTAGTCTAGCCGGCTACTGGAAGTTCAATACCTCCTTACTGGAGATACGGGACTTCCGGGACCGGCTGGAATCCCTAATTCAGCGGGCGTTAGTGGGGGCGGTTACCGGGAATAGGTGGTGGGCTTCTCTTAAGCATAGAATTAGAGATTTCGCCACCAAGTACGGTCGACAGCTCAACTTAGATAGGACCGCGGAGGCGAAATCTATAGATGATAGACTTTCCCGGGCGGTGGCTGGGGGGGACTCCCTAGGTGTAGAGCTAGCTAGGAGGGACCTTGAGCGTGAGAGTAGCGAGCGCTACAAGGGATCAGTAGTTAGATCTAGGCTAAAAAGAGTTCTCAACGAAGCTGTGAAATCGAACGCGACTGCGCGTGAAGAAGAAGTGCGAAGGTTCCCCGATCGGTACATCGCATCTGTGAAGACCCCGGACGGGCGTCTGCTGCGATCAGGTCGTGAGATACGTGACGCCTTTCAGGCGCACTTTCGGGATCGCTTTGCCCGCTGCACTGATCTCCCGCTCCGGGAGTTTCGTAGCTATCTGGCCGACTTCCCCCGTCTTGGGGCGGCTGAAGCGGCTAGCTGCGAGGGTGTGGTTACTGAATGCGAAGTCCGTGATGCGTTGAAGCAGGTCGGCCTCAACAAGTCGCCGGGACTAGATGGTTTGCCGTACGAAGTGTACTTGAGGATGTCGCACATGTTTGTGCCTATTCTGACGGATATGTTCAACCATTGGTTCGCCCAGGGAGCCATCCCTGGTAGCGTTACCAAGGGCGTGATCACATTGCTGAAGAAAGGTGGCAGGCATGTTTGGGAGGGTTTAGACGATTACAGGCCCATAACTCTGCTTAACACAGAGTTAAAGATTTTGGCCCGGGTCTTAGCGAATCGTTTACAGCTTGTCATTAGTGATCTGATCGGCCCCGAACAGACTTTTGCTGTGAAGGGAAGATCGATCCAGGACAACCTGCACTTGATTCGCGAGGTCCTAGAGGGGATAAAAGACGACACCGAATCCGCGCTGATCAGTTTGGATCAGTCCAAGGCCTTCGATAGGGTAGACCATCGGTTCTTGGCGTCTGTTTTGGAGACTGCCGGATTCCAACCGGAGTTCCGCAGATGGATTAGCATGATGTACCACAACCCTCAGGCAGTGGTGCAGGTGAACGGAAGGCGTTCGGGGGTGATCGCGATCGAGCGATCGGTCCGGCAGGGCTGCCCCCTGTCTCCTCTTCTCTATGTCCTCGCGTTGGAGCCCCTCCTGCGCAGGCTTAGGGATGAGGGGACAAGTCCGGCACTGCGCGGTATCCCATTCGTTGGCCGCCTTGCGGCTAGGGTTTCCGCGTTCGCTGATGACGTCACAGTTTTCGTATCCCGCCTTCAGGATATAGAGGCTGTGAAAGAGGCGGTTGTCGAGTATGAGCGGATTGCAGGGGCCAAGGTCAATTTTGACAAAAGCGAAGGTTTGCGGCTTGGTGCTTGGAGGGGTAGCAATACTCTTCCAGGGCCCTTCCGCTGGAGTGACGGACCCATCCGCATCCTCGGGGTGTGGTTTGGGCCCGACCTCCAACTGGAGCGAAATTGGTCGGAAGTACATGCTAAGGTGAATGCTCAGGTGGGAATCTGGCTTTCAAGGAGGTTGTCCTTAAAGGGCAGGGCGGAGGCGTGCGCCGCGTACGTCTTCCCCTTGATCCTTTACCGATTAGCTGTACTCCCTCTGCCTAAGGCACATCGGTTGGCACTGCAACGATCCCTCTCCAGACTTGTCTGGGGAGGTGCAAGGCCGATGGTCCGTAGACAGGTCTGTATCCAACGTACACGCAACGGGGGTCTGGGTATGCCTGATCTGGAGAGCCACTGGCTTGCTGAAAGACTTGCATATCTGGGCCGTGTCTTGACGGGGGACTCAGTGTGGAGACGAAAGGCGAGTCGGACTTTTCCTCGCCTCAAGTCAGACCCAAAGGCTGAAGGTCGACGTAAGCCTTTGGGCGAAGCACTGTTTGTCCGCGAGTGCCGAAAGGCCCTTCGTAACCTTCTTGGGTCCAGTGACCTTTCATGGCCTCGGAAGGAGCTGTATCGGGAATTAGTGGTGGGTTCCGCTTCTGATCCTCTCAGCGTGCGGCACGGCTGGACGGCGGAGGAGATCCGCTCTCACTGGAATTGGGCGCCAGGATCGAGCTTCTTGAACAACTCCGAGTTCTCGCTCACCTGGCGACTTGTTCGGAATGCGTTATCCCTTCGCGGCTTGAACTTCAAGGCGGGCCTGGCAGACATGCCTGATTGCCCTCGCTGCAGCAGTGGCTTAGAAGAAACGGCTGAGCACGCCTTCTACTACTGCGAGCGAGTCCGCCCGTTTTGGGATCACGTCGGGGAGTGGACGGCTCGCATCGAACCCAAACAGCTTGTGCTGCTCGACGTTGGTTACGTCGTAGACAACGTTCTTCCTCCGTATCACGGTGAGAAGCGTGTGGTGTTTCTCGCGATCCTAGCTGTAGCTAGAATGGTGATTTGGACGACGCGAAACAAGGGATTGTATGACGATGCAAACTTTTCTCATCGTGATCTGGTCTTGTATTTTCGGCATCAGCTGAGGGTCAAAATCAGATGCGATAGAAAATGCTTGGATCGCATAACATTCAGCAAAAGGTGGGTGACTGCAGCGAGCTTGGTCGTACGAAAGGGGGCAATGTTGGAGTCATCCTTCCCGCCTCTGCCTACCCATGGCGTCTATGGAACGGGTCCCTAGGGACCCCACCCTTGGTAAGTAGGATTTTGCTTTGTTTTGTTTTTTCCCCTTGCAACCTAGTTAGCAGTATGTTGTGAGTCATTGTCCCCGTCATTTAGTCGCTAGCACTCAAGATCTTCCCCAACCCCATTATTTTTGTACCTCAACCTGTATCCCAGTCCGCTTTTTGAAGATCTTGAACATTCATATGTATAAAATCAAATCACCCGCTTCTATCGACCCATGCCGAGCCCGACCCTTTTAATTCTTTTATCCCTGTAGAGTAGGAACCCTGCCCCACCTAGGGTAGGTCCGGCTTGTTTCCGGTATTTTCGACCCGGAAAACAGTCGGCCTCCAATTTTATAGACGGGGGGATGGGAGGGAAACCAAACGGGGAATTTTTTCCTTGTTTTTCGTATACATATGTTTTTTCGGGGTTTTTTCTCCCATTCCCAGCATATCCATCAAAATCATACATTGTAAATAAAATCATGCATAAGTTTCGGGTTTTAAGTAGGAATTTTTCATAGAGCAAATGCGGTATTGTGGTGGCTGCTGCGTGTATGGCGATGGACGAGTGATTATATATTGTATTGTTGAATGGGTCGGCGAATGTGGCTAGCTAGGTTCCCCATAGAAAATACAGTTATAGCATGACCGCTCCCTTCCCCTCCCCCAAAACCACAAGGCCTCGTGCCTTCTTTGTACTTACAAAGAAATAAAGTTAAGTCAACCCCCGCCGTTATTACGTGTGTTATAACTTGGAATACGTGTATTACTTGTTAGAACTTAGTAATCTCGGTAAGACTTGTTTTTCGTCAGACTTTATTTTTTTTTGCAAGCTTACCCGAGTAGTGACTTGTGACACTTTTTAGAAAAAGAATTTCAGAAGTAGTTACTTGTGACAATTTTTAGTTTAACTTTGACACTTGTTTTAATTTTCCGGCGTTTATTTTTCTTGTGGTCGGACTAGATTTATTTTGAGTTTTTCTTTTTTAATTTAGCGGGGGTATCTACTAGTTCAAATCTTTTTTTTACGGCGGGTTGCCTAATTTTATAATTTTCACTTTTTTGTTGAACAGTAGAACCCCCCTCCTCCACACTTGCAACAGGTGGGGGCTTTAGTTTTACCCTCCTGGCTGCAAACTATACCGCAGTCATGGAGGGTTCTACCTCCCCAAAAAATGACATTGACAAAACCAAACAAGATTCTTCACAAGAGAGTTTGATAGGCGCGAATTGGCCATCGCTGCCGGTCCCCGCTGATTCGCAAAGAACAATACCTGACGCAACACAAGATACTCCTATACAGCCAGCCCAAAAGAGCCCCACACCTTGGAAGGGCCAGCAGAGGGGACCTGCCGACTACGAAAGGGATAGGGTGGAGAAGTACGCAAAGTACTTCAAAGGCAACGAGATTCTGCCCATCCCTGAGTTGGAACAAAAATTAACACCCAGGATCCTCTCGCTGGTCGTTTCGGATCTCAAAACCAAAAGGTTGGTGGGGCTGAAGAAGGAGACATTTGAGGAGTTATTGAGGAAGGCGGGCATCCCATGCCAGTACTTCTGTCGCAAGAGTTTTGCGACGTGGGATGTCCTCCTTCCTACGGAAGACCAGGCTGCGAAGCTGGCAGCCAACAACATTACGACCAGGTGCTTCAGGCTACAGCCGGAATATAGGGGCACCCGTAGGCTCAACGTCACCATCTGCAACGTCCCGGCCTCCTTTACTGGGGAGGTGTTTGCGGCCTACTTAAGCTCTTACGGCCAGGTGGAGGAGTATAAACTCCTCAGATCCCCGGCCGGGACAGCCTACGGGGATTATGCCTTCCGGATGTGCCTGACGAGGGATGGCTTCAAAGCCATCCCCGAGATTCTAATCAGCGGGGACAGACAGATGATAGTGATGGTGGAGGGGCGGAGACCGAGGTGTTGGTCATGCAAACAAATTGGCCACATCTCGAAGTTCTGCCCCGAGAAACTTGAGAATGCTGCAGCAGCAGCGACAGCAACAACAACAACAACAGTTTCAACAGCCACCACCACCACCACCACCAGCAGTAAAACAGCCGAGGCTCAGGACCCGAGTCAGGGCCAGCCCAAAACAAATGACAAAGAGGGCTGGTCCGAGGTGACGCGGAGAAGGAGGGGTTCCCCCAAACAAGGGGAAAAAGGGTTAATGGTACCCCCACCTCAAAACCAAACCAAAACGCCGGAACCAGCAGCAGAAACAACACAAGGAAAAGCAACATCGTCAACAACAAAGAAAGGGCCACAGACCCCAACAACAAAGACAACAGCAACAACACCAGGATCACCCACATCGGCAAAAAAGAAAAAGGGGGGAAAAAACAAGGAAGACCATGAAAGCATGGAGACATCGACAAATTTGAAAAGAAGGCGAGACAGCGGGGAGGGGGCTGCCAAAAAAATGTGTGCAGGACCTTCCAGCACCGAGGACCCATTAGAAGGGCCTTCAAATGCATACCCCCAAAAGCAGCCTCTTCCCCAACAAGTTCCAATACAAGCACCACTCATGGCTCCTCTTCCGCCACCACCTCCCCTACCACTTCCGTCAATGTTCCCTCCTCAACATTGCATTCCTCGGAATGCCCCCCCTCAGTCGCCACAACCCCCACAATATTTACAACCCCCATTACCACCACCACAATCACCACAACCTCCCCCACCAACGGAAACACCCCCATTTCATCCCCAGGTCCGTAGACATCAGATTGTGCATACAAGGAGAGCACAATCGCTCGAAAGACCATCCCCACAAAAAATAGCCAGGTCGCTATCACTACCATCCCTGAGTCCGATCTCTTCCCCGGAACTCTTTCCGGAACAGACTCCCATTACAACAAACCCCCAGACCACATCATCCCAACATAAAAACGAGGCGGCAAACAGTGCCGATACAGAAAAAAATCAGCAACTCAAAGCTAAACATTTATGCACCGTTGGTGCAGAAGCAGTAACGGACCATCAACTTAAGAAGATGTTAAAACCGTTACTGCAACTGGAAAAGATTGGAAAAAAGAAAGTGAACAATCCATGTAATTTTAAGGGTGCAGCCATGGTGACCACTTTCATCCGTTCGGCTGGTGACCGTACCAAGGGCGTATGGAAGTTCTTGGATACGGTCCGCCAGACCGACACGGGTGTAAAGTTGGCGGAACTGGAGCACCCTTCCTTGAAAAGATGTTTGCCTTTTTGCTCAGGGAGGGTCCCTATTTTAGTTCACCCCTCCTTCTATAGAGCGCTAAAAGTACGGTTCCCGCTGGATGTCGGCGGAGTGTCTAGGGATGGCCGAGTAAACACTGAGCTCGGCACCGGCTCTCTGAGACAGGCCGTTAGCATCCTCACCCCTGGGGATTTCCGGCCCATAGTCGACACTGACTAAGGTAAGTGGGATTGATGTCTTTAAATATTGCCAGTTTGAATGTGAGGGGACTGAGGGATTCAAGCAAGTGTGCGCGCTTGCTTGGTGAACTCAAGAACCTCTGCGTAGATGTTGCTGCAGTGCAGGAGACCCACTTCACTTGCGATGCCGACTGTCGGGTGCTGGAAAACGACTTTAACGTTTTCTCAGCATACGGCAGCCGCATCAGCGCTGGGGTCTCTTTGCTAGTTGGACGCAGCCTTGATGCTGATGTTGACGTTGTTTTTGCAGGTGACGGGGGCCGGCTGGTTGTGGCCGATGTTGCCGTGAAAAGTTTCAAGTTTCGTCTGGTTGCGGTTTATGCGCCCAATATCGCTGCGGAGAGGGTCTCCTTTTTTCGTCGGTTGGCGTCGTTCCTGGACGATACGAAGCGGCTAGTCTTAATGGGTGATTGGAATGCGATCCTTGATCCCAAGATAGATAAGGTCGGTCGGGGAGCTAGTAGTGCGGGAAGGTGTGAGAGCAGCCTTGTCGGCTTCGTGACTCGTCACGGTCTCGTCGACAGGTTTCGTCTTGATCACCCAGGGCGGGAGATGTGGACGTGGCTAGATAGCTCGCCCTCTGCCAAAGTAGGTTCCTACTTGGACAGAGTGTTAGTGAGAAGAGCTGACATTGATTTTGTTAGTTGTCCCACGTTCCACTTGATAGCGTGGACTGACCATAAACTCATTAGAGTCAGTCTGCGGTTAGTTAATAGACCTAGTCTAGCCGGCTACTGGAAGTTCAATACCTCCTTACTGGAGATACGGGACTTCCGGGACCGGCTGGAATCCCTAATTCAGCGGGCGTTAGTGGGGGCGGTTACCGGGAATAGGTGGTGGGCTTCTCTTAAGTATAGAATTAGAGATTTCGCCACCAAGTACGGTCGACAGCTCAACTTAGATAGGACCGCAGAGGCGAAATCTATAGATGATAGACTTACCCGGGCGGTGGCTGGGGGGGACTCCCTAGGTGTAGAGCTAGCTAGGAGGGACCTTGAGCGTGAGAGTAGCGAGCGCTACAAGGGATCAGTAGTTAGATCTAGGCTAAAAAGAGTTCTCAACGAAGCTGTGAAATCGAACGCGACTGCGCGTGAAGAAGAAGTGCGAAGGTTCCCCGATCGGTACATCGCATCTGTGAAGACCCCGGACGGGCGTCTGCTGCGATCAGGTCGTGAGATACGTGACGCCTTTCGGGCGCACTTTCGGGATCGCTTTGCCCGCTGCACTGATCTCCCGCTCCGGGAGTTTCGTAGCTATCTTGCCGACTTCCCCCGTCTTGGGGCGGCTGAAGCGGCTAGCTGCGAGGGTGTGGTTACTGAATGCGAAGTCCGTGATGCGTTGAAGCAGGTCGGCCTCAACAAGTCGCCGGGACTAGATGGTTTGCCGTACGAAGTGTACTTGAGGATGTCGCACATGTTTGTGCCTATTCTGACCGATATGTTCAACCATTGGTTCGCCCAGGGAGCCATCCCTGGTAGCGTTACCAAGGGCGTGATCACATTGCTGAAGAAAGGTGGCAGGCATGTTTGGGAGGGTTTAGACGATTACAGGCCCATAACTCTGCTTAACACAGAGTTAAAGATTTTGGCCCGGGTCTTAGCGAATCGTTTACAGCTTGTCATTAGTGATCTGATCGGCCCCGAACAGACCTTTGCTGTGAAGGGAAGATCGATCCAGGACAACCTGCACTTGATTCGCGAGGTCCTAGAGGGGATAAAAGACGACACCGAATCCGCGCTGATCAGTTTAGATCAGTCCAAGGCCTTCGATAGGGTAGACCATCGGTTCTTGGCGTCTGTTTTGGAGACTGCCGGATTCAAACCGGAGTTCCGCAGATGGATTAGCATGATGTACCACAACCCTCAGGCAGTGGTGCAGGTGAACGGAAGGCGTTCGGGGGTGATCGCGATCGAGCGATCGGTCCGGCAGGGCTGCCCACTGTCTCCTCTTCTCTATGTCCTCGCGTTGGAGCCCCTCCTGCGCAGGCTTAGGGATGGGGGGACAAGTCCGGCACTGCGCGGTATCCCATTCGTTGGCCGCCTTGCGGCTAGGGTTTCCGCGTTCGCCGATGACGTCACAGTTTTCGTATCCCGCCTCCGGGATATAGAGGCTGTGAAAGAGGCGGTTGTCGAGTATGAGCGGATTGCAGGGGCCAAGGTCAATTTTGACAAAAGCGAAGGTTTGCGGCTTGGTGCTTGGAGGGGTAGCAATACTCTTCCAGGGCCCTTCCGCTGGAGTGACGGACCCATCCGCATCCTCGGGGTGTGGTTTGGGCCCGACCTCCAACTGGAGCGAAATTGGTCGGAAGTACATGCTAAGGTGAATGCTCAGGTGGGAATCTGGCTTTCAAGGAGGTTGTCCTTAAAGGGCAGGGCGGAGGCGTGCGCCGCGTACGTCTTCCCCTTGATCCTTTACCGATTAGCTGTACTCCCTCTGCCTAAGGCACATCGGTTGGCACTGCAACGATCCCTCTCCAGACTTGTCTGGGGAGGTGCAAGGCCGATGGTCCGTAGACAGGTCTGTATCCAACGTACACGCAACGGGGGTCTGGGTATGCCCGATCTGGAGAGCCACTGGCTTGCTGAAAGACTTGCATATCTGGGCCGTGTCTTGACGGGGGACTCAGTGTGGAGACGAAAGGCGAGTCGGACTTTTCCTCGCCTCAAGTCAGACCCAAAGGCTGAAGGTCGACGTAGGCCTTTGGGCGAAGCACTGTTTGTCCGCGAGTGCCGAAAGGCCCTTCGTAACCTTCTTGGGTCCAGTGACCTTTCATGGCCTCGGAAGGAGCTGTATCGGGAATTAGTGGTGGGTTCCGCTTCTGATCCTCTCAGCGTGCGGCACGGCTGGGCGGCGGAGGAGATCCGCTCTCACTGGAATTGGGCGCCAGGATCGAGCTTCTTGAACAACTCCGAGTTCTCGCTCACCTGGCGACTTGTTCGGAATGCGTTATCCCTTCGCGGCTTGAACTTCAAGGCGGGCCTGGCAGACATGCCTGATTGCCCTCGCTGCAGCAGTGGCTTAGAAGAAACGGCTGAGCACGCCTTCTACTACTGCGAGCGAGTCCGCCCGTTTTGGGATCACGTCGGGGAGTGGACGGCTCGCATCGAACCCAAACAGCTTGTGCTGCTCGACGTTGGTTACGTCGTAGACAACGTTCTTCCTCCGTATCATGGTGAGAAGCGTGTGGTGTTTCTCGCGATCCTAGCTGTAGCTAGAATGGTGATTTGGACGACGCGAAACAAGGGATTGTATGACGATGCAAACTTTTCTCATCGTGATCTGGTCTTGTATTTTCGGCATCAGCTGAGGGTCAAAATCAGATGCGATAGAAAACGCTTGGATCGCATAACATTCAGCAAAAGGTGGGTGACTGCAGCGAGCTTGGTCGTACGAAAGGGGGCAATGTTGGAGTCATCCTTCCCGCCTCTGCCTACCCATGGCGTCTATGGAACGGGTCCCTAGGGACCCCACCCTTGGTAAGTAGGATTTTGCTTTGTTTTGTTTTTCTCCTTGCAACCTAGTTAGCAGTATGTTGTGAGTCATTGTCCCCGTCATTTAGTCGCTAGCTCTCAAGATCTTCCCCAACCCCATTATTTTTGTACCTCAACCTGTATCCCAGTCCGCTTTTTGAAGATCTTGAACATTCATATGTATAAAATCAAATCACCCGCTTCTATCGACCCATGCCGAGCCCGACCCTTTTAATTCTTTTATCCCTGTAGAGTAGGAACCCTGCCCCACCTAGGGTAGGTCCGGCTTGTTTCCGGTATTTTCGACCCGGAAAACAGTCGGCCTCCAATTTTATAGACGGGGGGATGGGAGGGAAACCAAACGGGGAATTTTTTCCTTGTTTTTCGTGTATATATGTTTTTTCGGGTTTTTTTCTCCCATTCCCAGCATATCCATCAAAATCATACATTGTAAATAAAATCATGCATAAGTTTCGGGTTTTAAGTAGGAATTTTTTCATAGAGCAAATGCGGTATTGTGGTGGCTGCTGCGTGTATGGCGATGGACGAGTGATTATATATTGTATTGTTGAATGGGTCGGCGAATGTGGCTAGCTAGGTTCCCCATAGAAAATACAGTTATAGCATGACCGCTCCCTTCCCCTCCCCCAAAACCACAAGGCCTCGTGCCTTCTTTGTACTTACAAAGAAATAAAGTTAAGTCAACCCCAGCCGTTTTGGACTGTGTTTAATTTTCTACAGAAAAGTAAGTTAATATTGTTAAAAATTATTGTTATTGTTGAAAATTATTGTTATCGTTATATTATAGTTCTTGTTTCGTGACCCCCCTCAAACAATTGTTATTGTTGTTTGTGTGTGAGGAGGGTCAAACCTCGACTTGAATTCATTGACTTTATTTTAAACAAAACGAAACGACCGCCATTTTGTCATTTGCATTTCTCAAAGTCAATTCGCATTTTTAAAACGCCATTCCCCCTAGTTGCCGTTTTAAAACGCAACTATGGGGGAACCATCCCGGATTCAACCTACTCAAACAAATTTATTACCAACACAAGACATGTTTAGCGAATCAGAACCCTCCCCGAAGCCGGAAGACTTAACTTGTTCAGACATACAACCAGCCCAGAAGCCACCAGCAACGCCAGTCTCCTGGTCGTCGCAGCTTCAAAAAAAGAAAAAATCCCCAAAAGACTACGAGAACGACAGAGTCACGAAATACTCGGCGTATTTTAAAGAAAATGAGATCCTACCTATCCCAGAATTGGTAGAGGCGGTTGAGCCAAAGACTCTGTCGTTCGTCGTGACCGATTTAAGGACTAGGAGACTGGCTGGCCTTAAAAAAGAGACGTTCGAGGAATTACTTAAAACTGCAGGCATCCCAGGTAAGTATTTTTACCGAAGGAGTTTTGCAACCTGGGATGTCTTGCTCCCGACAGAAGAAATAGCGAAGAAGCTGGCTAGAAGCAACATTACCACTAAGTACTTCCGGCTTCAACCAGAATATAGAGGACAAAGGAGAATTAAGGTCACCGTATGTAACGTGTCCATGGAGCTAAATGGGGACGTTATCGCCGCCTACCTCAGTTCCTATGGCGGCGTCGAAGACTACACCCAAATAACGTCAGCTCATGGCACGGCATACGGTGATTTCTCATTCATCATGATTTTAGATAGGGGAGGGTTCAATGCAATACCCCATACGATAACATATAAAAACACAACAATGACAGTCATCGTAGAGGGCAGGAAACCGCTTTGCTGGAATTGTAAACAGCTCGGACATTTCTCGCGGTCCTGCCCTCAGAAAGCCACCACCATCGCTACCAACAAAACAACCACCGCCACCAACGATACAAATGAAACAAATACAGAAGCTAAGAACAGCACACATCCAGAAAAAGAATCCCAACCCAACAAAGATGAAGGGTGGACCTTAGTAAAAGGAGGAAAAGGGAAAAAAGAAACAAAAACAAAAAATAAAGAAAAAACCGAAGAAATGGAAACAACAACCAACCTAAAAAGGAGGAGAGACAGCGGGGACACGGAGAAGGAGGGGGAGAAAAAACAACTGAAAACAAACTCCCCCAAACCAGAAAAACAAAAACCTCAGACCCTCCAACCCCAGCAACCAGCACCCCAGCGACCAGCAGAAAAACAACAACCCAAGCGACCGGAACAAAACCCCAAACAACCGGAAAAAAACACACATCCTCCACCCCAACGACCAGCACAAATAATTCCTCCCCCTCAACAACCCAAAAGTACACCTGATAAACATCCCAAAACCCCCCTTCACCCAACATTACCTTCTCTATCACCAATTTCAACTCCCAAACAATTCACCCGGTCTCACTCTGAAACCAGATCACCGTCACCGTCACCATCAACATCTCAAAAGAAAAGAACAAAATCCGCATCTAACCAATTCAGGCAAGCCGTGAACGGTTTCTACTTTTGTTCAGATTTAATGGAATCACCCAACTTAGATCACCAACTAAAAAAAGCACTCAAACCTCTATCATCCATGAGAAACATCGATCAAAAAGACATTACCAATCCATATCTATTCAAGGGTGCAGCCATGGTGACCACCTTTGTCCGTTCGCCTGGCGTCCGAACTAAAGAGCTTTGGCAATTTATTGAGGAGGCCAGTCGGACGGACATAGTGTTGGCGGAAATGGGGCACCCCTCCCACAAAGATCTACTTAATAAATGTACGGGCAGGGTCCCGATTTATGTTCATCCCTGTTTTTATAGGTCCTTAAAGCTGCGGTTTCCCTTTGATGTCGGCGGAATTTCCAGGGACGGCAGAGAGTCTACTGATCTCTGTACCGGTTCCCTGCGTCAGGCCGTCGGCATCCTCACCCCGAAGGATTTCCGGCCCGTAGTCGACACTGAGTAAGGTAAGTTGGATTGATGGCTTTAAACCTTGCCAGTTTGAATGTGAGGGGACTGAGGGATTCAAGCAAGTGTACGCGCTTGCTTGCTGAACTCAAGAACCTCAGAATGGATGTTGCTGCAGTGCAGGAGACTCACTTCACTTGCGGTGCCGACTGTCGGGTGCTGGAAAGCGACTTTAACGTTTTCTCAGCATACGGCAGCCGCACCAGCGCTGGGGTCTCTTTGCTAGTTGGACGCAGCCTTGATGCTGATGTTGACGTTGTTTTTGCAGGTGACGAGGGCCGGCTGGTTGTGGCCGATGTTGCCGTGAAAAGTTTCAAGTTTCGTCTGGTTGCGGTTTATGCGCCCAATATCGCTGCGGAGAGGGTTTCCTTTTTTCGTCGGTTGGCGTCGTTCCTGGACGATACGAAGCGGCTAGTCTTAATGGGTGATTGGAATGCGATCCTTGATCCCAAGATAGATAAGGTCGGGCGGGGAGCTAGTAGTGCGGGAAGGTGTGAGAGCAGCCTTGTCGGCTTCGTGACTCGTCACGGTCTCGTCGACAGGTTTCGTCTTGATCACCCAGGGCGGGAGATGTGGACGTGGCTAGATAGCTCGCCCTCTGCCAAAGTAGGTTCCTACTTGGACAGAGTGTTAGTGAGAAGAGCTGACATTGACTTTGTTAGTTGTCCCACGTTCCACTTGATAGCGTGGACTGACCATAAACTCATTAGAGTCAGTCTGCGGTTAGTTAATAGACCTAGTCTAGCCGGCTACTGGAAGTTCAATACCTCCTTACTGGAGATACGGGACTTCCGGGAGCGGCTGGAATCCCTAATTCAGCGGGCGTTAGTGGGGGCGGTTACCGGGAATAGGTGGTGGGTTTCTCTTAAGCATAGGATTAGAGATTTCGCCACCAAGTACGGTCGACAGCTCAACTTAGATAGGACCGCGGAGGCGAAATCTATAGATGATAGACTTTCCCGGGCGGTGGCTGGGGGGGACTCCCTAGGTGTAGAGCTAGCTAGGAGGGACCTTGAGCGTGAGAGTAGCGAGCGCTACAAGGGATCAGTAGTTAGATCTAGGCTAAAAAGAGTTCTCAACGAAGCTGTGAAATCGAACGCGACTGCGCGTGAAGAAGAAGTGCGAAGGTTCCCCGATCGGTACATCGCATCTGTCAAGACCCCGGACGGGCGTCTGCTGCGATCAGGTCGTGAGATACGTGACGCCTTTCGGGCGCACTTTCGGGATCGCTTTGCCCGCTGCACTGATCTCCCGCTCCGGGAGTTTCGTAGCTATCTTGCCGACTTCCCCCGTCTTGGGGCGGCTGAAGCGGCTAGCTGCGGGGGTGTGGTTACTGAATGCGAAGTCCGTGATGCGTTGAAGCAGGTCGGCCTCAACAAGTCGCCGGGACTAGATGGTTTGCCGTACGAAGTGTACTTGAGGATGTCGCACATGTTTGTGCCTATTCTGACGGATATGTTCAACCATTGGTTCGCCCAGGGAGCCATCCCTGGTAGCGTTACCAAGGGCGTGATCACATTGCTGAAGAAAGGTGGCAGGCATGTTTGGGAGGGTTTAGACGATTACAGGCCCATAACTCTGCTTAACACAGAGTTAAAGATTTTGGCCCGGGTCTTAGCGAATCGTTTACAGCTTGTCATTAGTGATCTGATCGGCCCCGAACAGACCTTTGCTGTGAAGGGAAGATCGATCCAGGACAACCTGCACTTGATTCGCGAGGTCCTAGAGGGGATAAAAGACGACACCGAATCCGCGCTGATCAGTTTAGATCAGTCCAAGGCCTTCGATAGGGTAGACCATCGGTTCTTGGCGTCTGTTTTGGAGACTGCCGGATTCAAACCGGAGTTCCGCAGATGGATTAGCATGATGTACCACAACCCTCAGGCAGTGGTGCAGGTGAACGGAAGGCGTTCGGGGGTGATCGCGATCGAGCGATCGGTCCGGCAGGGCTGCCCCCTGTCTCCTCTTCTCTATGTCCTCGCGTTGGAGCCCCTCCTGCGCAGGCTTAGGGATGAGGGGACAAGTCCGGCACTGCGCGGTATCCCATTCGTTGGCCGCCTTGCGGCTAGGGTTTCCGCGTTCGCCGATGACGTCACAGTTTTCGTATCCCGCCTCCAGGATATAGAGGCTGTGAAAGAGGCGGTTGTCGAGTATGAGCGGATTGCAGGGGCCAAGGTCAATTTTGACAAAAGCGAAGGTTTGCGGCTTGGTGCTTGGAGGGGTAGCAATACTCTTCCAGGGCCCTTCCGCTGGAGTGACGGACCCATCCGCATCCTCGGGGTGTGGTTTGGGCCCGACCTCCAACTGGAGCGAAATTGGTCGGAAGTACATGCTAAGGTGAATGCTCAGGTGGGAATCTGGCTTTCAAGGAGGTTGTCCTTAAAGGGCAGGGCGGAGGCGTGCGCCGCGTACGTCTTCCCCTTGATCCTTTACCGATTGGCTGTACTCCCTCTGCCTAAGGCACATCGGTTGGCGCTGCAACGATCCCTCTCCAGACTTGTCTGGGGAGGTGCAAGGCCGATGGTCCGTAGACAGGTCTGTATCCAACGTACACGCAACGGGGGTCTGGGTATGCCTGATCTGGAGAGCCACTGGCTTGCTGAAAGACTTGCATATCTGGGCCGTGTCTTGACGGGGGACTCAGTGTGGAGACGAAAGGTGAGTCGGACTTTTCCTCGCCTCAAGTCAGACCCAAAGGCTGAAGGTCGACGTAGGCCTTTGGGCGAAGCACTGTTTGTCCGCGAGTGCCGAAAGGCCCTTCGTAACCTTCTTGGGTCCAGTGACCTTTCATGGCCTCGGAAGGAGCTGTATCGGGAATTAGTGGTGGGTTCCGCTTCTGATCCTCTCAGCGAGCGGCGCGGCTGGACGGCGGAGGAGATCCGCTCTCACTGGAATTGGGCGCCAGGATCGAGCTTCTTGAACAACTCCGAGTTCTCGCTCACCTGGCGACTTGTTCGGAATGCGTTACCCCTTCGCGACTTGAACTTCAGAGCGGGCCTGGCAGACATGCCTGATTGCCCTCGCTGCAGCAGTGGCTTGGAAGAAACGGCTGAGCACGCCTTCTACTACTGCGAGCGAGTCCGCCCGTTTTGGGATCACGTCGGGGAGTGGACGGCTCGCATCGAACCCAAACAGCTCGTGCTGCTCGACGTTGGTTACGTCGTAGACAACGTTCTTCCTCCGTATCACGGTGAGAAGCGTGTGGTGTTTCTCGCGATCCTAGCTGTAGCCCGAATGGTGATTTGGACGACGCGAAACAAGGGATTGTATGACGATGCAAACTTTTCTCATCGTGATCTGGTTTTGTATTTTCGGCATCAGCTGAGGGTCAAAATCAGATGCGATAGAAAACGCTTGGATCGCATAACATTCAGCAAAAGGTGGGTGACTGCAGCGAGCTTGGTCGTACGAAAGGGGGCAATGTTGGAGTCATCCTTCCCGCCTCTGCCTACCCATGGCGTCTACGGTACGGGTCCTTAGGGACCCCATCCCTGGTAAGTAGAATTGTTTTTTTTCCCTTGTAACCTAGTTAGCAGTATGTTGTGAGTCATTGTCCCCATCATCTAGTCGTTAGTTTCTCAAGATCTTCCCCCTCCCTATTATTTTTGTACCCCAACCTGAATTCCAGCCCGCTTTTATTGAAGATCTTGAACATTCATATATAAAAAATCATATTACCTACTTCTATCGACCCATACCGCGCCCGACCCTTTATTTCTTTTATCTCTGTAGATTAGTATTCCCGCCCCAGCTAGGGCAGGTCCGGCTTGTTTCCGGTTTCTTTCGACCCGGAAAACAGTCGGCCTCCAATTTTATAGACGGGGGGATGGGAGGGAAACCAAACGGGGAATTTTTCTTTGTTTCTCTTGTATATATAATTTTTCGGGGTTTTTTCTCCCATTCCCATCATTTCATTGTACATAAACCATATTTTGTAAATAAAAATCATATACCACCTTTGGGTTTTAAGTAGGTTTTCTTCATAGAGCAAATGCGGTATTTTGGTAACTGCTGCGCGCATGATGAAGGATGAATGGTTATATATTGTACTGTTGAATGGGTCGGCGAATGTGGCTAGCTAGGTCCCTTTAGAATATATAGAATAGCAAGACCGCTCCCTTCCCCTCCCCAAAAAACCTTAAGGCCTCGTGCCTTCTTTGTACTTACAAAGAAATAAAGTTAAGTCAACCCCAGCCGTTTTGGACTGTGTTTAATTTTCTACAGAAAAGTAAGTTAATATTGTTAAAAATTATTGTTATTGTTGAAAATTATTGTTATCGTTATATTATAGTTCTTGTTTCGTGACCCCCCTCAAACAATTGTTATTGTTGTTTGTGTGTGAGGAGGGTCAAACCTCGACTTGAATTCATTGACTTTATTTTAAACAAAACGAAACGACCGCCATTTTGTCATTTGCATTTCTCAAAGTCAATTCGCATTTTTAAAACGCCATTCCCCCTAGTTGCCGTTTTAAAACGCAACTATGGGGGAACCATCCCGGATTCAACCTACTCAAACAAATTTATTACCAACACAAGACATGTTTAGCGAATCAGAACCCTCCCCGAAGCCGGAAGACTTAACTTGTTCAGACATACAACCAGCCCAGAAGCCACCAGCAACGCCAGTCTCCTGGTCGTCGCAGCTTCAAAAAAAGAAAAAATCCCCAAAAGACTACGAGAACGACAGAGTCACGAAATACTCGGCGTATTTTAAAGAAAATGAGATCCTACCTATCCCAGAATTGGTAGAGGCGGTTGAGCCAAAGACTCTGTCGTTCGTCGTGACCGATTTAAGGACTAGGAGACTGGCTGGCCTTAAAAAAGAGACGTTCGAGGAATTACTTAAAACTGCAGGCATCCCAGGTAAGTATTTTTACCGAAGGAGTTTTGCAACCTGGGATGTCTTGCTCCCGACAGAAGAAATAGCGAAGAAGCTGGCTAGAAGCAACATTACCACTAAGTACTTCCGGCTTCAACCAGAATATAGAGGACAAAGGAGAATTAAGGTCACCGTATGTAACGTGTCCATGGAGCTAAATGGGGACGTTATCGCCGCCTACCTCAGTTCCTATGGCGGCGTCGAAGACTACACCCAAATAACGTCAGCTCATGGCACGGCATACGGTGATTTCTCATTCATCATGATTTTAGATAGGGGAGGGTTCAATGCAATACCCCATACGATAACATATAAAAACACAACCATGACAGTCATCGTAGAGGGCAGGAAACCGCTTTGCTGGAATTGTAAACAGCTCGGACATTTCTCGCGGTCCTGCCCTCAGAAAGCCACCACCATCGCTACCAACAAAACAACCACCGCCACCAACGATACAAATGAAACAAATACGGAAGCTAAGAACAGCACACATCCAGAAAAAGAATCCCAACCCAACAAAGATGAAGGGTGGACCTTAGTAAAAGGAGGAAAAGGGAAAAAAGAAACAAAAACAAAAAATAAAGAAAAAACCGAAGAAATGGAAACAACAACCAACCTAAAAAGGAGGAGAGACAGCGGGGACACGGAGAAGGAGGGGGAGAAAAAACAACTGAAAACAAACTCCCCCAAACCAGAAAAACAAAAACCTCAGACCCTCCAACCCCAGCAACCAGCACCCCAGCGACCAGCAGAAAAACAACAACCCAAGCGACCGGAACAAAACCCCAAACAACCGGAAAAAAACACACATCCTCCACCCCAACGACCAGCACAAATAATTCCTCCCCCTCAACAACCCAAAAGTACACCTGATAAACATCCCAAAACCCCCCTTCACCCAACATTACCTTCTCTATCACCAATTTCAACTCCCAAACAATTCACCCGGTCTCACTCTGAAACCAGATCACCGTCACCGTCACCATCAACATCTCAAAAGAAAAGAACAAAATCCGCATCTAACCAATTTAGGCAAGCCGTGAACGGTTTCTACTTTTGCTCAGATTTAATGGAATCACCCAACTTAGATCACCAACTTAAAAAAGCACTCAAACCTCTATCATCCATGAGAAACATCGATCAAAAAGACATTACCAATCCATATCTATTCAAGGGTGCAGCCATGGTGACCACCTTTGTCCGTTCGCCTGGCGTCCGAACTAAAGAGCTTTGGCAATTTATTGAGGAGGCCAGTCGGACGGACATAGTGTTGGCGGAAATGGGGCACCCCTCCCACAAAGATCTACTTAATAAATGTACGGGCAGGGTCCCGATCTATGTTCATCCCTGTTTTTATAGGTCCTTAAAGCTGCGGTTTCCCTTTGATGTCGGCGGAATCTCCAGGGACGGCAGAGAGTCTACTGATCTCTGTACCGGTTCCCTGCGTCAGGCCGTCGGCATCCTCACCCCGAAGGATTTCCGGCCCGTAGTCGACACTGAGTAAGGTAAGTTGGATTGATGGCTTTAAACCTTGCCAGTTTGAATGTGAGGGGACTGAGGGATTCAAGCAAGTGCACGCGCTTGCTTGCTGAACTCAAGAACCTCAGAGTGGATGTTGCTGCAGTGCAGGAGACTCACTTCACTTGCGGTGCCGACTGTCGGGTGCTGGAAAGCGACTTTAACGTTTTCTCAGCATACGGCAGCCGCACCAGCGCTGGGGTCTCTTTGCTAGTTGGACGCAGCCTTGATGCTGATGTTGACGTTGTTTTTGCAGGTGACGAGGGCCGGCTGGTTGTGGCCGATGTTGCCGTGAAAAGTTTCAAGTTTCGTCTGGTTGCGGTTTATGCGCCCAATATCGCTGCGGAGAGGGTTTCCTTTTTTCGTCGGTTGGCGTCGTTCCTGGACGATACGAAGCGGCTAGTCTTAATGGGTGATTGGAATGCGATCCTTGATCCCAAGATAGATAAGGTCGGTCGGGGAGCTAGTAGTGCGGGAAGGTGTGAGAGCAGCCTTGTCGGCTTCGTGACTCGTCACGGTCTCGTCGACAGGTTTCGTCTTGATCACCCAGGGCGGGAAATGTGGACGTGGCTAGATAGCTCGCCCTCTGCCAAAGTAGGTTCCTACTTGGACAGAGTGTTAGTGAGAAGAGCTGACATTGATTTTGTTAGTTGTCCCACGTTCCACTTGATAGCGTGGACTGACCATAAACTCATTAGAGTCAGTTTGCGGTTAGTTAATAGACCTAGTCTAGCCGGCTACTGGAAGTTCAATACCTCCTTACTGGAGATACGGGACTTCCGGGACCGGCTGGAATCCCTAATTCAGCGGGCGTTAGTGGGGGCGGTTACCGGGAATAGGTGGTGGGTTTCTCTTAAGCATAGGATTAGAGATTTCGCCACCAAGTACGGTCGACAGCTCAACTTAGATAGGACCGCGGAGGTGAAATCTATAGATGATAGACTTTCCCGGGCGGTGGCTGGGGGGGACTCCCTAGGTGTAGAGCTAGCTAGGAGGGACCTTGAGCGTGAGAGTAGCGAGCGCTACAAGGGATCAGTAGTTAGATCTAGGCTAAAAAGAGTTCTCAACGAAGCTGTGAAATCGAACGCGACTGCGCGTGAAGAAGAAGTGCGAAGGTTCCCCGATCGGTACATCGCATCTGTCAAGACCCCGGACGGGCGTCTGCTGCGATCAGGTCGTGAGATACGTGACGCCTTTCGGGCGCACTTTCGGGATTGCTTTGCCCGCTGCACTGATCTCCCGCTCCGGGAGTTTCGTAGCTATCTTGCCGACTTCCCCCGTCTTGGGGCGGCTGAAGCGGCTAGCTGCGAGGGTGTGGTTACTGAATGCGAAGTCCGTGATGCGTTGAAGCAGGTCGGCCTCAACAAGTCGCCGGGACTAGATGGTTTGCCCTACGAAGTGTACTTGAGGATGTCGCACATGTTTGTGCCTATTCTGACGGATATGTTCAACCACTGGTTCGCCCAGGGAGCCATCCCTGGTAGCGTTACCAAGGGCGTGATCACATTGCTGAAGAAAGGTGGCAGGCATGTTTGGGAGGGTTTAGACGATTACAGGCCCATAACTCTGCTTAACACAGAGTTAAAGATTTTGGCCCGGGTCTTAGCGAATCGTTTACAGCTTGTCATTAGTGATCTGATCGGCCCCGAACAGACCTTTGCTGTGAAGGGAAGATCGATCCAGGACAACCTGCACTTGATTCGCGAGGTCCTAGAGGGGATAAAAGACGACACCGAATCCGCGCTGATCAGTTTAGATCAGTCCAAGGCCTTCGATAGGGTAGACCATCGGTTCTTGGCGTCTGTTTTGGAGACTGCCGGATTCAAACCGGAGTTCCGCAGATGGATTAGCATGATGTACCACAACCCTCAGGCAGTGGTGCAGGTGAACGGAAGGCGTTCGGGGGTGATCGCGATCGAGCGATCGGTCCGGCAGGGCTGCCCACTGTCTCCTCTTCTCTATGTCCTCGCGTTGGAGCCCCTCCTGCGCAGGCTTAGGGATGAGGGGACAAGTCCGGCACTGCGCGGTATCCCATTCGTTGGCCGCCTTGCGGCTAGGGTTTCCGCGTTCGCTGATGACGTCACAGTTTTCGTATCCCGCCTCCAGGATATAGAGGCTGTGAAAGAGGCGGTTGTCGAGTATGAGCGGATTGCAGGGGCCAAGGTCAATTTTGACAAAAGCGAAGGTTTGCGGCTTGGTGCTTGGAGGGGTAGCAATACTCTTCCAGGGCCCTTCCGCTGGAGTGACGGACCCATCCGCATCCTCGGGGTGTGGTTTGGGCCCGACCTCCAACTGGAGCGAAATTGGTCGGAAGTACATGCTAAGGTGAATGCTCAGGTGGGAATCTGGCTTTCAAGGAGGTTGTCCTTAAACGGCAGGGCGGAGGCGTGCGCCGCGTACGTCTTCCCCTTGATCCTTTACCGATTGGCTGTACTCCCTCTGCCTAAGGCACATCGGTTGGCGCTGCAACGATCCCTCTCCAGACTTGTCTGGGGAGGTGCAAGGCCGATGGTCCGTAGACAGGTCTGTATCCAACGTACACGCAACGGGGGTCTGGGTATGCCTGATCTGGAGAGCCACTGGCTTGCTGAAAGACTTGCATATCTGGGCCGTGTCTTGACGGGGGACTCAGTGTGGAGACGAAAGGCGAGTCGGACTTTTCCTCGCCTCAAGTCAGACCCAAAGGCTGAAGGTCGACGTAGGCCTTTGGGCGAAGCACTGTTTGTCCGCGAGTGCCGAAAGGCCCTTCGTAACCTTCTTGGGTCCAGTGACCTTTCATGGCCTCGGAAGGAGCTGTATCGGGAATTAGTGGTGGGTTCCGCTTCTGATCCTCTCAGCGAGCGGCGCGGCTGGACGGCGGAGGAGATCCGCTCTCACTGGAATTGGGCGCCAGGATCGAGCTTCTTGAACAACTCCGAGTTCTCGCTCACCTGGCGACTTGTTCGGAATGCGTTACCCCTTCGCGGCTTGAACTTCAGAGCGGGCCTGGCAGACATGCCTGATTGCCCTCGCTGCAGCAGTGGCTTGGAAGAAACGGCTGAGCACGCCTTCTACTACTGCGAGCGAGTCCGCCCGTTTTGGGATCACGTCGGGGAGTGGACGGCTCGCATCGAACCCAAACAGCTCGTGCTGCTCGACGTTGGTTACGTCGTAGACAACGTTCTTCCTCCGTATCACGGTGAGAAGCGTGTGGTGTTTCTCGCGATCCTAGCTGTAGCCCGAATGGTGATTTGGACGACGCGAAACAAGGGATTGTATGACGATGCAAGCTTTTCTCATCGTGATCTGGTTTTGTATTTTCGGCATCAGCTGAGGGTCAAAATCAGATGCGATAGAAAACGCTTGGATCGCATAACATTCAGCAAAAGGTGGGTGACTGCAGCGAGCCTGGTCGTACGAAAGGGGGCAATGTTGGAGTCATCCTTCCCGCCTCTGCCTACCCATGGCGTCTACGGTACGGGTCCTTAGGGACCCCATCCCTGGTAAGTAGAATTGTTTTTTTCCCTTGTAACCTAGTTAGCAGTATGTTGTGAGTCATTGTCCCCATCATCTAGTCGTTAGTTTCTCAAGATCTTCCCCCTCCCTATATTTTTTTGTACCCCAACCTGAATTCCAGCCCACTTTTATTGAAGATCTTGAACATTCATATATAAAAAATCATATTACCTACTTCTATCGACCCATACCGCGCCCGACCCTTTATTTCTTTTATCTCTGTAGATTAGTATTCCCGCCCCAGCTAGGGCAGGTCCGGCTTGTTTCCGGTTTCTTTCGACCCGGAAAACAGTCGGCCTCCAATTTTATAGACGGGGGGATGGGAGGGAAACCAAACGGGGAATTTTTCTTTGTTTCTCTTGTATATATAATTTTTCGGGGTTTTTTCTCCCATTCCCATCATTTCATTGTACATAAACCATATTTTGTAAATAAAAATCATATACCACCTTTGGGTTTTAAGTAGGTTTTCTTCATAGAGCAAATGCGGTATTTTGGTAACTGCTGCGCGCATGATGAAGGATGAATGGTTATATATTGTACTGTTGAATGGGTCGGCGAATGTGGCTAGCTAGGTCCCTTTAGAATATATAGAAAAGCAAGACCGCTCCCTTCCCCTCCCCAAAAAACTTAAGGCCTCGTGCCTTCTTTGTACTTACAAAGAAATAAAGTTAAGTTAACTATAGCCTAACACTTTGGCAGTCAGACTGACGTTCAACACTCCTTTACCCATGCTGTATTTATACTTTTGTTCAATATACTTGTTTCACGTAATCCCGAGATCGTGTCTTTCTTCCAGACCTTTTACTGGTCCACAACACATATATACTAAATATATATGGTTTGGTTTGGTTTTATAGCATATCAACCACTGCAGGTTATTTAAAGCCAAATCTTTTTTTATACATACACATTAAATATATGATTTCTAAACATTTTGTAGATAACATTCTTAAAGGAACCTGAACTCCATTTTTCACTCAGTTAAATTGTTTCACTTATTTCTAATACGAATAATTCTATTTACTATTACTCATTTGTTTGCACACAGTAAAATAGTTCCAAGTATTGCTATGTATCACTAACAATTTGATTAAACATCAGTTATTTGATTACACAGTTAAAGAATCATACATTTCTATTTCAAACAGTCCAGTTTAGCATAAGACAATGAAGTTAAATGGTTCCAAGTACTGTTATGTATCACTAATAATTCAGTTAATCATCAGTTATTTGTTTACACACACTAAAATGATCAAATAGTTCTATTTCAAACAATTCAATTTAGCATGTCAACAAAGTAAAAACAGTTCTATTCTAAATTGTTCAGTTTAGCATAATTACAAAGTTTTTTGTTTACACTCAGTTAAATGTAAAAACAGTTCTATTTTAAACAATTCAGTTTAGCATAAGTAAAAGTAAGTAAAGTTGGGGATGATCCGAAGGCTCCCTTTTCAATAGCTACTACACTGAGGTGTAGGGGAGAGCGCTACTCCATTCTCTGGATTGCTCAACTTTACCCTTGATCTGTACCTTATAATGCTGAATGTTAAGCAAGGCGATATCAAGTACCATTTTTTGAGTCTTTGGTATGACTCGACCTGGGATTGAACCCCAGTCTCCTGGACCATTGGCGAACACACTACTCATTAGGCTAAAGTACACAGTTTAAATGTCAAACAGTCCTATTTGACCCATAGATAGGACCCTATCAATTGGAGTGGACTTGGGAGCCACGGCAATGAAGGGGTACTCCACATTCTCCAAATATCCAGGATTACTAGAGCCTCCCCATCAGATTGTTTAGTGTTATATCTAGGACACTCATTGGAGGAGTCTTACCCTTCTGGATCTGAGTGGACCTGGCAGCAATGGCAATGAAAGGGTACCCTTCATTCCCCAAAGCTCAAGCATTACTGAAGCCTCACCATCAGATTGTTTAGCGTCATATCTAAAACACTTGTTGGGAGAAGTCTTACCCCTCTGCAGAAATGCAGTCAGTGTATTCAACAGCTCCAGTCAACTGGGCCATTCTATATGGTCATTAACTGGTCTATACCTTTGCAAATATTGATATCCTTTTCCATATATGAAATATTTCAGTCAGTATATTCTACAGACCCAGCCAACAGGGCCAAATTGAATATGAGTCATTTTTAAATGGATCTATTTCAGCCATAGATTGTACCTTAACAGAGATCAGAGTGGTCCAGTGAGTAATGAGAATAAAGGGGTACTCCACACTACCAAGATCTTGAGGCTCACCATCCATTGCAGTTTCAATTTTTACCAGTCTCCTGGCTGGCCCATCTGAGTGAGTGATAAGAAGTTGATTGCTTAGTCCCTGAGAGCCTTTTCACAAGATAATACCTGCTTAGCAAGGCTATGTTTATCACTCGGCAGTTGAGTCACCTCAAAAAGGGAATGCCAAGGAGATAAAGCCTTTTTTGTGACAGCTAAGCATAAATCTCAATCCATGCATGTCTCACAAGATGAAATAATTTCAAGTCAAATCTGACTCGGTGGGAAGTTGGATAAATCCTTGTCAGTTGCAACTTAGCATGATACTCAGGATACAACTTTTTTAGGATAATTTTACTCCTCTGCAGGGAACATACAGTCGGCATGTATATTTGATATACCAGGAAGAGTGTTCTTTGACAATTGCCCCTGCAAATAAACTGGAGCAGACAACAGGAGGCATTGGCTTTCATGGGAATGTGGACAAAACAGAGTACAAATTTTGATCAAGAAGGAGACTTCTTCACTTTAAATAGTGGTTGGTTGGATTTATGGCATATCAACCTTTGTAGGCTATTTAACGCCAAACTATTTTTATGCAAATAGTCAGTTCTATTTCAAACAATTTAATTTAGCATGAGTACACAGTTTAATTGTCAAAAACATTTCTATTTCAAGGTATTCAGTTTTGTTAAACAGAGCTAATTCAGTTTAGTATAAGTACAGATTTTGTTTACACACAGTTAAATGTCAAAATAGTTCTATATTAGAAAATTCAGTTTAGTATAAGTACAGTTCAATGTTAAAAACAGTTCCATTTCAAACAATTCAGTTTAGCATAAGCACACAGTTCAAATGTAAGTACAGTTCAATTGTCCAAAACATTTCTATTTCAAGCTATTCAGCTTAGTCAAACATTTCTAATTCAAACAATTCAGTTTAGCATAAGTATGCAGTTAGTTCTATTTAACCCATAGATAGGATCCTGTCAGGTGCTACCATTCCAGGCAAGAGTGGATGTGGGAGCAATGGCAGTGAAGGGGTGCTCTGCATTCCCCAAGGCTCCAGCATCACTGGAACCTCAGCATCAGATGGTTTGGTGCCATATCCAAGATACTCATTGGTGGCGGGGTTACCCCTCTACAGAGAAGCAGTCGGTGTAATCTATAGCCCCAGCCAACTAAATGGTGGTTCTCTGAAATTAGTGGACAAGTTTACATACTTTGGTAGCAGCATCTCATCTACTGGACATGACATCAATATGGGTCGACTGAAGGTGTGGATAGGCTATTGATCATATGGAAGTCTGATCTATCCGATAAATTAAAAACAGAATTTCTTCCAAGCAGTGATTGTGTCCATACTACTGAATGGATACACCACGTGGACGCTGATAAAACATATAGAGAAAAAGCTAGATGGGAATTGCATGAAAATGTTACAAGTTACACTGAACAAATCCTGGAAGAAACGATCCAAGAAACAACAGCTGCACGGCCACTCACCACCCATCTCAAAAACCATCCAAGTAAGACAAACAAGACATGCAGGACACAGCTGGAGAAGCAAGGATGAAATCATAAGTGACATTCTTCACATGGATGTGTCAGCATTGGCCGACCAACAAGAACTTACCAACAACAGCTCTGTGCGGACACAAGACATTGTCTGGAGTTCCTACAAGGAGCAATGGAAGATAGGGAAGAATGGGGAGAGAGAGTCAGAGAAATCTGTCCTAGCAACTTGACTTGATGAGGATTATTAATGAAACAAGAAATCTGCTGTGCTTAAAACATTTTCATCACAGCACGTCAACGATATAAGTAAGTTCTCAAGATGACATCCTGTGTCTGCATAGAGCTGACAAATGTAAATTTTTGCTGGTCAGCCAACACTCCTGTGTCTATGTGTAGTAGTCCATAAAAAATGTTGCCCGTGGTGTAATGTCTATCGTCGTAGGAAATGGACACGGCGACTCGAGTTCAAATCCTGGACGAGAATGATTGCCTTTTACATAGCACTAATACCCTTGGGAAAGGTATGAATCCAATTATTCTCCCTCCAGCTATGGGTAAATAGTAGGACAGACTGAGTTCTTCAGCCTTGGTGAGGCAACTAGTCTAGGAGAAGGAAAACTCTGAATACAAACCTGTTAAACTCCGCTTAAAAATTGACCATGTGTCATATTCTGCCTGAGTGGAGGGGTTGGTAAATAGGATAAAAAATGTTGCTTATGTGTCTGTTGATATATCTTCAGCAATGCCCAGCATGTCTTGTTTATCTCAGGTGGTTTGTGTGATGAGAGTTAAATGGCCACACAAATGCTGTTTTGTAGGGTGGTGCTTCCAGGATTTGTTCAAGGTTGGTTGGTTGGGTTTTATGGCATATCAACGTTTATAGGTTATTTAATGCCAAATACATTTTTATGCAAATAGTCAGCTCTATTTCAAACAATTCAGTTTAGCATGAGTACACAGTTTAATTGTCAAAAACATTTCTATTTCAAACTATCCAGTTTATATAAACTGATCTAATTCAGTTTAGTATAAGTACAGATTTTGTTTACACACAGTTAAACGTCAAAACAATTCTATATATAACAATTTAGTTTAATGTAAGTCCAATCTCAATGTCAAAAATAATTCCATGTAAGACAATTCAGTTTAGCATAAGCACGCAGTTTAAATGTAAGTACAGTTTAATTGTCAAAAACATAGCATTTCAGTTTAATCAAACAGTTCTAATTCAAATAATTCAGTTTAGTATAATTATGCAGTTCTTTCTATTTGACCCATAGATAGGGCTCTTATCAGGTGCTACCATTCTGGGTCACAGTGGACCTGGAAGTGATGGCAATGAAGGGGTGCTTCACATTCCCAAAAGTCCCCAGCATCACTGGAACGTCACCATCAGATTATTTAGTGTCATATCCAGGACACTCATTGGGGGGATCTTACCCCTCTGCAGAGGTGCTGTTGGTGTATTCTACAGCCCCAGCTGACTGGGCAAGTTTGTTCAAATAGTATGTAGTATCCTTAGATAGTTTTCATCCAGCTTTTTATCCAAGCATTTCATTTAAGTTCAATAGCAACAACAATAAAATATTTTTTTTTACACTGGTGCAGTAACAACTAAGAAGAATTTCTTTTTCATTCCATCAGAGAAATCAAAAGTCTATTTGGTTTGGTTTTATGGCATATCAATCATTGCCTGGCCCAGTCGGCTGGGGCTACAGAATACACTGACTGTATCTCTGCAGAGGGGTAAGACTTACCCAATGATATGACACTAAACAATCTGATGGTGAGGCTCCAGTAATATTGTGTAACATATTGACCTCCAAACCAGCTGAGCTGTCAAATGGGAAATGCACCTGTGTAAATAACGGTCGAAGATATCAGGGGATAACCTTGACTGTCGACGGGTTGAATTAAGTGCGAATTGTGATGCCACAGAAAGCAGGTGGGTGTCAAATAATAATATAACCCAGGTGCGACAGGAAGTCAGTTAGTTGGAGATCAGAGTTTGAAGTCAGTGTTCCAGTTCGAGGAGTGAGAACCAGACCTAGCAGAGGCTGGGCCCTCAGGCCCCTGGTTGAGCAGCCCAGGAGAATGGGAAAGAAATGCAGCTATAGCCAGAAGAGTGGGGGTCAATATATTGCAGTCTTTGTTCAGTCTCCAACTCACCTCTCACACATAAACCCTTCCATAATCCTTTAGTAACCCTTTTGAATAAAGTGAGAGGTATGTTTTTCTAAAGAACTGTATCGTCGTTATTGTGTTGACTATGTTTCTGCAAGCATATGAGTATGTTACAATTGGAGCTTTGGGGAATGCAGAGAACCCCTTCATTGCTATCACTCCCAGGTCCACTCTGACCCTTAGCCCAGTTGGCAGGGGCAGTAGAATATACCGACTGTATCTCTGTAGAGGGGTAAAACTCCCAATGATATGACACTAAAAAATCTGATGGTGAGGCTCCAGTAATACTGGAGCTTTGGGGAATGCAGAGTACCCCTTCACTCCCAGTTCCACTCTGGTCCAGAGAGGTAGCTCCTAATAGAGTCAAATAGAACTGTTTAACATTTAAACTGAGTGCAAAGAAATGACATGCTATTTAACTGAATACATGGAACCATTTAACTTTGTTGACATGCTAAACTGAATTGTTTGAAAAAGAACTGCTTGATAATTCAACTGTGTAAACAAATGACTGACATTTAATTGAGTTGTTAGTGAGATATAGAAATACTTGGAACCATTTAACTTTGTTGATATGCTAAACAGGTAACACAGAGAAAATATATTTGTAATTGATTATGTCATGAAATGGAATCTGAAAAAAGTAGCAACATTTAACCATTTGAGAATAAATTTGTAAAATTTTAGCTCTGATAATGACTCTATAGACTTGCATGAAAAATTTTTCTATTATGATTATTTTATTTTTATTCACATACTTGAAATAATATTTTAATAGAATGTTTTGACAAGCAGGCAAATTTTGAGCTCGAAACATGTTGGCAAAACAAAAAAATAAAATAAATAAATAATAAAGATATATCATCAACTACACCAAATATATATCTTTTGTCCGTTTACCTTTTGCAAAAAATATTTGTATGCAGAAATCATTCAAAAAAGATGAATTCCCAAAGCTCAGATACATTTAATTGAAATCAGTTTTTATTTAAACTCTTATTAAACAGAGAATATTGAACAAAATGTACACTTTTCAATGTGGATTCTAGGACAATACCAATCCATATACTTGACAAGAAAATGGTCTCTAGCCTGAGTGTATTTTCATGTCTTTTTCACACTTGCATTCTGTGAAAATACTGATCCACACATGTCACAAAAAATGGTTAATCTGTGAGTATTCATATGGGCATTCTTATAGTAGACTTGTGAGAAAATAATGGCCCACACACTTTACAAGAAAATGGTTTCTATCCTGTATGTATTCGCATGTGGGTTCCTAAAGTGGAGCTGTGTGAAAATGCTGATCCACACACATCACAACGATATGGTTTCTCTCCTGTGTGTATTCGCATGTGGTTTTTTAAATATGAATTCTGAGCAAATGATGATCCACATACATTACAAGAAAATGGCTTATCTCCTGTATGCATTCGCATATGGGCTATTAAATTGGACCTCTCAGAAAATGCTGATTCACATACTTCACAAGAAAAAGGTTTAATTCCTGTGTGTGTTCGCATATGTTTTTTTAAACTTGAATTTTCTGAAAATGCTGATCCACAAACTTCACAAGAAAATGGTTTATCTCCTGTGTGTATTCGTATGTGACTTTTTAAATGAGAACTCACAGAAAATTTTGATCCACACACTTCACACGAAAATGGTTTCTCCCCAGTGTGTATCCGCATGTGTTGTTTTAAAGTATCATTGCGTGCAAATGCAGATCCACACACTTCACAAGAAAATGGTTTATTTCCGGTGTGCATTAGCATGTGTGTTTTTAAATGGAAACTCACTGAAAATTTTGATCCACACACTTCACAAGAAAAGGGTTTATCACCCGTATGAGTTTGCATATGTCTTTTTAAACTAGAATTCATCGAAAATGCTAATCCACATACTTCACAAGAAAATGGTTTCTCTCCAGTATGCGTTTGCATATGTCTTTTCAACGTTGAATTCAATGAAAATGCTGATCCACATATTTCACAAGAAAATGGTTTCTCCCCTGTGTGTGTTCGCATGTGGGCTTTTAAATTGGAATTTTTTGAAAATGCTGATCCACATACTTCACAAGAAAATGGTTTCTCTCCTTTGTGTATTTGCATGTGGTGCTTTAAATTAGAATTCTTTGAAAACATTGATCTACTATTTGTTTGCATGTTTATGTTAATCAAGTAAATATGCTAATGTATAAAGTTGGTAAAAATAAGAAATTTCTCTTTTTGGTGCTTATATATGACAGTTCAATGATGAAATCTATCAAATTGCAAATCCTTACAATTTAAAAGAAATATATATTTACGTTTGTTTATGTTGTTTTACTTTTTCTTAAAAAAATACTCCTTTACAATTGATATCTGCAAATAAAGAAAATATAATTGAAGAAAACAGGATATTGAGACTTTCTTTGCAATTATTGAATTATGTTCTTTTTCATTTTAATAGACAGTAACAAACAAATATAGTACATGTTAAGTTACGTATAAATAAGCATTTTTATATTAACGTTCAATGAATGTAAAGAAGTGGATTACAAATTACAAACAGCAACTTTTATAAAATTTTAACGAAATTTTTTCAAAGAATGTACCATAAAGAGAAAAATGTTAACACTGCAAAATTGATTAAAAATATATTATATATATATATCAAATATATAGGATTTGGTTTGTTTGGGTTTTATAGCATATCAACCATTGCAGGTTATTTAACGCCAAATCCTCTTTATACAGATATATTAAATATATAGGATTTGGTTTGGTTGGGTTTTATGGCATATCAACCATTGCATGTTATTTAACGCCAAATCCTCTTTATACAGATATATTAAATACATAGGATTTGGTTTGGTTGGGTTTTATGGCATATCAACCATTGTAGGTTATTTAATGCCAAATCCTCTTTATATAGATACATCAAATATATAATATTTGGTTTGGTTGGGTTTTATGGCATATCAACCATTGTAGGTTATTTAATGCCAAATCCTCTTTATACAGATATATTAAATATATAGGATTTGGTTTGGTTGGGTTTTATGGCATATCAACCATTGTAGGTTATTTAATACCAAATCCTCTTTATACATACATATTAAATATATAATATTTGGTTTGGTTGGGTTTTATGGCATATCAACCATTGTAGGTTATTTAATGCCAAATCCTCTTTATATAGATACATCAAATATATAATATTTGGTTTGGTTGGGTTTTATGGCATATCAACCATTGTAGGTTATTTAATGCCAAATCCTCTTTATACAGATATATTAAATATATAGGATTTGGTTTGGTTGGGTTTTATGGCATATCAACCATTGTAGGTTATTTAATACCAAATCCTCTTTATACATACATATTAGATATATAATATTTGGTTTGGTTGGGTTTTATGGCATATCAACCATTGTAGTTTATTGAGTGACAAACCTTTTTATACATATATATTAGATATATGATTTCTAAACACATGTAGATAACATTTTTAAACAAATCTGAGCTAATTTTTTGCACACAGTTAAGGGGTTTCACTTATTTCTATAAAATAGAAATAATTCTGTTCACTATTGATCATTTGTTTGCATCCAGTTAGTTAAATGTTTCAAGTATTCCATTTAACACTAGCAATTCAATTAAACATCAGTTAAATGATCAAACAGTTCAATTTCAAGCAACTCAGTTGAGCATATCAAAGTTAAATGATTCCAAGTATTGCTATATATCATTAACAATTCAAATAAACATCAGTCATTTGTTTACACACAGTTAAATGATCAAACAATTCTATTTCAAGCTATTCCGTTTAGCATAAGTCATTTGTTTGCACTCAGTTTAAATGCCAAAGTACACAGTTTAAGTGTCGAACAGTTCTATTTGACCCACAGACAGGACCCTATCAGGTGCTACAACTCCAGTTCAGAGAGGACCTAAGACCAATGAAAATAAAGAGGTACTCCGCAATCCCCAAAGCTCCAGTATTACGGAAGGTTTGGGTTTTTTTTGTTTAATGGCATATCAACCTTTGTTGGTCATTTAATGCCAAAGTCATTCTCCTAGAAGAACAGTGGTGGTACTATTTAACCCATAGCTGGGAGGATAAGGTTCATACCTTTCCCAAGGGTATTTGCCCGAAAGTGAACGTAATAAGCATTACTGAAGATTGTTTAGTGTCATATCCAGGATACTCATTGGGGGAGTCTTACCCTTCTGCAGAATACACCAACTGTAGAGATGTAGTCGGTGTATTCTGCAGCCCCAGCTAAGTAGGCCAATCTACAATTATTGAAAATGTTTTAGCGAGAGACTTATTAGTGGTTAATTAACAATTATAGCTTTTATTAAGAATCAGTTATTTTTATCATTAAGGTTTTTCGGACAATTGTCTTCATCTTTACGTTTCCGGCTTTCTTCTGATGTTTGTCGAACTCTGGAACCTTCATGGAACTTCGAACTACGTCCTTTATTGAAACCACGGGGGTCGCCTGTTCTGATTCCGTTTGCCACAAGTGTTAAGTATTCCTGTATATTACTCACCTGTAGTGAGGATTGAACCTGCAACCTTCAGATGATTGTTCAGAAGCTCAGGGAACCAACGCCTATAACCGTTACGCCATGTGTCCTGCTGGACAATTCAGAGTGAATTTTTGGGTATTATAAACTTAATGTTCTTACTACAGGCGAGTAATATACAGGAATATTTAACACTTGTACCAGGTTACGGCAAATGGAATCAGAACAGGCAACCCCCATGGTTTCAATAAAGGATGTAGTTTGAAGTTCCGTGAAGGTTTCCGAGTTCGACAAACACCTGAAGAAGGCCGGAGGACATATCAGCTGAAACGTTGTGGAAATAACAATAAAGATGAAGACAATAGTCCGAAAAACCTTAATGATAAAAATCAACAAGCTTTGTCTCAGAAATTTAGACAACTAATATCTAGTCGGTACGGACCCGATACAATATATCAATGGAAACAATTAGAAAAACTGAATCAAAAATTGGCAAGAATGATGAACCATCTCACATTCCTATGCAGATGCCAAGACCTCAAGCTAGTTCCACCAGGCTTAATAATAAAAATCCTAGTTCGTTCCAGGAGAGCGTGGAAAGTGACAAAAAGACTAGAGCAGGAATTAGTCCGAGATCGAATTCATAACAACCATTGAAAGAAACATCAACTCCGGTTAGAAATCTCGAACAAACTCACCCTGTTCCTGGATAAAATATCAATGATAGATGACAGAACCCGAATCCAACAATATCTGGATAAATCGTACAAACAGGAATTCCATATGGTCAAGGCTCATCAAATTATGAAGTTGGAGAAGATGAAAAACACCAATACGAAAATTCAATCCCATTACTCACCAGTGGAAGCCATTGTCAACATCAGTAAGCGACAGTTAACAACCCCGGAAAAATTAGTGCCAAACAAAGGTCTCAACTTCGCCACTACTATCAAGCGAATTCCCTACTTAGATCTAATAGCATCAATCGAGGATGCAGCTTTAAAAATACCCAAGGCAAGTGCCGATGAACTCAGATGGAAAGTGAGACAAGCACTTGAGAAATCAAAGCTTCTGAAACGTAACATCTCAAAAACGGAAAGACAGGCACTCAAATCGCTACAGGATGATGACAGCATCATAATACTCCCAGCTGAAAAAGGCAATGCTACTGTGGTAATGGATAGGTTGGAATACTCCAACAAATTGTTATTGTTATCATTTCTTTAAATAAAAGTTGATAATTTGATAAGACTTTCTTCTCCCAATTCAAGTACAAGAAGATACATATAATATCATAAAAGTTTGAATCTTAAATAGAAGTGAAAGCAGAGATCTTTAAAAGTGGACCTAAATATTTGACAGCCCAGTCAGGTGGGGCTGTAGAATACCCCGACTACAATCTTCAGAGTAGTAAGACCCCTAGCCTCAATGAGTGTCCTAGATATAACATTAAACAATATGATGGTAAGGCTCCAGTCTTGGAACTTTTGAGAATGTGGAGTACCCCTTTGTAGACATTGCTCCCAGGTCCACTCTGACCTGGAGTGGTAGCACTTGATAGGTCCTATCAATGGATCAAATAAAACTGTTTGACATTTAAACTGTATCCAACCAAATGACTTATGCTAAATCAAATTGTTAGAAATTGTCTGTTTGATCATTTAACTGTGTGTAATGTGATGGCACCATCCAGGCATGGGGGTAGTAAGATTACAGCGGTCAGTGTAAGTAAGTGAATTACTACTATACCCTTAGCACTAAGTCAGGTCATTCCCCACTATCCATTAGTCATACATCAGTCTCCCTTTCTCTCTTAGTAGGAAGGAGAAAGAGAAGGTGTATCGTTGAGTGAACTTGAAAACTATACCACAGAGTAAAAGCAAAGTCACTTTCTGAAAACAGGCTGTCGCGTGTGGACGGGTTGAAAGAGAAAAGAGGCAGTCACCTGAGAAGCAAGATGGACACATTTGGATAGGTCGAAAATCATCTACATTTTCACCAGTAGTATTCCAGTACCACTGTGAAACGATTTTCATCCTGTTTATATCAGACAGAGGAAACAAACTTCTTCTGAAAAAGTATTTTAAACAAGGACACAATTATTCCGCTGAAAGAAAAACCCTGCTTAAAGTGGTCGATATAACCCATAGCCATACCAGCGAAAGAAAGAGAAAAACAAAATTAAGTACAAGCTTACATCTATATTCTCTACGTCGTCCAAGAACAAAGAACTCTGTTTTTGTATCATTCATATGTATATTTGCGCACACATTACAAACAGTAAGTTTAGGTTTTTTGGGTTTTTTTTCTGTATCTATTAAATGGCAATATATTTTGAACCTTGTATTTTGTCTAAATATTTTTGCTAACCCCAACACGTGTTCATGTATTGAAGGTTCTCTCGCTAAACTTTATAATGCCTTCATAAACACTTTTAAATAGAGAAATGAGCCAAAACCCAAACGCTTTTTATTTTTAATACTTATGTGCGGCACATGGGTGGGATACCTGATTTCTTATCATCAGAACTGAGTATTCCCTGACCCTTCACCGTAACAGTAAACAAATGACTGATGTTTAATTGAATTGTTAGATATATTGCGATTATTGGTATCATTTAACTATGCGCAAAAATATGATTAATAGTATATAGTAATTATTTGTGTAGGATAGAAATACTTGAAACCATTTAACTGTGAACAAAAAATATGCTCAGACTCATTTAAAAATGTTATCAAAAAAATGTGTTTACAAATCATATTTAATATAAGTATGAACAGGATTTTACATTAAATAACCTACAATGGTTAATATACCATAAAACCCAACCAAACTACACTGAATCTTTGAATTAGCTATTTGACTTAATTATTTCTGCAGATATATAATATTGTTATGTTGTCAAAAAAGTGACAAAGTGTATTATAATACTTTTTTGTCAATAAATATTTAAATTTCATGTACTATCAGACAAATCATGAAGGAAAAGCTACAAAATAAAAACTAGTAAATTACTAAAAGTAATATTGTAATATAATGGCGGAGGGATTTCGTTTTATATATCTTGCCTTTGGGTTTAGTTAGGCTGAGAACCTTTCGGCTCAGTGCATGGGTTAGTTAGGTGCAAACATGAGTGCAGGTGTTTGCGCGCGTGCGGAGCGGGCGTGTCATTTAGAGATGTCACAATAAAAAATCCCAGATAGAGGATGTGACCAGGAATGTAAGTGACGTCATGCACTGGAAGCGTGGGCAGAGATTTGAGAAAAAAGAGTTGAGTTCTAGGGCCAGAGGAAGATGGTTGACTTTTGCTTGCCTGTCGAAAAACCTTTAAACTCAAAGGTAATAAAAAGTTTTGTACCTGAACTTAGAAGTCATAAGTGTTTTCGTGTTTCGGGATTCCTATGGTCTTTGTATATATGTTATGAACATTCTATGTACGTTTCACATATTCATGTATGGGTATGTTACAATATGATATATCTACAAAGCTAGATTATATAAAAAAAAAAAGGATAGCAAACTTAATACAGATTTAAACTTACAAAGTGTAAATATACAAATTTATTTTTCTAAGAAGGAAAACTTACTTTATCAAAATCCAAAGCACATACAACCACATATATATAGCACTATGACAATAAAACTCTAGGCTAGAAATCATGACTCAGCATGTCACTCAGAACTGAGAGTACTCTATGAGTCAAACAAGTGTATAGCAATGGAAACCATGGGATGCAGTATGGTGAATGTGAAGCAAGGTATATGAACCCAAAGACAGGTTGTCACGTGATATCCCACAGAGACGATAGAAATAAGATTAATACTATCCTCCCGTTGGAATGAACAGTGGCAAGCCGTCAAAGAGTGACCGTTAAGAAAGAATGTAGGTCACAGAGGGGATACCAACAGATGTTGGTACTTAGTAACCTCAGGTCGCCGGACACCAGGGGAAAGGAGGGAGAAGCCAAATGATTGGCTGGGACCCTAAAACGGAAGTGGCACCTTCTCCCCGTCGGCGAAAAAAACGAGAAGAAAAGTCAGTTATTTGGAAAGGGCTCGTGGCAGACAGACCCATAGCCATTACTCCGGGTGAAGAAGACAAAAACATATCTCAGACATGAGGGACCCAAGTTCTTCAAGCCAGTGTTAAAAATAGCATAAAGTCTATTAGCCCGTGAAAGAAGAAAGATTCTCCAGTGGAACCCTGTCGAAAAATAAGATAAGTAACTTTGGGGACTGTTTTTCCTTATACCAAATTTTGTATACCCTCTCTCTCAATTTGAAGGAAAACGAAAGAACAGAAAAGAAGAAAGACATTTATGTCTATGGACTGTTCAATTCATTATATATTTGACACTTTCAAAGTGTATCTCTTTGTATAGTAAAGGATTCATATATTTTTATGTTACCACGTGGTCGAAGTTGTTCTTTGCAGTTCTGCTACGAATTTGTTGTGTCACATTTCCTTTTTCAGCTTCTATTCGCCTTATGTTATCTTGCTTAGAATTGTCCTATAAATTCCTTTAAAATATCACACGGGAAACCGGAGTTGCCGACTACTACAATATAATATTATTACGACTAAACCTATAGGCTCATATCTTCCGTTGTTCTCGGGGAGGAAGTTTAGTGGCCTTGGTGTGTGTGTGTATAGTGTGAAATTTGGAACCCCTTGCCAGCGGCGGTCAGTCTGGACATAAATTGATCCCCCACATAATATGCCAGTTCTTATATGCCTGAGAAAAAACTCTGAACGAGGACTTATTCTATAAGGGATCAAGTGCCAACCTGCCCCGTCTTCACACGTGCAAAAATAAAGTCCAGTTTTGGGATTTTAAAGAATTTGCCGTCACACAGTGCGCTTCACCAGTTGCAATTAGTTTTGCTCTTGAGGTGTTAACACTTGTCATGATTGATTAGAACAATCTACCTCTGTGGATTGAATAAAGGGTTCAGTTCAAAGTTCTGTATGGGCTCCCAAATTTGACATGAAACACCTGAAGAAGGCCAATTGACAGTGCAGCTGAAACATTGTATATGGAATGATGCAACCTCCTCCTCAAAGAAACATCTAGAAAAAAAAGGATCAAGATTGGCACAAAAACGTTTTTTTTCAGAGAAACAGAACAGCTACTCACCCCAGCCTGGGATGACACATACCCAACTGCTTCTCAACAAATGCCCACACACGCATTCTTTAGAAAAAAAACACTCGACCACAGTTTTTTGACTAATGAAAAGTCTCAAAAAAATACACATCAAATTCTTCACAAAGAATTTAGAAAGTCAATGCACTTGTGCATGATCCACCCAGATGCTATAAAAGCAACGTTTTTTTTCAGAGAAACAGAACAGTTACTCACCCCAGCCTGGGATGACACATACCCAACTGCTTCTCAACAATCAGCACCCTATTCGCTTGACCACAGTTAACCGCATCAAACTACGATTCTCAATTTGGACGGGAATTGTTAACCCATGATGCATGTCATCTTTATCAAAATGAAGTGAATAATCTTCAGAAACCAATTCCTGGCTAATGAAGGATTTTATTACCACTGATGTTTTATATGGATGAACTTTCTACTCATGCAGCTTGGTAGCATATCATCACTTTCGCTCCATATATAGACATGGGTTTCAACAATCAGGGGCTCACCTGATATTATGATTCTTTAGAATTCGGACTCATAAGTGAAGCTCCAAAGGTGTGATCCTATATCTTGTGGTTGCATCTGTCTTACATCCACATATCCTAAAACGGTCCTTTTAAGGTCCATTAGAGGTCTCCCACCCTAGTATTAGTGCATCTCTGACTAGTTCTTATGAACTAGTCGAAGCAGACGACCTGCAGGCACCACAAAGAGGATAATAAGACAATCTTGTCTGTCAGTTCCGGTTTGTGCAGCGCTAAGACACTGTAGTCTTAGCCATGTGTTCTCCATTCATTCCTTGGGTCTGCAGAGCTAAGACACTGTAGTCTTAGTCCATTCATTCGATCCTCATGGCCAACTACCTTCAACGCTTATGACTGACTCGCGGATCTCACCTCCAGCTTGGATTCCAATGAACAACCTCCAGCTGCCTCTACTATCAATGATTATTCGACTAGCTGTCTCAACTATTTCCATCACTGATACGACTATTCCATCACCAATACGACCATCAAACTGTAACCTACGACAAAATAAATTCTTATCTTTTAATATACCGTTAACTCGCCTTTGTTCTCTTCATTGTCTATGGACTGTCAAATAACTCACCCAACACAAAAATAATTTGCAGGGTCGACGTTCTCATCGGCCCAGCAACATAACTATATATAAATTTTACAACGCGTTTAAGAAAAAGTGATGTCAAAAACAGTATAAAAGTCAGTTGATGTGTCTACTCTGATAAACATTAACGTGATTACAATAAATACATGATTAAAAAAAGAGAAAATTAATTTAAAAAGGAAATTGTTGAAATTTTTGTTTACGTTTTAAAAGGTGAAGATAATACGAAAATAAACCGTCATATATCTAAAGTCTAAAAAAACAAATATACTTTAAAAGTAGGAAAAATAAATTGATCTAAAACAGGTTGAAGAATTAAAATTTTCATTTTGGTTAAATAGGGGAATAAACAATCTACCTGTACTGTTTATGTTGAAAAACACGACACACTTTTATCGTGCTCGCCGCCCAAGTTCTGAACGCCGGAAGTGTACGGTGTTCACGGAGCTTTTGTACTCATACATGCATTACATTACTGATGTCTATCTCATGCGGGCGATTCAGAAAATATCTACAAAGAATAATTTTTCTCTTGTAAACGATATTCGATTTGAAAATGTTACTTTGTGTCAAACTTCGGATAACCACGGTCGACACATGCTTTTTACGTTATAGCATCATTTTGTTCCGTCCCACTTAACTGAGCATGCGTGATTGTCAATAGGATTTAATGTCCAAATAAAAAAGTAGAAAGTAGAGGGATCGAGGCTAGTGTTTCGTTTGGAAGAGGACATGTTTTTAAAATTTATTCTTTAACAATCGTAAATTTAAATTTGGTAATTTACATAGAATTCTGTAAGTTAATTAAAAAAATGAAAATTGTTTTTAATCAAATTCTATAAAAAAATATTTCAAACAGTGTTTCGAGAAATGGTTCATTTCCCTAACACTATATATTATTAGACAACACAAATGAATAACGAAACTTCTTTTTAACAACACAACAAAGAAAGGTTTATTATAGTAGCAGGCGTAAAGGAGTGAGAGTGAGAAAGTGTCTCTTTTGTGTCGCTGGTCCTTGGTGTGTAGGAAGCGTGTTTGAAGCTAACAGCAGCGGGTGTCGCTAGTCAGTATGTTGGTCTTTGGTTTGTTGGAAGCTTGAGCGAAGGGTTCCAAGTGGAATCAGTGGCAGTCATGTGAGAGAGATGTGTTTCTGCCGCTAGCTCAAGCTCTCTGACTTTTTCCGTTCTACCAAAAGGGACTAGAAAAATAGTTCTTGAGAGGAAGAAGGAATTAATGCGCTCTGCCAGTTGATTGGTCAGTGAGTGACCGACTCTCTTAGCACGCGGATTGATTCGCGAAAGGAAATATATCTGTGGCTGCTACAAGTATGACTGGTTGCAATGTAACGGGTTAACGGTATGTAATATCAAGCGTATGGTTGCAAGGAAACGACTAAACACGGAGATGCAACATAATTTACATTTTTCGGACAATTGTCCTCATCTTTTTCGTCATGTTTATCACAATGTTTCGACCGTTGTACAGTCCGGCCTTCTTCAGGTGGTTGGAATGTCGAATTTAACCCTTTATTTCGCTTACCGGGGTAGACTGTTCTAGTTCCATGAGCCATGTTTAATGGATGTCAGTTATCAATTATCTCCGGTTAATTTTCCCGTCTGAAAGTTCTCCTCTACCTTTGTAGCAGAAAGAATTTCGCATGTTTGTTTGGTGCGTAATTTAATTCGACCGTTAGGGTCGACACATAAGTTCACCCAATCAGGATGACTTATCCTATTCATCCCGGATTATCTTTCCGGGCAACACAAACTGGGGAAATCTGCCAAACACTTTCTTTTCGCAGAACTTCTTCGTTCAGTACAGACGTCTAACTGTCTGCTCTTCAATAGCAGCAGCAGCAGCAGCATCGACACAATGAGGGAAGCCGTCTAATTTATGGACCCCTTGCGTCTATTTCACTTAGACCAAGGGTTCGCAGTTGAATATGAAGTAGATGAATTCAATACGCTACAAACAGGAACAACTTTACGTCACCTCCAAAATTGGCTATGTCGACTGCAATGCAATATTTCGCTCCGACACCGAGCTACTTCTTCACTGGGCAAAATTTTCTGGAGACATTCACGCTTCTCCCCGAAACAACCAGAACCATAAACTCACGGTGACTTCAACGTTTCTCTCCTCAAACAGCAAACACGACTTTTGCTACACTATGGCAAACATATCTCCCTCGCACATCTAATAATGCCTTAACCTAACAATGCACCTTTCGCACAGGCATTTAGCTGCTAAAATGCTTTCTCCACTCCATAACAACTTCATTTCGTTTCCTTACTTCTTTACTTACTACGAGACTTGTAGCATAAACGTAAACTCTTTATTCCATGATGCCATTAAAAACCTTCATATAAAAGCTTACGGCATCTTCCTTTTCTTCATTCTCCTTTATTTTAGAACACTTAGCGAGGGAATAACACACACACACACGCACAATAACACATTTCTTCGCTAAAATGGTAACAAACATTCCTATCGGTAAACCTTCACTGGGTATTGAACCCAGACTCTTTAGGTATGTCACTGGACCTAACCAACGCCTTTATCCACTGTGCCATGAGTCCTTGAGAAATATAGACAGATACGGAGATACAAATCAATCGACAAGAAGACAAGTGAAAAATTCACAATTGTATTAACAAACAAAAAAGACAAAAATGTTCTAATAATTGTGTTGGTGAATATAAGCATGTGTGTGTAATTGAGAAGTTAAATGTTCGGTAGTTGTACTGGTAGGAATTAATTTAATTTTAGGAATCTTGACGTGTGCTGAATGGTAGTAAAATCGATAAATAAAATGTAGCAGAAAGAAAGAATTTCAAATCATTATTTAGTGCGGGAATTATTTTGACCTTTGTGGTCCCGACCTCATATTTTCATCCAATGAGGATGATTTATCCCATTCTGCCTGGATGACTTTACCGAGCAATATAAAAGGCGGTGTAAAAGCGCTTTCACTCTCTTCCTCACGTATTTTTCGAGCAGGACAGACCGATTTCTCTTCTTCACTGGCTCTTCTTGACTCCTGCAGCGTTCCTTTAGGAGTTCATTCTTTCATCATTTATTCATTCCTCATAGACCCACTGGTCCTCGAAGCTTCAAGGTTAGATGTTTAATTCCGGCTGTATCATTTGCAATTGTTTTCTTCCATGTACGAACTCACGGCACAAGGGCTATCTTTCTGGCAGTCATTAAACTCCTTGAAACTCATCGATATTCTCGCCTTCATTCCTGTATTTCCTTTCTTCTTAATGTAACAGGGCAGAGTACAATTTGCAATTTTGCAAAAAAAAATATTCCAATATTATGTTGGTAGGAGTGAGTTACAGACTATCGCGGTCACAAAAAGTTTATGTCGAAAGGGAATGAGAAACGTTGGAGTTGAAGAAGTGGAATGTTGGTGGGGTGGGGATTCGCGGCTCATGCAACTTCCATCAAAAGCCGCAGTAGGAAGGTTAAGACTAGTGTCTGATGTTGCAGTTGTCGCCGGTCTATATTCAAGTGTCTGGCTGTGCGATCTTCCTGTCCGGACCTAGAAAGAATCTCGTTTTTGATAGTTCTCTCCCCTGGAATCGGATCAATTTTGGTCTTTATTTTTTACCGTGAAGGTCATAGATTGGTCGAAAAATTACCTTTAATTTTATTTTTTGTGATGAATTCCATCAAAATTTCACCGTGTGTGGAGCCTATGCGCAGAGATGCAATTTTTCGTTTTGAAAAAAAATCATGGGCCCTGAAACATCCGGTGGGCGCTCTCCTGTCCTGTTAATTGGAACTGCCATCATTTTATTCGTACGATAAATCAGAAAAGATCTCTATCAGTCATATAACAGGTATCAGTTGTACGTCCAACCAAATGGTCGAGTATGCCACCAGGCCTTTTATAAGGTGGGTCCGGGCGCAGAGTCGTACTCACAGACCCATTGTTTCCAAAAATCCCACAGGCCCCATCAGCATTCCCCTAAAATGTGATGCCTTAGGCGCCCAGTAATAAACCTAACCACTTCGAGGAGGGTTAGAGCCTGGGGAATGGCCCCAAGAGGCTCGAGGAGTATGTCATTCTCAACCGCGTGACACAAATGCTGGGCCTCCTTGGTAATCGCGTCAGGCAACCTCGACGAAGAAACCATTTCCAGAGACAAGGAATACCCGACCAGATCCGCACCTTTGTACCACGGGTAGCTTTCAGAATGGAGAAGTGGGCCAAGGCAATAAAGCGCTCAGGGCTGCCCCCACCATTTTCATCGACCTCAACTCCAAAACTTCAGTGCGCACTCGGTTACCAGCCTATGAAGCAGTAAAAAAGATAACAGAAAAAAAGATAACAGAAAAAAAGATAGCAGAAAGAAATTTGTCACTCGTTCCTTTCACTGTTAAAAAGTAACTAAATTAGCATTGAGCTATCCGAGAAATTCAACTAAATGTCTACGAAAAGGAAAATTTACTTAAATTCAAATGAACAACAAAAACTTGAACTAGTTTTACAACAGTTTCTGGTAGCATCAGTTCATTTACTTTCATGTTACAGGAAATGTGAGAGGGAAAGGCTATCTTACACAAGAGAAAAGGAAGGTAAGGTAAATGAAGGTCTTCTTATCTTTGTGTAATCTGGCGATGTGTGTTTCATTTGTGACGTGTGTTTCATTTGTCTCTCAGATGTATGTTGATGGATCTGAGTGGCTTTGTATAGTAATTAACTGACTTGCCACCAAGCCAAAATGTGACACAAGGTCATTTTATAGTGAAGAGCCACTTACAAAGAAAGATTCGTGCGTAGCTATTAAAAAAAACGTTATGGTAAATTTAACGAAACCTCCATTTGGGTCGTAAGAAAGAATAAGCAACGCAGTAAGACGTTTAAATACGTTTATATAAGAAGTGTCAAAGAGTTGCTAAAGTATGTTCCTTTAGCGGCCAATAGTCTTTAAGAGAACAAAGTTAAGATTATAACACACTTATCTGTGGTTGGAGAATGTCTTGTCTTTCTGTATATTTTCTGGTTGAGTTTAAGACTGTTTAAGAGGGCTGTGGACGTTTGGTTTCGTAGGGCTCAAAATTGTCTTCTGGGTTCTGTTTGTAGCGTTGGGTGTTGCTAAAGAGGGGGGAACTGGGGGTCAATATGTTGCAGTTTGTTCAGTCTCCAACTCACCTCTCACACAAAACCCTTTCACAACCCTTTTGCAACCATTTCGAATAAAGTGTGAGAGGTATATTTTTCTAAAGAAGCGTTTTCGTTCGTCATTATTGTGTTGACTAAGTAGCAGAAGGAATTTTGGTTTGGCGCGCAATTTAATTCGACGCATAATTTCACCCAATCAGGATGACTTATCCTATTGACTCCTGATCCCCTTTCCGGGTAGCAGAAATTGGGTAAGCTGCCAAATACAGTCTCTTTGGCTGAACAACGCCGTCCAGTGCAGACGTCTCACTGGAGGTTCTTCAATAGCAGCAACAGCAGCATGGACACACGAGGGAACCTATCAAATATGTGGATTCCTTGCGTCTCTTTTTTTCTCTTAGACCAAGGGATCCCAGTTGAATATGAATTAGATACATTCAATACGCCACACACAGGAACAACTTTATGTCACCCCCAAAATTGGCTATGTCGATGCGATGTCTAATCCCGCTCCCGGCACCTAGCTCTCATTTCACCTCTGGGGAACCTTAATGGAGACACGCACGCCTCTCCCCAAAACCACCAGACACGCAAAACTCACGGTGACTCCAAAGCTTATTTCCTCCAACGGCAAACAAGACTTTCGCTAAACTACGGCGAACATACTTCCCTCACACGTCCAACAACACACTCTGCTATTTCAACTTTCTCATAACCCCATTTCGTCTCACTCTACTTCTTTCCTTTTCTACGAGACTTGCAGCACAAACGCAAACTACATTTTCCCTGCTGCAAATAAAAGCTATTCCTAAAAACATTTCTTGAACCTTCTCATTTATTTACCTTACAAACTTAGCGAGGAAACAACTCAACGTAAACACACACACGCACGTTACAACTTTTCCTCGCTAAAAACATTAACAAAATATTACCTCTTCCCTAAAAATAACAATTTTACTGCCGCTAAAACTATGTTTCCGTGTATAGTTGTATATGTATAACGGCTATACAACATATTCATATTTGCTGCCTAAGGCCAGACATACCAACATGGCTTGGCTCCGGGCCTAGACGATCGAAGAAACGGCCAAAGAAGGAATCGGAAACAGAATACAGCACTTCGGAGGCGAGCGGGACACGAGAAGAAAAATCTAGAAGAAAAAAAAAAAGAACAAAGGAAAAACTGCAACATACCGGAAGAAAGGAAGAAAAAAAGGAACAGACCTGCTACGAAGGAGAGAAAAGAGAAAAGAAAAGAAAAACACCTGAGAGACTGTAAGGATGCATTTTTGTTTGATAGAATTGTGGGCCATGATTTTTGTAGATTTACGTTGAATGTTTTGGGCCTTGAAGATATTGTGTTTTAGTTTGTGGAATTCTCCGGTTACTCCAGGTAGGAACCTGTTGAGCTAAGGACTGGAGTGTGGTCATGAGGAATCCAGGCGAAATGTATAGCTGGAATGACCAGGGTCACTAGGTTTGTGACCAGGATCTGGGACCAGAGTATGGTCCTTCTAGGGTTTTGAGATTCTTCAAGGAATTACTGACGACCCTGTTGTGTTTGGGAGGATAAAAGATGCATCCGTATTGTACTTTGATGCACACATGTTAAAATAGCCAACCGCGCAAAGATAGTAAAACAAATTTAGATGATAATTAGCCGGGCAAGTGTTACACAGGGAGGAGGTCGCCTTCTAATTAAGATTTTGTTTTTGTTATGGTTCAAGTAATTTCTTTTTGTGTTTTTTTTTTCATCTATTGTTGTCCAGGAGAATTTTGTAAAATGTGTGAATGGAGGCGAACGTGAAGAAAATTCCACATGTGGAATTTTGAAAAATAATAATGGGATGATTGTAACATATTGACCTCCGACCCAGCCGTCGATCAAGGAACAGGTTTCCGGTCGAAGATATCAGAGTATAACCATGACTGTGGACGGGTTGAATTGGGTGCAGATGTGACGCTCACAGGAAGCAAGTGGATGTCAAACAATGATATAAACCGGTGCGTCAGGAAGTTCAGTTAGTTTGGAGTCAGTTAGTTGGAGATAAGATGCTGTAGAGAGAACCAGTACCCAACAGAGGGCTATGGGCCCCCAGGACCCCCGATTGAGCAGCCCAGCAGAATGAGAAAAGAAGTGCTGCTAAAGACGGAGGAAATGGGGGGTCAAAATGTTGCTGTTTCTTCTGTCTCCAACTCACCTCTCACACATAACCCTTTCGCAACCATTTCGAATAAAGTGTGAGAGGTATATTTTTCTAAAGAACAGTGTCCGTTCGTCATTATTGTTGATTTTGCTTCCGCATGTATATATGTATACGTATAGTTGTATACAACACTTATACTCGATAGCAATTATAATTTTTTATATCTGAGATAATCGATACTTGCTAGGTATTGATTATTACCAAGGTGAATCAATAGGATGGATGATGATTAAAGACAGGGAAAACGAACATCTGCTGCTATGCCTGGTATTCCTTTATTAACTAAATTCCCGGATGTAGTAAGGGTCGTAACACCTGTGGCACCAGAGGTTATTTCCCTTTTGTTAGTTAAGATATTACAATGCTTTCTTTTTTTTTTAATAATGATAACAATAACGACAAAGGTAATAATAATTATCTGGGGAGGGAGTTCATTCAGTCTGTGAAGTGGTTGGGGGTGCTTGAACCGATGACTTAGACTTTATGTAGGAGGAGACGTCTGTTAACCTGAATGAAAGAAAAGAAAACGACAATGATTCAGACTATTGTGTACGGGTATGTTTTTTTTTTTTTTTTTTTTTTTTTGTTAGTGGTCAAATCTTTTGGGTGGCCGTTTTGTTCTGCCTGAACGCCTGCGGTTTAGAGGTGTGTGTTGTGCTTGGTTGTCTTTAGGTTCTGATGGCGTTGTCGCATGTGTATAGCTTTCATCTTTACATAAGGAGTAATCTAGTAGGTTATGCGTGGAGTTTGTTTTTGGCTTAGGGATGTTTTTGAAGAAGCTGGAATTTCTTGTAGTTTGGTTACCCTTGTGTGTGGCGGTGATCATGGATCCCTTTTTCTTTATTATAGTCATTGGGTTAGGTTGGTAAAGTGTGAGGGCCTTTGAGGTGTGGTCACTTTTTACAATGACTGTATCACCCACTCTGAGATCATTGGGTTTCGCGTACGCTTTTCTATCAGCATATTGCTTTATTGTTCTCTTGGCTTTGGTGTCACGCTCCCTAATGCTAGGGTCTTCAACTATGGGTGTGATCAGGTGTGGCAGGCGGTTTTTTATGGCCCGGCCAAAAAGAATATTGGCTGGAGGTACGCCAGTGGTGCAATGTGGTGTTGTCCGGTAGTCTAACAGGAATTTGAATAATTCCTGCTTCCAGCTTCGACCTTTGTTTAGGGCAGTTTTGATGGACTTTTTTTTACAGTGCGCATGAAGCGTTCTGTTTCAGCATTGGCCTGGGCCGTAGGGGTGTCATTCTCCGGTGTCTGAATCCGGTGATGGAGACATAGGTTTTGAATTCGTGGCTGTTGAATGGTGGGCCGTTGTCCGTTTTGTGGGAGACTGGCACACCAAATTCGGCGAATATCTTGTCCAGGCGGGGTATGACTTTTGTTGTTGAGATGGAGTCCAGGATGTCGACAACAACATAGCGTGAGTATTCGTCTGTGACAACAAGAAGGTACTTTCCATTTTGGAGGTGTCCAAAGTCAGCACTGACTTCTGCCCATGGAGCTGCTGGTAGTGGGGACATTTACAGTGGCTCTCTTGCCGGTTTGAGGGTACTGATCTGGCAGGTGTGGCAGTTCTTGATGTTTTCTTCCACTAGCGGCTGCATGTTTTTGAACGAGACCTTTTCTCGGAGGAGAGCCATGGTTTTCACAATGTCTTAGTGTCCGGCATGTGCTATTTTGGCAGCTCTGTTTTGTAGTGCTTCAGGCAGTACTATCCGGCGCCCTTTGAGAATGATGCTATTCTTGTGTGCTAGTGATAGTTCGGCACGATTGGCGTTCAGAGTGTGGAATGTTGCTTTATTTATGCCATCCTCGACACCATGCCATTTGTTGGTAAGGATGGCTTGGATGACGGCGGTGAGTGTCTTGTCTTTTGCCGTTTCCGTTGCAACTTCATCAATTGTCATTGCTTTAGGGGTTGAGGTTGAGAGGATGTAGTTTATATATTCCTCTGCTATTTTTGTTCTCTGCCGTTTGGTGGTAGGTACGTTGGATGGCGGCTGAGATAGTCAGCTGGGTAATCATGGCCTCGTCGGTATATGACAGTCATGTCATATGGTGGTGTTCTCAAAACCTAGCGTTCAATGCGTGCAGTAGTGGGGATCGGGTGTTGTTGAGAATGGATGTTAGGGGCTTGTGATCTGTAAAGACGGTGAATAGGACTCCAAAGATATATATGTGAATGTGTTCACACGTCCATGTGAGAGCAAGTGCTTCACGTTCTGTTTGGGAGTATCTCTGTTCAACTGCGGATAGTGCTCGACTTGCAAATTGTACTGTTAATCCATTTTGAGATAGCAAGGCAGAAATGCCTACCGGACTGGCATCAGTATGTATTTCAGTGTGTTTGTTCGGGTCAAAGTAAGCAAGTGAGCATGCTTTGCTCAGTGCCTCCTTAATGTTTTTAGACATTCAGTGTGGCGTTCAGTCCAGGACCACTGTTTTTTTTTTTGTTTTTTTTTTGTTAGTTGACGTAGTTCATGGGTGAGGGTTGCATAGTTTGGAATGAATTCTGCCCTACGGAAGTTCATCATCCCCAACAAACTTCTGACTTCTGATGCGTTTTTAGGGTCGGGTAGTCCAAGGATTGCTCTTATTTTGAGGTTGCTTGGGCTGATGCTTTCATTACCGAAGGTGTGTTCAAGGAATTCCAGTGATTTCTTGTTGTACTTACATTTGCTGTCATTTAGGGTGAGCCCTTTTTCGGGAAGTTGTCTGAATATCACATGGATGTTTTGGCCGTGGTCTTGCTGGTCCGATCCGAAGCAAAGGATGTCGTCACTGATGTTGATGGCTCCCTTAATCCCTGCAAGCGCTTGACTGATTTCTTCCTGGAATATCTCACTGGCGGAGTTGACACCAAAAAAGTCTTTTGTACCTGTATAGGCCAAGGTGTGTTGCAAAGGTTGTTATGTATCGGGATTCTTCAGCTAGTTCCAATTGGCTGTAGTCTTGGTTGAGATCTAATTTGCTAAATACATTAGCAACTGATAGAATAGTTTTCAGTTCATTGAGTGTGGAGGTTGGGTGTCGTTTCCTTTTGATAGCTTTGTTTATCACCCTCATGTCGATGCAAATCCTGATTTTATTTTGACCCTTTTTGGGAACTACCACAATAGGAGATACTCATGAGGTTGGTCCGTCTGCCTTTTCAATCACTCCCAGTTTCTCATTTTTATGTATTAGCTCTTCTATATCTGTCCTTACGTGAAAGGGGACCCTGCGGTATCTCTGAGCGATGGGTAGTATGTTTTCATCTATGTGTAGGTGAACTTTTTTCTTTGAGTTTACCTAGGCCATTGGCCTGGTCTACGTAGTCCTTTAGAAGTTTACGAGTGGAGAGTGGGGTGTGTGCATCAGAGTTACTGATGTGGTTGACTAAGTGAGTGTTCGCTGATAGTAGTTTGAGCCTTTTACATATTTCCCAGCCGATAATGGGTTTTTTCTGGGTTCTTTATTATATGTATGTCCGCTTGGTAGGAGATGCCTCTAAACTTTAGAAGTATGCTGAGCTGACCTAGGACTGAGGGTAGCTTCGTTGACAACGAATCCTGATATTACAGTTTTTGTGGGTCGGAGGAGGGGCGTTGGTCTGAGGGATTTGAAATCTTCCTCAGACAAAATGTTTATGGTGGCGCCAGAGTCAGCTAATACATTTAACATTTGATGGCCATCACCGAAAGATAAGTTGAAGTAAGAAGGTTTTTTACTTTACCTGTATGGAATACATATTCCGTGTCACTGCTGCTGTTTGAGTCTCGTTGATGATCCTCAATGCAGTTCACCGGTCGTCAGCTGGTTTGAGCTTGTGGGTGTGGGGGGCGGTTTGTTCTCCGTCGTCTATCCTCGTCGAGTAGTTTTCTGAAACAGAAAGAGGTGAAATGTCCCCATCTCTGGCAATAAACACACTGGTTCTGGAATACAGGGCAGGATGTTGGTCCCCGTTCATGTGGGTATTTCCCATTGCAATTTCTGCACCGGTTTTTCTGGGGGCGTTTGCGTGGCCGTTGCTGTTCATGCGCGACTTTGTTGACTATTGCATTAATAGAGGTTGTAGGTTTTGTAGTGGAGTTGGCGTCTTCTAAGCGCATGTTCCAGGTGTTTGGATATAGTTTCCGTCGTTTTGGCACAGTTTATTGGATCGCCTAAAAGCATGTTTGAGTTCACCAGACACTTTTGGCGAACTTTTTCTGATAAACAGCCTGTTATTAGCTGGGATTTTCTTTCCGCGTTTGTATCTGTGAAGTGGCACATAGCTGCTGCCTCTTTTAATTCCCGATAAAAGTCCTCTATGTTTGGGGGTGGGTTTTTTTTTCGGAACACAAATCGGTTATATTCGGTGTTGTTCACTGGGTTGAATTGGTTTTGCAGGGCCAGGACGAGCTTAGCAAAGTGTGTTTCATTTTTTCTGGTGTGGTTTGTTCAAAAGGCAATTGGTCAATAAGAACATTCATCTGTTCTTCAACAAAAGTCAGTAGCATTGCTTTTTGTTGTTTATCGTCTTCTATGTTGTATGCAGCGAAATAATTTTTCAGTCTGTTGACATATTTTGTCCTTTGCGGATTTGTTTTCCGATTCACAATCAAATTCAGGGTAATGTGGTAAGGCGGCCATGTTTTTTTTTTCTTCGGCACGTGAGAGGGTTTGTTCTTTTATTTCTTTTATTTATTTATTTTTTTGTGATTAAACGACTCTTTCCTCGTCGCCAATATAACGTTTTTAAATCTGAGATAATCGATACTTGCTAGGTGTTGATTATTACCATGGTGAATCAATAAGATGGATGATGATTAATGACCGAGGGAAGACGAACATCTGCTGCTATATTTGATATATTCCTTTATTGACCAAATCCCCGGATGTAGTCGGAGCCGTAACCCCTGAGGCATCAGAGGTTATTTCCCTTTTGTTAGTTAAGATATTACAAACCTACAATGGTTGATATCCCATAAAACCCAACCAAACCAAATCCTATATATTTTATATATATGTATAAAGAGGATTTGGTATTAAACATCCGACAATGGTTCATATGCCATCAAATCTAATCGGGATTTTAAATGTGTTAAAGAAAATGGGCTATTTTGAGGTAAATGTAGCCCAGATAACGGTTTTAACTTAATTTGAATTCTATACTACTTGTCACTTGTAGGTTCTGCTGATCTCTTACGCAACAAAATTTCTTTGATAAATTTTTAAGTGTTTAAATTAGCAGTGTTAGTGAGCTAAAAGCACATGCAAACAAACACCTCAATAAGATGAATAGGATTATTTAATCATCTTAGAAAATATAACATAAATAGCTTAGAAAATTGTGCCAATCCTGGTAACATAGTTTCACTTACAGACAGACACATATCCTCAATTATAAGATTAGATAAGAAAGGATAATATATTGGAAAACTTGAAAATTTAAACCAAGTGTAAGCACATGTAAATGTTTTCATTTTAGTTTCTTGTGAGCATCGACAAAGTGATTTAAACAAGCTATACCAAATGAAACAAATTTTGACTTTAAATACCTTATAAACTGTTGACATGTCATCAAAACATACCTACCTCACATAATAGACACTTTAACAACAGCCAAATAATATGGCAACAACTCACAAGCTATTCATGCTAAGAATCTCTATCATTGCCTCTACACATGGTCCTGTCTGTATCATAATGTGGCATTAACAATTCTTACAATGTCACTACAGTAATGGTTCTATAAATGTTGATATTCAGCATAGAGATATCCCACAAATGTATTCGTAATTATTTGTCTAAATGTCTGAAATGAAGATTGATAATGATTATTACATAAAATATTCAGACTATTGACCTAACTGTTATTGTTATACTCACAACGTTTTGGCCGATATACCCTTCAGCCTTCTTCAAGTGTTTTATGTTGAACTCGAGAGTCCACGCAGAATCTCGAACTGAACCCGTTATTTGAACCACAGGGGTAGACTGTTCCAGTTGTTAACCATGACTGGGTACAAATGTTAAATTATAGTAAATATTCCTTGTTATTCTTACCTGTTGTTGGGATTGAACCTGCAACCTCCAGATGATTTCACACTGAAACACTTTCCAACCAAACGCCATATCCGCTGCTCCATGTGTTGTTATTTGGACGAATTTGACACGCAACACATGAAGGAAACCAAAGGATATATCGGCTGAAATGTTATGTGTATAACAATAAAGATGAGGTCAATAGTCCAAATATTCAAAGTAATAACAAGTATTGGTAATCCTGTTGAAACAATTCAACACACAACTACAATAACCTACAAAACATTTTTAGAAAGAAGCAGTTTACAAATTTACATTTATAATGTTACAACCCAAAATATTAGGATTAACAAAATAAAATTTCACAGGAAGTTTAACTTTAATTTCACTTTTCTGGGGGTAATTGTTATCATTGGGTACACAAATTCTAAGCCATGGAATCAGTAAACAACCTCAACAGGAAGGCAGAAAATCCAGATCATCTGGCAGGCAGTTGACAGCAAAAGGTCCTGACAATGTGGATGTGGTGAGAAATTCTGTCAGAAGGAGTTTGAAAACATCCCTCGAAAGAAATAGGTAACTGTATTTAAATTTAGAGTCTTATGGCTTCTATTTTTTGTCTCCTTTTCTATTTTCAGTGTTTTAATCTCTCATCAAAGACAAGAAAGTCATCACCAAATAGTTAAAAAAAGGTTCCTGTTATAGGATACACATTTTTTCTAGTTTTAAAATAAGCAATAAAAACCTACTTAAGGATCAAAACCTCATTAGCATTTAAATTACATTTTTATATTTTTCAACCAATCAGCTAAAAACATAGAATAGAACATTCTAGAAAATTAGGATCGGAAGTGAACTAACAGAAAATATTTAGGCTCGAAAATAAAATAGTAAAATACAAATCTGATTGGTCAGTAAATGTCTACGCGCCAAGATTTTAGGACGATTCTTTGATCCACCTGTGGGATATAAATAACACAGAGTTAGGAAGCCATACACACAAGACACAAGCTTACACTCAAATGAAGACAAGCCACTAAGCCAGTAAAGCAGTAGCCGATACATTTCGACAAATTCCTTTCCTTCCTCAACTAAAGTTCATGAACTCTCTTCAAATGGCCGAGAATTATATTCAAAAGAAAAACCTGACAAACTTCTTTCATCAATGCGACATGCTGTCGCTACAGTCATAAAACCCGCTATAAACTTAATGTAAGTAAGAACGACTTATTTACGGACTCCGTTAACATGAATATACAAACATCTTTCAACAAATTTATTCTCTTCTTGTCAAACTTTATTTTCCAAAAGGCCATTTACACATCATGTATTTTATTTGTTTTCATATTCTGTTATATGCTTATTAAATTGTTTGTTGTTTAATGTTCGTTGTGTTCTATTCCATTTCTTTTGCGCGATTGTAATGTTTTGTGTTGTCTTTGTGGTGGGAATAATTTAGAGAGCAATCTACTGAAATAACCAAATTACATACTCCCCCACCACACTGTCTTTAGATTCTGTGTCCTTTGGTTTCTATGTTTTGTCTCATTGTTTCCTTTCATAGTTTCAATGTTTGAATCACTTATCAAAGACATGATAGTAATCACCAAATAGTTAAAAATAGACTATAGATGGTCAAATGGAAGCTGTTAAAATATTGCCGCGACCGGCCGACAAACCCTTGCCGCGACCTGCCGATAAACCTAAAACATATCAAATTACACGCCCGAGTTAGGACGATTATATCCGAGTACGACCGGAACTGACTAAGCCCTTTTTTCTTGCTAACGACCTTGACATCTAGTTATAGCTAAAAGAAAAGGGAGAATTAAAATTAATAACATTCACAAAACACTTCGGCCAAAAATTACCTGATAAGACTTGAACTAATAATCGTCGCCAGCCTATAGCAGGTTAGGAAAATACTTTACGGCTACACTCATTTTTTATCAAAGAATTTTATATCCACGCGGCTGGAGCTGTGTGTCACAGCACCTTCGTAATATCAGCAAGCCCTTTTCAACCCTCGTTGGCACGCCCCCGGCTTTTTAGCTGGGCCGTCTGGCATTCGTGCCGGATGGGTGCTCGAAACCAAGAGCAGACTCGGGGCCGAATAGGCCCCCAGCTTCGGCTGGGCAACCTTCGGGTGGGCGAGCTGCACTTTTGTCCCCTTTGTACGGCACTAGACCAAGCGTCTAGTTTAAGCCGTAAACTGGCATACGTGCCCGGACCCACATTTGGGTTCGTGAAACTGCTTGCCTCATCAGGCTCACATTGCACTAAGTGAGCCGATGAGCAGCACAGACAAGCAGGGTTCGAGTCTCGGCTCCTTCCCGACCTTCCCCTCCCCTTTATCCCCACTTTAATTGGCCTTCGGGCTTTTGACCTTGTGTCAAGTCGTGTCTGGTGGGAGGCAGCGACAAATACATGGCACGCTCCTAGCGAAGCTCATTAAGGAGGAATCCTGCATTCTGTGCGGTCGCATTCACCTTAACTTCCGACGTTGATCCCACTTCTCGTGGTAGATCCCCTTTTTTTTTCCCACCTACATAGGTATGCACAAAGGTCCTTTTTAGGACCATAAGAGGTCTCTGTCTGCGGGTCAGAGCATTTCTGACTGGTCAGTAATGATCAGTCGAAGTAGACGGCCAGGCGGCAAACACGAAGACGGATTCTAAGACCAACCGGTCTTAACTCTCAGTCGGTTCCGATAGTCCGATAAGCTGCGCAGCGCTAATGGCACGGTCCAGCCTTTAGCTACTCCTTCGCTATCTGCGCAGCGCTAAGATAACGCCCATCTTAGCCTCGGCCTTCTGGCCTGTCCGCTCGACAGCTCGGCTTTGACCCGACAAAGCCTTCGCTCTCGTCCGCTCGTCCGCACGGCTTTGCCCCGACAAAGCTTTCGCTCTCGTCCGCTCGTCCGCACGGCTTTGCCCCGACAAAGCTTTCGCACTAGTCCGCTCGTCCGCACGGCTTTGACCCGACAAAGCCTTCGCTCTCGTCCGCTCGTTCGCACGGCTTTAACCCGACAAAGCCTTCGCTCTCGTCCGCTCGTCCGCACGGCTTTGCCCCGACAAAGCTTTCGTTCTCGTTCGCTCATCCGCACGGCTTGGGACTCGACAAAGCCTTCGCTGCTGTCCGCTCGTCCGCACGGCTTTAACCCGACAAAGCCTTCGCTCTCGTCCGCTCGTTCGCACGGCTTTGAGACGACAAAGCCTTCACTCCCGTCCGATACGTCCGCACGGCTAGGGGGCCCAGCAAGGCCCTAGCCTTTCCTCGACCTCGACGCTCTTGCAAGGTACAACGCAGTCCACGTAACGACTCGCTGTTACGGACGGTTCTACCACTGCAACACCTGACTCACGTACGACCCGTCGTACGAGTCAACAACCCGATCGACACACCCTTGGTTAACCACAACATACCGTCACAACCAGGGATATCGATCTACCAACCTCGATCGACCATCTAGCTGTACCCAACGACCAGCACCGACCATCTAGCTGAACTCAACGACTCGACCGACCTCAGCTTACCAGCATCCAACGTCTAGCTGAACTCAACGACTCGACCGACCTCAGCTTACCAGCATCCAACATCTAGCTGTACTCAACGACTCGACCTACGTCAGCGACCCCCGTCGAACGCCCAACTGCGAACACATACAACCGCCACGGACATTTACATTCACGCTTGTAAATACGACGAAATAAATTGTCATTTGTAATTATCATTATCTCACCTTTGTTCCTTCATATTGCTTTGGCTGTTCTCATTCACATAAATTCATTTGCGGGGTCGAAATACTTATAGGCCCCGCAACAAGTGGTGACCCCGAACGTGAACACAGACAGAGCAATGGAGGCCAGCGGTGAGTCCGACACATTAATGGCAAACGTCACCGTGGCGTTGCCAACGTACAATCCAGATGTACATTCCTGGTTCCAACAAGTCGAAACCATCTTCCTCATGCTGAGGATAAGATCCCAGCGCATCAAAGTAGCCAACTTGATGCAGAAATTGCCACCAGACATTATCAGCCGGATTACGGATGCTCTCGCTGAACTCCCAGAAAAAAAACCCTACGACTACCTTAAGGACATAATCCTTAAACGTACAGGCCGCTCTGAAGAAGAAAGAATCCGGGACGTCCTTCAAAACATCACGATCGGAGACAGGACACCAGCCCAACTTTTAAGATTCATGAAGAGTCAGTTAGGCTCGAAGCATGTCTCAGAGACCGTCCTGCGAACCCTATGGATGGAGCGACAACCATCATGGGTCTCGCAAATAATTGCTCCAATGTCCCGATCCACCGCATTGGACGACTTGGCCGACTCCGCTGATTTGGTGTTCGAACGATCCAACAACATCACCTCTGTCCAGGCACCAACATCGGAGTCGCAAACAACAAAAGAGCTGCGAGCCATGAAAAAAATGATGGCAGACCTGCAAAAACAACTTCACGAGATGAAGGTCACCCGACGACAGAGGCCAAGGGATAGGACGCATAGTCGCCATCGACGCCCTCGAACCCCTAGTAATCACCGGACCAACGACGAAGACATTTGCTGGTATCATCAGACATTTGGAGACCAAGCAAAGAAATGCAGGCCGTACTGCAAATTCACGTCGGCCCAGGAAAACTAGGAAACCGGAGGGTAACGACGACGAACCCATCCGGTAACGAACTAAAGACATGTCGTCTCTTCTATATATGGGACCGGAGGAATAAAATAAAATTCCTTGTAGACACGGGTGCAGCCATCAGCGTCATACCTCACACAATTGACCCATCCGCTAAGCCCACCCCACTCAAACTACAAGCAGCCAACGGTTCCACTATAGACACGTACGGTGGAAAGACGCTCTCTCTAAACATTGGCATGCGGCGTGACTACACTTGGACCTTCACGCTGGCCAACGTCAAAATACCAATCCTCGGCGCAGACTTCCTGGCGCACTACGAACTATCGGTTCACATGAACCCACGAACATTGTCGGATACCTTGACGAACCTCCACGTCATAGGGACGCCAGCACGACACAGCACCACGGGGATCGGAATCGCAGCATGCCATGGCCAGGATTACGTGGACATCCTGAATCAGTTCGTGGATATAACACAACCATTCAAATCCACTGATTCGGGTGTCCACCAAACGCAACACCACATCAAAACGAGTGGTCCACCAGCACACTCCCAACCCAGACGACTCGCGCCACACAAACTGACTTATGCTAAAGAGCAGTTTGAACAGATGCTAAACGACGGCATCATACGACCCTCGGACAGCCCCTACGCTTCACCTCTACACCTGGTACCGAAACCTGGAAACAAGGAGTTCCGGATATGCGTCGATTACAGGAAACTGAACGCCTCCACAGTTCCTGATCGATATCCGGTACCCCACATCCACGATTTTGCTTCCGGACTGCAGGGTTCTCGTATCTTCTCGAAAATAGACCTTACGAAGGCATACCATCAGATCCCTGTAGCTCCGGAAGACATCCCAAAAACAGCAGTTACGACACCGTTTGGCCTGTATGAATTCCTAAAAATGCCATTCGGTCTACGTAACGCTGCATAAACCTTCCAACGCTTGATGGACGAAGTCCTGCGTGGTCTACCCTATGTATATGCGTACATCGACGATATCCTGGTAGCCAGCAAAGACGATGATTCTCACAAACAACACCTACGTGAAGTGTTCAGACGACTTTCACATTACGGATTACGTCTGAACCTTGACAAGTGTGTTTTCGGGGCGCCCAGTATCGAATTCCTTGGACACAACACCGATGCTGAGGGAATAACCCCTCTACCAACGAAGATCAGTGCAATCCAGGATTTTCCAACGCCGACGTCAATGAAACAGCTGCGACGTTTCATTGGAATGATAAACTTCTACAGAAGGTTCATCCCAAAGTGTTCCACTATTCTCCAACCTCTTACGAACTTACTACAGAGGAAGAATAGGAACATTTCACTAGAAACAGACGCTCTCCACGCATTCAACGCTGCAAAGACCGCGCTGGTGAACTTCACCAAACTCTCGTACATTAAGGACGACCCAAAAACGCATCTCGCCCTTACGACTGACGCATCAGACGCCGGAGTAGGAGCTGTAGTTGAACAGGAATACGACTCCCAACGCAAACCAATCGCATTCTTTTCGGCCAAGCTTTCACCAGCACAGAGAAGGTACAGTACCTTTTCACGAGAGTTGCTGGCCATATACTTGGCCGTCAAGCATTTTAGACACCTCCTAGAAGGCAGAGACTTCGTGATCTACACAGACCACAAACCACTGACGACAGCAATGAGAACTAACTCCGACAAGTACACAGCTCGGGAAATTCGACATCTCGATTACTTGTCACAGTTTTCCACCGACATACGTCACGTCAAGGGGAAGGATAACACGGTCGCAGACACTTTATCCCGGACAGATATCCACGCTCTGGATAACGATGTTCTGAGTCAGGATTTAATCGCGAAAGAACAAAAATCCGACTCAACATTACAAGAGGTGAAAACGAACACCTCCCTGAAACTTCAGGAGTTCCCAGTACCTCTCAGCGACGGAAGACTGTACTGCGACATCAGCCAGGCCAACCCAAGGCCCTACGTCCCCCCGGCATTACGAAAACAAGTATTTCGACACTTACACGGATTGTCACACCCGAGTAAACGTGCGACCGTCAAACTCATTGCTGAACGCTTCGTCTGGCCCAACATGAACACAGACATCCGCGAATGGGTCTCTACGTGTCTAAAATGCCAGCAGTATAAAATCCACCGGCACACAAAATCTCCTATTGGCACCTTCAGCAGTCCTGACGCACGTTTTTCCCACTTACACATCGACCTGGTCGGACCAATGCCAATGTGTCAGGACTACCAATATCTATTGACGGTGGTGGACCGCTTCTCACGATGGCCCACTGCTGTGCCTATCAAGGACATCTCAGCAAGCACTGTTGCCAAGACCATTCTGAAAGAATGGATAAGTACGTTTGGTACACCTCAAGTCATCACAACCGATAGAGGAGCACAGTTCCAATCATCTCTCTTTCAGGAATTCTCGAACCTACTCGGCGTCAAACACATAAAAACGACTGCTTACCACCCACAGGCTAACGGCCTTGTTGAGAGGTTCCACAGATCTTTAAAAACCTCTTTGGACGCTAGAACTGACTCAACAAACTGGGTGGATGAATAGCCTCTGATCCTCCTCGCATGGAGAAACACTGTCAGGGAAGACATTGGATGTTCGCCTGCCGAACTTGTTTTCGGCACATCGCTCTCACTCCCGGGTGAATATTTCAACGACTCCCTCGACACAGCTTCAAAGCCATCAACCCCGTTCATCCAGGAGCTCCGCCACAAGATGGCACGTTTAAAATATACTCCTCCTCGACAGCAACAGACAGGCACATTCATACCACAACATCTCCGGGACTGTAAGTACGTTTTCGTACGAAACGACACCGTAAGAAAACCGCTCACACCAGCTTACCAAGGTCCATATAAAGTGATACGACACTCCAACAAACACATCACGATTAGGCGCGGTAACACGACCGATACTGTTTCTATCGACAGGACTAAACCAGCGTTTTTGGAGAACCAACACCCCACCGAATCAACGACACCTTCTTCCGAAAGTACTCCAACGCCATCACGTCAGCAAACCCGATCTGGAAGGAAGGTCACTTTCCCTAGCAACCTACGGACCGATTATTACTACTAATTGATGGACGATCAATTATCTAGGGAGAGGCCTTGCCGCGACCGGCCGACAAACCCTTGCCGCGACCTGCCGATAAACCTAAAACATATCAAATTACACGCCCGAGTTAGGACGATTATATCCGAGTACGACCGGAACTGACTAAGCCCTTTTTTCTTGCTAACGACCTTGACATCTAGTTATAGCTAAAAGAAAAGGGAGAATTAAAATTAATAACATTCACAAAACACTTCGGCCAAAAATTACCTGATAAGACTTGAACTAATAGTCGTCGCCAGCCTATAGCAGGTTAGGAAAATACTTTACGGCTACACTCATTTTTTATCAAAGAATTTTATATCCACGCGGCTGGAGCTGTGTGTCACAGCACCTTCGTAATATCAGCAAGCCCTTTTCAACCCTCGTTGGCACGCCCCCGGCTTTTTAGCTGGGCCGTCTGGCATTCGTGCCGGATGGGTGCTCGAAACCAAGAGCAGACTCGGGGCCGAATAGGCCCCCAGCTTCGGCTGGGCAACCTTCGGGTGGGCGAGCTGCACTTTGTCCCCTTTGTACGGCACTAGACCAAGCGTCTAGTTTAAGCCGTTAACTGGCATACGTGCCCGGACCCACATTTGGGTTCGTGAAACTGCTTGCCTCATCAGGCTCACATTGCACTAAGTGAGCCGATGAGCAGCACAGACAAGCAGGGTTCGAGTCTCGGCTCGTTCCCGACCTTCCCCCCCCTTTATCCCCACTTTAATTGGCCTTCGGGCTTTTGACCTTGTGTCAAGTCGTGTCTGGTGGGAGGCAGCGACAAATATTTGGCACGCTCCTAGCGAAGCTCATTAAGGAGGAATCCTGCATTCTGTGCGGTCGCATTCACCTTAACTTCCGACGTTGATCCCACTTCTCGTGGTAGATCCCCTTTTTTTTCCCCACCTACATAGGTATGCACAAAGGTCCTTTTTAGGACCATAAGAGGTCTCTGTCTGCGGGTCAGAGCATCTCTGACTGGTCAGTAATGATCAGTCGAAGTAGACGGCCAGGCGGCAAACACGAAGACGGATTCTAAGACCAACCGGTCTTAACTCTCAGTCGGTTCCGATAGTCCGATAAGCTGCGCAGCGCTAATGGCACGGTCCAGCCTTTAGCTACTCCTTCGCTATCTGCGCAGCGCTAAGATAACGCCCATCTTAGCCTCGGCCTTCTGGCCTGTCCGCTCGACAGCTCGGCTTTGACCCGACAAAGCCTTCGCTGCTGTCCGCTCGTCCGCACGGCTTTGACCCGACAAAGCCTTCGTTCCTGTCAGCTCGCCCGCACGGCTTTGACCCGACAAAGCCTTCGCTCTCGTCCGCTCGTCCGCACGGCTTTGCCCCGACAAAGCTTTCGCACTAGTCCGCTCGTCCGCACGGCTTTGACCCGACAAAGCCTTCGCTCTCGTCCGCTCGTCCGCACGGCTTTAACCCGACAAAGCCTTCGCTCTCGTCCGCTCGTTCGCACGGCTTTGAGACGACAAAGCCTTCACTCCCGTCCGATATGTCCGCACGGCTAGGGGGCCCAGCAAGGCCCTAGCCTTTCCTCGACCTCGACGCTCTTGCAAGGTACAACGCAGTCCACGTAACGACTCGCTGTTACGGACGGTTCTACCACTGCAACACCTGACTCACGTACGACCCGTCGTACGAGTCAACAACCCGATCGACACACCCTTGGTTAACCACAACATACCGTCACAACCAGGGATATCGATCTACCAACCTCGATCGACCATCTAGCTGTACCCAACGACCAGCACCGACCATCTAGCTGAACTCAACGACTCGACCGACCTCAGCTTACCAGCATCCAACGTCTAGCTGAACTCAACGACTCGACCGACCTCAGCTTACCAGCATCCAACATCTAGCTGTACTCAACGACTCGACCTACGTCAGCGACCCCCGTCGAACGCCCAACTGCGAACACATACAACCGCCACGGACATTTACATTCACGCTTGTAAATACGACGAAATAAATTGTCATTTGTAATTATCATTATCTCACCTTTGTTCCTTCATATTGCTTTGGCTGTTCTCATTCACATAAATTCATTTGCGGGGTCGACATACTTATAGGCCCCGCAACAATATAATGAAAAGCAATATTTTCACTGAAATTAAACATTCCTAAGTATATTGTTAAGTGAAATAGCAATGGGGTTTTGTAAGAACCCAAGTGGTGCAGCCGTTTCGTTTTTCATTTTTTTTTTATTATAGGAGAAATAAAAAAGGTCATCAGTGGTGGTAGGTTTTCGAACAGGAAGCAGGCAACTTTTTTAGGATATTTGATATAGAAAATGATATATGACACAATTTCACATATATTCAGTAAAAGGTTAAGACAAATGATAATGATGATGTTTTGGAAGAATCCGAGTGGTGCAGCCTTATAATAGTACTGACACAGCTTCAGCTTAGAAGAATTCCCATTTATTTATTTTAATAGAATAAGAAACGAAGAACAGTGTACATTTTCATTATGCTATTCTATTACTAGATGTTAAATGGTGAGTATGAATAATAATCAAGCAGACAACAGGGAAGTGTAAATTCATGCCTTTTCTGTTTACATTTGGGTAATTGTTTGGAAACAATAGTACAATCAGTATAATTTATTCTTTGTGTGATGTTATTGATACTAAATAAAAACTTATATGAAAAATTATTTTACATATTTTAGTCACTTACAACATGCTGAACATATTTAATTATTTATCAAATTTTGTCTTGTTTATAGTTGAACTAATACCAGTACTTCATAATTTGTGAATAACGCGCATGCGCAGTAACGTCGGAGGAAACGGAAACAATGTCATTATTGAACTGGGAAGAATTTGATAAAATTTCAAATCGTTAAAATTGTGTTTGGTTTCACGATTGGAAAATTATTTTTTTGTTATTCTTGCTCAGATTTTCTGAATCTTTCTCATGAGAAAATAAATCTTGGTAAGTATTTGTTTATCCAATAATTTAACGACAACGAAAAGCTAAAAATATTTGAACCGGTTTTACGCCAGATATACTTCCTAATAGTAAAGTACTTATATATAATATAGCTGTAGGTGTATGACGAATTCATTTTATCAACAGCTTAGTTTGAAATGCAAATCAAAATGTCAAAAATGTCCTTCGTTACTTAAATTTGTATTTATCATAATTGTCATATTGATTGTGTTTGTAAGTTTTTAACCTAGTCACCATTGTTATTATTATTATTATTATAAAAATGAAAAATATGGGCACCTAAGCAGTCTTTTTCATATTCCGTTTTAGAACTTGATATGGAAAATATCATATTATACGAACTTTTCATATCACATTTTAAACTGTTTTACTAAATTGAAATATCTGATGTTTTATTTCTGGTTTTAATTGAAAGATAATCTTCATGAAGTTGATCGTAAGAAGAAAAAGACACTTTTTTTTTGCGGGGATAATTCCTCCCACATCGGCTAATCATCAGATTTCGATAAAACTTTTGGTATTAACGATAATAATAAATAAACTTTTACTCTAAATTCTGATGACTTTAAAAAAAAAATTAACTGTGTAAACAAAAACTATACTTATAAGAAACTGAATTTTTTAAATAAGAATTGTTTGGCTAAATTGAATAGCTTGAAATAGAAATGTTTTGACTATAGAACTGTGTACTTACACTTAACTGAATGGTTTGAAATAGAACTGTTTATTTGTATGAAAACATATTTGGTATTACATACAAAGGTTGATATTCCATAAAATCCAAACAACCAACCAATCCTTCATTGCTATCACTCCCAGGTCCACATTGGCTCGGAGTGGTAGCACCTGATAGGGTCCTATCGTGTGTACTTATGCTAAACAGAATTGTTTGAAATAGAAGTGTTTTTGACATTGAAACTGTGTACTTATGCTAAACTAATTTGTTTGAAATAGAAGTGTTTTTGACATTGAAACTGTGTACTTATGCTAAACTAATTTGTTTGAAATAGAATTGCTTTTACATTTAACAGAACAGTTTTGACATTTAAATTTTTGTAAGCAAAAAATAATGCTAATCTGAATTATTTGAAATTTGATTTTACATTAAATGACCCGAAAAGGGTTGATATGTTCTAAAACAAAATAATCTACCAATCAACCAACATCCCTTTCTTCCTGCACATAAAAAAACTGACTCTAATGCAATATTTTTGCAATTATTAGTTTTTAATTCACAGTTTCACTAAACTGAATATCTTGAAATAGAAATGTTTTTGACAAACTGTGTGCTCATGGTAAACTGAATTGTTTGAAAAAGAACTAATTAATTGTATAAAAATGGATTTGGCATTACATAACCTACAAAGGTTGATATGCCATTAAACCCAATCAAGTAAACCACTTGTAGGTCATTCCACCATAATTAGCAAATGACAGTTTTACTTATGTTTTAATATCAATTATCTGATATTAAAATTCATTGAAGTTACAATATAATCATTTATATATGCAAATAAAGCATCAGTATTCATTCATTTCATTATTATGTTTGTTTTACTTGCAGATATCAATTATTGAGGATCATAAAACAAGTGGGTAAAACCATATATACAATCAGGGAATTATGATTTTCAAAAAATGTGGATCTGCAGTTTCATAGATTTCATCTTTGAATCATCATATGCAAGCACAAAATCATGAAATTCCCTTTTCTTATAAGGTTCGTACTAAAAAATTTATGATAGATTGTCATTTCTTTATAAACATGCAAAAAAAAATAGTGAAAAGCCACCTTACTTTTTTCAAGAATGTGGTACAACGTTATCAGAAAGTTCCCATCTAAAAACACACACTGGAAAGAAATCATATTCTTGTCAAGTGTGTGGATCATCATTTACAAAGAATTCCCATTTAAAAACTCATATAAAAGTACACACAGGAGAGAAACCATTTTCTTGTGAAGTGTGTGGATCAGCATTTTCTCAGAATTCCAGTTTAAAGAGACACATGCAAGTACACTTGGGAGAGAAACAATTTTCTTGAGGGGTTTGTGGATTAGTATTTTCACAGAATTCTTGTTTAAAAAAACATATACGCATACACACAGGGGGAAACCATTTTCATGTGAAGTGTGTGGATCAGCCTTTACACACAATTCCCATTTGAAAACACACATGCTAACACACAGAGGAGAGAAACCATATACTTGTGAAGTGTGTGGATCAGCATTTTCACACAATTCTCATTTAAAGAGACACATTCGATCACACACGGGAGAAAAACCTTATTCCTGTGATGTATGTGGATCAGCGTTTTCACAAAATTCTCATTTAAAAACACATAAGCAAGCACACACAGGTGAAAAACCATTTCCTTGTGAAGTGTGTGGATCAGCATTTACAGAAAATTCTCATTTAAAAAGACACATGCGAACACATACAGGAGAGAAACCATTTTCTTGTGAAGTGTGTGGATCAGCCTTTACACACAATTCCCATTTGAAAACACATATGCGAACACACAGAGGAGAGAAACCGTATACTTGTGAATTGTGTGGATCAGCATTTTCACAGAATTCAAATTTAAAGAGACACATTCGATCACACACAGGAGAAAAACCTTATTCCTGTGATATATGTGGATCAGCATTTTCACATAGTTCTCATTTAAAAATACACAAGCAAGCACACACTGGTGAAAAACCATTTCCTTGTGAGGTATGTGGATCAGCATTTTCAGAAAATTCTCTTTTAAAAAGACACATGCGAACACACACTGGAGAGAAACCATTTTCTTGTGGAGTTTGTGGATCAGCATTTTCTCAAGATATCCATTTAAAAACACATGTGCGAACGCATACAGGAGAGAAACCATTTTCTTGTGAAGTGTGTGGATCAGCATTTACACACAATTCCCATTTGAAAACACACATGCGAACACACAGAGGAGAGAAACCATATACTTGTGAATTGTGTGGATCAGCGTTTTCACAGAATTCAAATTTGAAGAGACACATTCGATCACACACAGGTGAAAAACCTTATTCCTGTGATGTATGTGGATCAAAATTTTCACACAATTCTCATTTAAAAACACATAAGCAAGCACACACAGGTGAAAAACTATTTCCTTGTGAAGTGTGTGGATCAGCATTTTCAGAAAATTCTCATTTAAAAAGACACATGCGAACACACACTGGAGAGAAACCATTTTCTTGTGAAGTGTGTGGGTCAGCATTTGCAGAGAACTGCAGTTTAAGGAAACACATGCGAACACACACAGGCGAGAAACCATTTTCTTGTGGAGTGTGTGGATCAGCATTTTCACAGAATTCCTGTTTAAAGAAGCACATAAGAATACACACAGGAGAGAAACCATTTTCCTGTGAAGTGTGTGGATCAGCATTTTCACAAGGTACCCATTTAAAAAGACATATGCAAACACACAGAGTAAAGAAACCCTTTTCTCATAAAGAGTGAGAATCATTCTTTACACACAATTCCCAATTAAAACACACTCATAATTACACACAGGAGTGAAATTATTTACTTGTGATGTGTGTGGATCAATATTTTCACATGATTCCCATTTAGAAACACATGAATATGATAGAGACCATTTTCTGGTGAAGTCTGTGAATGAAGATTTTTGAAGAATTCTAATTCATAAAAACACTTGTGAATACACACAGAAGTGTAACCATTTTTTTTTAAAGTCAGTAGATCAGCATTTTCATCAAGTCCATGTTCATAAACACATTGGAGAGAAACTACTTTTGAGGCAAGTGGATGAATGTTTTAAAAAGTTGAAGTTTTAGAAAGGACATTCATATATATGTGTATATATATATATATACATGTAAGATATCTATTTTTCTCTACTGTGTAAAGCAAGCTTTTCAAAACTTTACACTTTAAAAGTCACATAGTAGTTTACACAAGGGAAATTTAATATAATTAGGGATTTTAATTAATTAGTTGTTTGAATTTCTGAGACAAAGCTTGACGATTTTTATCATTCAGAGTTTTTGACCTCTTGTGTTCATCTTTATTGTTATAATCAGTGTTTCGGCTGATGTGTCCTTCTTCAGGTGTTTCTTGTTGAAATTGGGAGCCTACATGAAACACTGAATCACATCCTTTATTTAATATCTAAGCTTCAAAGTTATAAATATCTGGAATTTGTGGGTTCAATCCTGACTGTTCTGTTCTGTCTCCAACTCCCTCTCACACACAGCCCTTTCAAATAAAGTGAGAGGTATATTTTTCTAAAAAGACTAACAATACAGTTATACTTAACACTTGTACCTGGTTATGGTTGACAGAATCAGAGCAAGTGACTCCTGTGGATTAAATAAAAGAAGCGGATTGAAGTTCCATGTAGGCTCCTAAGGTTAATAAATACCTGAAGAAGGCTGGAGGACAAATTTCAACATTCAAACTTTTCTGTACTTCTCCGCCTGGGCTGTCTGGCCAGTGCCCAGAACAGCATTACGTCTAGTATCTCTCTGCTCTCTGCCCCTTGCTGTGGGGTTGAAAACTTCCATCATTATATATTTTTCCAACACTCATGCACTTCATAATTACTCTTACTTCTAGCATCACACTCACCCAATTCACATGCCATTTTCACTGTCTTTTGTTTACACAGGTACATCCTGTTTTTGAAATCCACAAACTTACATGGCCTGTTAAATATGTAACAATATGTGTGCAAATTTTTTGTATTAAAATTGGTAACATAAAGTTTATTTACTTGAAACCATGTAATTACTTATACAACTGTATAAATGTGTGAATTATTTATTTGTATGAGGAATACTTGCTGTACCAACAAATCATTATTAGTAAATAAAAATAGTTACTTGAAATCATGATTGCCTGAAAAATAAACTGACTTTGTCATTGAATAATTCAAAAAAGGGTCTACATGCCATAAAATCCATCTATGCATCAAGTTGATCTCTTTGAAAATTATTAATGTTAGATAGGAATACTTGAAACCAAATAATTATCTGCAAATTAAGAATATATACTTGAAGCTGTAATTGTTTACAAAAGGTCTCATCTATGGGTCAAATAAAAATATCTCACCATTTAACTGTGTGCAAACAAATGACTGATGTTAAATTATTAGTATTACATCACAATACTTGAATTCATTTCACTGTGTGCAAACAAATAGTTAGAATTAAATTTGATAGGAATTGTTTGTAAATAGAATTGCTTATATTAAATAGCAATACTTGAAACCATTTAACTGCATACAAATAGAATTTTAGTATTTAAATAGCAATACTTGAAACTATTTAACTTCTTGAAAATAGAATTTTAGTATTCAAATAGCAATACTTGAAACTATTTTACTGCATACAAATAGAATTTTAGTATTATATAGCAATACTTGACACCATATTACTGTGCAAGCAAATTAACCCCGGCTCATTTAAAAATAATGTTACCTACAAACTATTTATTTACAAATTATATATACTTATATATATATGCAGATGATTTGGTATTAAATAACCTACAAGGATTGATATGCCTTAAGATACAACCAACCATAAATATGTATATGTAAAAAGAGCAATTGGCATTAAATAACCTTTAATGGTTGATATGCCATAGAACCCAACCCAACCAAACTAAACCAAATCATATATATTTAATGTATATGTATAAAGATTTGGCAATAAATAACCTACAATGGTTGATATGTCATCAAACCCAACCAAACCTATTCTTATATATTTAATATATATGTATGAAGAGGATTTGGCATTAAATAACCTACAATGGTTGATATGCCATAAAACCCAACCAAACCAAATCCTATATACTTAATATATATGTATAAAGAGGATTTGGCGTTAAATAATGTAGTACATTGACCTCCAACCTGGTCAAACAGGCCATTCTAAAGATGGCGGAAGTTGCCTATTCCATTGGCATTGGCGAGCTTGACAAACAGTATGGGACAGGGTTAAAATCCTACGGTACAGTCACAAACTGATTCACCGAAGAGGGTGACCTGTGAACTGCATGACAGTTATTTCCGCTCTATGATGATCAAAACATGCCATTCCAAAGACGACAGAAGTGGATATTCCTTTGGCCATTTATGGGAAGAGATTGAGTGGGCATTGAACTCTTATATAACTCAGTGAAGACAGGACATCTGTTAGTTTGGAGACCAGACCAGTTGGAGAAAAGATGTGGTAGAGAAAGCCAGCATCCAGTAGGGGGAGCCCTCAGGCTCCTGATTAATCAGTTTGGGGATCAGACGAGTTGAAGATAAGATGTGGTAGAGAAAACCAGCACTCAGAGAGGGGGGTACATGCCTCCGGTTGAGCATCCCAGGAGAACGGGAAAGAAACGCTGATGGCCATAAAAGTAGGGGTCAGTATGTTGCAGTTCTGTTCGGTCTCCAACACCCTCTCACACACAACCCTTTCAAATAAAGTGAGAGGTATATTTTTCTAAAAAGACTGTGTCGCTCGTTGTTATTGTGTCGTCATATGAGTATACAACTATAACTTACAATAGTTGATATGCCATAAAATCTAATCGCGATTTTAAATGTGTTAAAGAAAATGGGCTATTTTGAGGTAAATGTAGCCCAGATAATGGTTTTAACTTAATTTGAATTCTATACTACTTGTGACTTGTAGATTCCACTGATCTCTTACGTAACAAAATTTCTTTGATAAATTTTTAAGTGTTTAAATTAGCATTGTTAGTGAGCTAAAAGCACATGCAAACAAACACCTCAATAAGATAAATAGGATTATTTAATCGTCTTTGAAAATATAACATAAATAGCTTAGAAAATTGTGCCAATCCTGGTAACATAGTTACAGACAGACACATATCCTCAATTATAAGATTAGATAAGAAAGGATAATATATTGGAAAACTTGAAAATTTAATAAAGTGTGAGTGCATGTGCCGGACATTGGCATAATGGTTAGAGTGTTCACCAATGGCTCTGGCGACCTGGTTTCAATCCCAGGTCGAGTCATATCAAAGACTCAAAAAATGGTACTTGAAGCTACCTTGCTTAACACTCAGCATTATAAGGTATGAATCAAGGATAAAGTGGAGCAATCCAGAGAAAGGAGTAGCATCCTTCCCTACATTTTGGGGTAGTAGCTATCGAAAAGGGAGCCTTTGGATCACCCATGACTATGGTTGCCAACTTTACAACTATGGGTGAGTGCATGTAAATGTTGTCATTTTATTTTGTGAGCATAGACAAAGTGATTTAAACGAACTATTACAAATGGAACAAATTTTGACTTTAAATACCTTATGAAGTGTTGATATGCCATCAAACCATACCTACCTCACATAATAGACACTCTAACAACAGCCAAATAATATGGCAACAACTCACAGGCTATTCATGCTAATAATCTTTATTATTGCCTCTACTCATAGTCCTGTTTATATCATAATGTGGCACTAACAATTCTTACTATGTCACTACACTCATGGTTCTATGAATGTTGACATTCAGCATAGAGATCTCCCTTTCATGTATTCGTAATTACTTGTCTAAATTTCTGAGGTGAAGATTGATTCAGACTATTGACCACACTGTTATTGTTCTACTCATAACGTTTTTGCCGATATACCATTCAGCCTTCTTCAAGTGTTTTATGTTGACCTCGAGAGTCCACACAGAATCTCGAACTGAACCCTTTATTTGAACTACAGGGGTAGACTATTCCAATTCTGTTAACCATGACTGGGTACAAGTGTTAAATTATTGTAAATATTCCTTGTTATTCTTACCTGTTGTTGGGATTGAACCTGCAACCTCTAGATGATTTCACACTGAAACACTTTCCAACCAATCGCTATATCCACTGCTCCATGTGTTGTTGTCTGGACGAATTTGACATGCAACACATGAAGGAAACCAAAGGATATATCGGCTGAAATGTTATGTGTATAACAATAAAGATGAGGTCAATAGTCCAAATATTCAAAGTAATAACAAGTATTGGTAATCCTGTTGAAACAATTCAACACACAACTACAATAACCTACAAAACATTTTTAGAAAGAAGCAGTTTACAAATTTACATTGATAATGTTACAACCCAAAATATTAGGATTAACAAAATAAAATTTCACAGGAAGTTTAACTTAAATTTCACTTTTCTGAGAATAATTGTTATCATTGGGTACACAAATTCTAAACCATGGAATCAGTAAACAACCTCAACAGGAAGGCAGAAAATCCTAGATCATCTGGCAGGCAGTTGACAGCAAGAGGCCCTGACAATGTGGATGTGGTGAGAGATTCTGTCAGAAGGAGTTTGAAAACATCCCTCGAAAGAAATAGGTAACTGTATTTAAATTTAGAGTCTTATGGCTTCTATTTTTTGTCTCCTTTTCTATTTTCAGTGTTTTAATCTCTCATCAAAGACAAGAAAGTCATCACCAAATAGTTAAAAAAAAAAGAAAAAAAAGGTTCCTGTATTTAAATTTTGTGTCCTTTGGTTTCTATGTTTTGTCTCATTGTTTCCTTTCATAGTTTCAATGTTTGAATTACTCATCAAAGACATGACAGTAATCACCAAATATTTAAAAATAAACTATACATGGTCAAATGGAAGCTGTTAAAGTACAACAAAAAGCAATATTTTCACTGAAATCAGTTAAACTTAGACATTCTTTTGGAAAGATAGAAAAACATTCTTGTAACATAAAAATAAAGGAAAACCACATCTTAGATAACAGATTTATGTATTTTATGGAGAGGATATGTTAAATGATGAAATAATTCAAAAGTGGATTATGAAGTTTCATGGTCAAAATTTCTTACTAAATGATCCAGTTGATCATTTGTAGCTGATTGTTGTCAAATGAAAATATTACCTGAGATTTATCTTGTTAGTGGCGAGATACTTTGCTTCCTTTTCTATGTAGCATTGAAGATTGTGTGAAAGATAAAGTGTTTCAAAAATTCATTATGAAGATTCATACTCAAGATTTTTACTTAATAATCTGGTTGACCATTTGTAGTTGATCATAGATGAAAATATGACTTGAGATTAATCAACAATATAGGACATATGTTATATGTCTGTGTGGAATGTTCAATTTTGGGGTGAGATTGAAAGTGATTCTTTTGGAACAAGTACTTATCCTTACTATATCAATTGAAGGAAATAATGAACTGATAAAATGTATTTGAATTACTTAAGAGAAAAGTTTCTTTAAACAAAAACCAGAGCAATAATTTGCTGAGAAAAATATTGTACAATCCAGCTCTGATGTTGTGTTCAAATATTTTTAATCTACTTGCAAAATCCAAATTATACAAATTGGTCTTCCATGCTCTTGTCATTAATTTACCAGTTCAGTAAATTTATATATACTTGTAAAATCTATGCTAGTTATAGTCATAATTTAAAAGTGGTGACCTTGTGTTTATGGTGAAATTGGAAATGAGTCTTTTTAAATAAGTATTCATTCCAATCTTAACAACTGAAAGAAACAAGGAACTGAAAAAATGCATTCAAAATTAGTTTACAGAAAGGTTTCTTTAAAAAAACACCTGAGCAATTATTTGTTGAAAAATTCGAATATCTTGTTTGATAAAGTTAATGTTGGAGATAAAAATATGACTTCTGTACTTTATGGACAAAAGATGCAAGATGATATGACAGTTTATTTATTTCACACAGGGACATTGGCCTAACAGTATCGTATTTTTTGTGATTTTTTTCTTTTACAAAATATTCCGTATTGAATAAATGCTACTAATGTTGTCTAACTGGAAAAAAACAGCAAACTTACTGTGTAATACAAGGAAATAATCTGCAAAATGATGAAATCAAAGTACGCTCTGTTGAGAGGTAAAATCATTAAATTTAGTCTTAAGTCTTTAAATGTGTGAACTACAATTTTATCATTAGACAATGATTTCTTCCACGTTATTTGAAAGGTAAAAATTATAAATATCTACTTGTCTGTAGAAAGATACATTTTGATTGTACTACTTGACGAAGTTTAACATATATATGGTAAATAGTCGAGATAAATTTTGAGGGAGTTTGCAACAGAAAGAAGAGAGTATTAGAGAATGCTATACTTGTTACAATTTCCCATATAACACATCACTCAATATGTCCCGGACATGACATATAGATGGCACCACTGATGAAAAAGTCCTTATGATTTTTATAAAGTAATAACCTTTAAATGGCATGTGTCAAAATTTGAGCTGAATCTGATAATTAGTTTACAAATTACAGTTATTTAAGTGAAGCTACTGTTTCAAATTTTCAAAACAATGGAAAAATCTGAATTTCGTGTGTTGATAAAGCATTACTTTCTGATGGGAAAAATACTGTTCAACAAAGCAATGGTTTGATAAGTGTTATTTGGACTCTCCTCCATCATAAACAATGATTAAGAGGTGGTATTAAATGCACTCATACAGACACAAATAATGCTGAATGCTCAGGTCGCCCAAATTCAGCAGTTGTCCAGGAAAATAACTAAAAACTCCGCTAACTCATTTTGGCTGATCGTAAAGTGAGGTTGCATGAGGTAGCAGAGGAGTTGAAGATATCAGAAGGCAGTGTATTCACCATTTTGCATGAACATTTATCAATGAGAAAGCTGTGTTCAAAGTGGGTGCAGCGTTTGCTCTTAGTAGATCATAAACAACAATGCATTGATGATTCAGATCATTGTTTGCAACAGTTTCAACCAAACAAAAAGGAGTTTTTTGCATAAATATGTGACAATGGATGAAACATAGATCTACCACTTCACTCTGGTGTCAAATCAGCTGTCAGCTGAGTGTACAGTAGCAGGTGTAAGCTGTCCAAAATTACCAAAGATACAAACATCAGCAGGCAAGGTTTTGGCCTCTCTATTTTGGGATGCGCAATGTATTTTGTTCATCAATTACCTTGAGAAAAGAAGAACCATCAATAGTGAATATTATATAGCATTATTGGTGCATTTGAAGGAAGAAATCACCAAAAGATGGCCACAAACGAAGAATGAAAAAGTGCTCTTTGTTATATTCTGAGTTGTTGATATCTGTGATATGAATGTTGTGGGCGAGAAATGCGTATGGTTGCAAAACAAAGAACGTATAGATACTCACAATAACACAGTAATGATGTTGTAGAAAATTTTTATAAATAGATTAAGCACAGAGAATAGAATGGAGAAATATGTTCATAGTTAAAGAATGAATTCAGGGTGATAGTTACAAAGTTCATGTACTGTACTTGTCTCGTGGTGAAGGGATGGTTTTCTTGGAAACAAGGGCAGCGTTCCTAACGGCGGCGATCGTTTGAAGTATCGGATGACAGGCGCCGGTCAGTGGCGTAGAATCTTTAACACGAGTAGTGTGAAGGAGCAAGTCTGACTAATAACTATTTGGTCCGTCTATTTATATATTTTTGGTAGGCTCAGAAACGGCAATTTTTGTGCCCCGCGGGAAGCGTTCCGATTGGATATCTATTAATGTATTATTATTTTTTTTTTTTGTTAATTTATCGCAAACGGAAGTTTTGCGCGGAGTCGATGCGTGAACGACTAACTTTTCATTTTGAGTTGAGAACTCGAAGTGGTATCTTCCGTTTTTTTTTTCTTCTTTTCTCCTTTCTTTTTGTTTTTTCAAATCAAGGCAAGATCTCGTCTTGTAACATCTTTCACCAAGACAATACACTGTGTCACAAGTTGGTCGCAACGATAGCAAAGCTACATGAATTGCACTTCAAATTGCTTCCACACCCACCCTATTCTCCAGATCTTCCTCCCAGCAACTACTGGTTGTTTGCAGACCTCAAAAGAATACTCCAGGGAAAGATATTTGGCCCCAATGCAGAAGTGATATAAGAAACTGAGGTGTATTTTGAAGGCAAGGACAAACTCTTCTACAAAAAAGGCATCGAATTGTTAGAGAAGCGTTGAATCAGTATATCACCCTAGAAGGAGACTATGTCGATTGTGATGTGTTATATGGTAAATGATCAAGATGATGATGGGGTTTGAAAGAAAAAGAGAGCATTTCTGAAGGGTAAAAGAAAAAAAAAAGAATAATATACTTGACTCAACTTTATATATATATGGTTAATGGTCAAGATGAATGGTGATGGGGTTTGCAGTAGGAATAGAGCATTTCCTAAGGGTTGTGGGGTTTAAAAGTTTTTTGTGAAGGTCAGTGGCTAAGGGCAAGTCTGTGTTGCCGTAAGATATCTGACTCCATATTTTGGTTATTTAGTTTTATCCCACGTTGACTTGGCCGGTGCAATGCCTTGCCCAAAGAAGGTCCATAGAAATATACAAAGAAAGATAGAGACAGATAAAAGACGAAAAACTTTTCTTTCAGACTTTCCTTTATTTACCTGGTGAATGGACTAACCAACGCTACGTCTAAAGACATAGCGTGGTACCCAAAACACCAGATAGTAAAAACGGTGTTGTCGGTTCGACGTCACTACCCGAAAAGAGAGGGAGGTTCACAGAAAACCTGGGTATTTATCTCTTTCTACCGGCTCCAAATTCGCCACTCCAAAATTCTTCTAATTTTGGCGCGACCGCTTCTCATTGGCTACTTTACATTTTATTATTTTCTTTTTTTTTTTATTTTAACCGGATGGATGCGTGGAGCCTTATGCGTGGCGACGCATTTATACATTTTGTATCAGGCAGCCGACGAGTCTACATCCGGTTGGGAGTTCTTTGGTTATTCCTAAATCGCCACAGAGTAAAAGAAAGAGAAGAAATAATATACTTGTCTCAATTTCATATATATATATATATATGGTAAATGTTGAAGGAGTTTGGAATAGAAAGAGGACATTCCCTAAGGGTATTAGGGAGAGAATGATATACTTAATGCAATATCATAGATATATGATAAATGGTCGAAGAAAATGGGCATGAGGTTTAGTACAGAAAGAGGACATTCCCCAAGAGTATTAGGGAGAGAATGATATACTTGTCTTAATTTCATATATATATGGTAAATGTTGATGGAGTTTGGAACAAGAGTATTCGGAAGAGAATGATATACTTAATACAATATCACATATATATGATAAATGGTCAAAGTAAGGAAGAAGGAATTTTCGAAGGGTACTAAACCAAAAATTATGTACTTGACACAATTTCATATATATAATGAGAAATGTTGATGTTTGAAGCAGAAAGGTAGGATTTCCTATGGATGTTAGAGAGTGAATGATATATGGGTGTCTCTAAATAGATGCAACCCATTGATATGACAATGATTTATTACTGAGACAAATGCAATATTATGGCTCTATGATAGTCAGTACATTGTAAAAAAAATAGAAACAAGTCATGATACGATGAGTGAGTAGCCATGTTGGCTATCTCGTTTATTGTTCTAAACTGCGGGGGCGGAAGTACCTATTATCTTTATTTTCTGAGGGTGCATCTAGGGGGAATAACTCATACTATGACAATAGCTGTCATATGGAACATGTCCTGTATAAAATACATCCTTTGCGCTAGAGACATCAAATCAATTTTTTTTAAATTATTTATATCAGCTTCGTGGACATGCAATCGTTTTTCGAGTTTCTTATCACAGTAAAAAAATTATCATTATACGAATGGGTTGCATCTATTTTGTGACAATTTTCAATGATTTTGTCTCAAAATAAATAGTGACGCAAAATATTTTTTCTCTTTTGTCCAAGGCATCGGGATTGAGGATTAATAGATGTTATAGTATACTATTTTCAAATCTGAAACATAAAAGAACCCAACGTTATTATTAGTAGAGTTATTAGTAGTCACATAGGTCCCATGTATATTGAGACACCCTATACTTGAAACAATTTCACATTTATATAGAAAATGATCAAGATCAGCAGTGATACGTTTTGAAACTGAAAGAGAGCAATTCTTAAGGGTATTCAAGCAAGAATAATATATTTTTTGCACAATTTCATATATGTATGATAAATGGTCAAGATAAATGATGATGGTGAATTTTGGAATAGGAAGAAGACATTTCTTAAGGGTAATCAGGAGAGAATGATATATTTGAAACCATTTTGCATATATATAGTATATGGTTAAGTGAAATAGTGATGGGGTTTTGTAAGAATCTAAGTTGTGCAGCCGTTTCGTTTTTCATTTTTCTTAATTATAGGAGAAACAAAAAAAGGTCATCAGTGGTGGTAGGTTTTGGAATAGGAAGCAGGCAATTTCTTAGGGTATTTGATATAGAAAATGATATATGACACAATTTCACATATATTCAGTAAAAGGTTAAGACAAATGATAATGATGATGTTTTGTAAGAATCCGAGTGGTGCAGCCATATAATAGTACTGACACAGCTTCAGCTTAGAAGAATTCCCATTTTATTATTTTAATAGAATAAGAAACGAAGAACTGTGTACATTTTCATTATGCTATTCTATTACTAGATGTTAAATGGTGAGTATGAATGATAATCGAACAGACAACAGGGAAGTGTGAATTCATGCCTTTTCTGTTTACATTTGGGTAATTGTTTTGAAACAATAGAACAATCAGTATAATTTATTCTTTGTGTGATGTTATTGATACTAAATAAAAACTTATAAGACTCGAACTCGCTCATGTAGGTTTGCTAGTCTAGCTTGCCAACCGTTATACCACCAGAGGTGCCCCAAATTTTGTCTTGTATATAGTTGACAGAACCTAAGTTGAACAAACAACAGTACTTCATAATTTGTAAATATCGCGCATGCGCAGTAACGTCGGAGGAAACGGAAACAGTGCCATTAAAGAAGTGGGAAGAACTTGATAAAATTTCCAATCGTTAAAATCGTGTTTAGTTCCCGATTGGAAAATTATTTTTTGTTATTCTTGCTCAGATTTTCTGAATCTTTCTCATGAGATAATAAATCTAGGTAAGTATTTGTTTATCCAATAATTTAACGACAACGAAATGCTCAAAATATTTGAACCGGTTTTACGCCAGATATACTTCCTAATAGTAAAGTGCATATATATAATATAGCTGTAGGTGTATGACGAATTCATTTTATCAACAGCTTAGTTTGAAATGTAAATCAAAATGTCAAAAATTTCCTTCGTTACTTAAATTTATATTTATCATAATTGTCATATTGATTGTGTTAATAAGTTTTTAACCTTGTCGCCATTATTATTATTATTATTATTATTATTATAACGGCAATAAAAATGAAAAATATTGGAACCTATGCAGTCTTTTTCATATTCCGTTTTAAAACTTGATATGGAAAATATCATATTATACGAACTTTTCATATTACATTTTAAACTGTTTTACTAAATTGAAATATCTGATGTTTTATTTCTGATTTCAATTGAAAAATAATTTGCATGAAGTTGATCGTAAAAAGAAAAAGACACCTTTTTTGCGGGTATAATTCCTCCCACATCGGCTAATCATCAGATTTCGATAAAACTTTTGATATTAACGATAATAATAAATAAATTTTTACTCTTAATTCTGATAACTTTTTAAAAAGTTTTATACCACTGGTTTCCTATGAATTGTCTTAACATTTTTAAAAGATAATTCTATCGAGAAATACATTTTTGTTTACCTTTTTAACGACATAATTTTTCTAGTTTAGCGTATAATCAGTGAAAGAGAAAACATTTACCTTAAATTAAGATTGAGGCCCGTTTATCTTTTTTTAATTAGATGTTTATTAAATTGATAACCGTAGATTAATTTTTTTATTCATTACCAAAGAACTTGGATTTCATTATTAGATGTAAAATCCCTGAATAAATAAATATAACTGATATGTTGTAAATGTATTGACAATTCTTTTGGTTTTTTTCCTTGAGGACTGTATTTTTTATATGTCAATGAGCGTTATAAATATGCAGTTTTATGGGAATAATCTTTGAAGTAATTAAAGGTTTGACTTGTTTTTTTCTTCAGCTACAAAACATTTGTTTGTACTGGACTTCAATTTAAAAAAAAAATTTTTCTTTTTAGTTTTATTCTGAATATATACCGTTTTGAGGACATAAAACTCTTAACACTATAAAGGCACAATCATTACCTTTTTGATCTCTATCGTTAACATTGAATTGATTGTAATATGAATAAAATTCAGAAACTGACCAATTAACATCAAGTTTACCTAAAACCGGGCCATTGACCTAATGAGTTAAGTGTTCGCCAATGGTCCGGGAGACTGGGGTTCAATCCCAGGTCAAGTCATACCAAAGACTGAAAAAATGGTACTTAATACCTCCTTGCTTAACACTCAGCAATATAAGGTACGAATCAAGGGTAAAGTGGAGCAATCCAGGGAAAGGAGTAGCGCCCTCACCTACACCTCGGTGTAGTAGCTATAGAAAAGGGAGCCTTTGGGTCACCCTCGACTAAGGTCACCAACTTTACTTACCTTATAACAAATGAAAGTAGATTTTTCTTTCTTTTTTTTCTTTCTATTTTTCTTTTTCTTTATACACAAATTTGGGATTGTTTCTTTCAAGTAAGAAAAAAATTAGAAAGGACGTTTTTGAATTTTCAATTTATGTATTTACTGAAATTTTCCCACCTCACCACAGTCCCTGTTTTATACTTCTGCTTAATCAAAACATGAATAAAGTTTATTATAATTTTCTCTAATCTTTTGATGATAAAATAAAGATTTCTACAAATTTCAGGAGATTTCCCTTTATATTTAACTTTTTCATTAAAGTTTGTGAATGTGTTTATCATAAATAATATTAATTTAATTCCCAACCAAATTTGTGAAAAAATGAAGGGAAAAATTGATATAAATATTATTTGTATACAGTATATAAAATCATTGACGATAGTTTTTGCCCATGACATTTGTAGAATTTTAAAATTTGATTAAAAACGTCTATTTTAATACTAAATGCTACATCATCCATGGTAATTTAAATATTGGATTATAATAAAACTTGATTGATGAACAGTTCAACAAATTTAATGAAATCCTGTTGTAAAGAACCTCTTTGTTTCTTTAAAGCAAATAGAAAACACTTTATTTGCATAAAGTCATCAGCTGATATAAAGGATGGTTCTGTGAAAGCTCCTTCCACTCAGCAGCAAATTGTTAAGGGTTGCCTTAACAAGACAAATTCTTAGTGGTTGCTTTAGGCACATTCTTTGGGTTGCCTTAGCAAGACATATTCTTAGGGTTTGCCTCAGTAATATAAATTCTTAGGGGTTGTCTTAAAACAAATTCTCAGAGGTTACCTGAGCAGGATATATTATTAAAGGAGATCACTTAGCAAGTCAAATTCTTAGGGGTTGCCTTTGCAGGAAATCTTCTTAAGGGTTGTATCAGCAAGACAAATTCCTAGAGGTTGACTTAAAAAATTCTTTGGGGTTACTTGAGCAGGACATATTCTTAAAGGTTGCTTCAGCAAGACAAATTCTAAGGAGTTTCCTTTGCAAGACAAACTCTTAGGGGTTACCATAGACTTATTCTTAGGGTGTGCCTTAGCAGGACATATTCATAAGGGTTGCCTCAGTAAGACAAATTCTTAGGGGTTACCTCAGCAAGATTCAAATCAAGGCCATTGTTTTATCTCAGCTTGGTTTTATCATTCCTGAGTGCATTAAAAACATCTGGTCATTCATGCAACAGAGAAAACATTCAAACAAGTCCATCAAATTCTCTTAACTTATTCTACAACTGACTTCACTGATATCACCTACATCTTTCTTCCTTTCTCAGTCAGCTGGGGCTCTAGAATACACTGACTGCATCTCTGCAAAGAGGTAAAACTCCCTGGATTTGACCCTAAACAATCTGATGGTGAGGTTCCAGTAATGCTGGAGCTTTGGGGAATGCAGAGCACCCCTTCATTGCTATCACTCCCTGGACCATTCTAGTCCAGTGTGATAGCACCTGATAGGGTCCTGTCTATGAGTTAAATAGAACTAAAATGCATACTTATGCTATAGTGAATTACTTCAAATAAAACTATTTTGATATTTAAACTGCTTACTTAGACTAAACTGAATTATTTAAAATGAAACTGTTTTTGACATTGAAATTGTACTTATGTTAAACTGAATTTTTGAAATATAACTGTTTCGACATTTAACTGTGTGTAAACAAAATCTCTATTTATACTATACTGAATTGGTTGAATCAGAACTAAATAACTTGAAATGTGAAATGTTTTTGACAATTTCTGTGTACTTATGCTAAACTGAATTACTTGAAATATGAGGAACTTTCAATAAGTTTCCAGACTTTTTGTACAGGCATTTAAAATTGTAGTAGACTCTTGAAAATTCACTATGTTATTGTTATACATCTTATGAGATGACAGATCAATTTTTATGATTTCATGTTCAAATAAACAGCTACAGCAGGAATTTGAATACACCCTACTAAATCCTGATTGTCACAGCTATTGAATTTCAAAAATGCAATCTGGACGTGAGGACACTTTAGAAGAGTGATAGGCAATAAAATTCTGTTTTAAACTTGGAAAAAATGCCATAGAAATGTATGGAATGCTTCAGACTGCTTTTGGACCAAGAGACCGAGTTCCCAGTGGAAGTATGCTGATTATACCAGACCCAGGAAGGCCAGACAGAGCAAATCCACCCACAAATTTTTGACAGCACTGGCATGATCTACATGCACTGGGTTCCCACTGGACAGGCAGTCAACAAGGAATATTATATTGAGGTTTTAAGGGAGTTCAGGAAGAGATTCCATTGGAAGAGGCCAGCACTCTTCAAATCGAGTCAGTGGCATTTCCACCAGGACAATGCACCTGTCCACAACTCCATCTTTGTCACAGACTATTTGACCAAGATGTTCCTCACCCTCCCTATAGTCCAGAACTTGCTCCCTGTGACTTTTGCTTATTCCCTAAGCTCAAGGAAAAGCCTAGAGGCTGTCGTTATGAGACAATTGAGGAGATGAAAGAGGCTGTGACGAAGGTCATTGACATGCTCACACAAGAGGACTTCCATGGGGCCTTGGAACAGTACAATGAGTGCATTGCATCCGGAGGAGATTACTTCAAAGGGGACTAGAGTTTCATGTGTGTACTATCAATTGGCTCAACTGCTGTTGGCATCTGCATATATTATTTCATAATGCCCACTTCTGATAATTTTTCACAAGTGTTTCTCCGATTGATGGCTTGGGTCTAGGGTTAATATGTAACACAAGCTGGATATTCATACTGAATTATTAATGATATATTGGAAGTATAACATTACTAGTATCAAACTGATGAAAACCTTCAAAACACACAAAATTTGGATACTAGTGGAATCTGTGATCTAATGAAGCAGATTCTCTTAACAAATATATCAAAACTGTCCCGGACCATTGGCGAACGCTCTACCCACAGTGAATCCCCCTTACTTGTTTAGCTACCCTTTTGATGTACACACATCAATATTCTACTTAAATATAAAGGGTCCTGACTACAAGAAAAGAAAACTGCTTTTCCCACAGGAGATTCCCAGAATTTAAGTACTTTAAAGAATAATATTCTTGTCTACAATGCTGAAAGTTTGTTTTACTTCATCATACATACCTTTCACTTATCTGTTAATATTGTAATAATAATAATGTTTTGATTAAAAGTTCTGGTCTGGTGTTCAATGGCTATAGCTCCCCCTGGCAAATCAGTGAAGAGATTTAACTGACTTCTCACCATGTCAATATATGACACAAGGTTGTTTTATAGCGGGGAACCACACACAAATTGAGACTCATGCTGCTAGACCAAAAAATTCTTGGTCCTGTCAGCATTCCCTTAATGGGGTACCTAAGATGCCAAGCAATAAACTCAACCTTGGAAAACGTTAAGTTCAGGCGATCAATTTTCAATCACCCATCCAGCATGAATGCCAGGTGGGCCTTTCTGAGAGCAAAGCCAAATGAATGTATTTAACCAACTTCCCACCAAGTTGATATTTGATGTTTTCTATCGTGGGGAGCCATGCATAGAGTCTCATATGCAGCTGATCCAAAAAATGCTTTGTCTCATTGGCATTCTCCTATTGAGGCATTGTGCAATAAATTCAACACTGCAAAACGGGTATAGCCTGTGGGTGAAGGCCCTCTGAGACCAGGCAGTCTATCTTCAACTATCCACCTGATGAAAATGTCAGGTAGGCCTGCCTAGGACTATGGCAGAGGGAAGTATTAAGGGACAAATCACTGCAGTTGAGAGTCTAATGGTTCAAACCATTTTATGTAATGTCTAGCTGCTACTTTTGCTAGGGACAGTCCATTATACCAATTACAAAAAACAAGAGTTTACACTTTTTTGTTTCAAATAAATAAAAGTTCTTGGTTTTGTTTGTATTCCTCTTATGTATTAAACATTATAAAAATTTTACTTATGGTTTAATATCAATTATCTGATATTAAAATTCATTGAAGTGACAATATAATCATTTATATGCAAATAAAGCATCAGTATTCATTCATTTTATTATTTTTGTTTTACTTGCAGATATCAATTATTGAGGATCATAAAAGAAGTGGGAAAAACCATATATACAATCAGGAAATTATGATTTTTCAAAAAATGTGGATCTGCAGTTTCATAGATTTCATCTTCGAATCATCATATGCAAGCACAAAATCATGAAATTCCCTTTTCTTATGAAGTTAGTACATCAAAATTTATGATAAATTGTCATTTCTTTATAAACATGCAAAAAAATAGTGAAAAGCCACCTTACTTTTTTCAAGAATGTGGTACCACGTTCTCAGAAAGTTCCCGTCTAAAAACACACACTGGAAAGAAACCATTTTCTTGTGAAGTGTGTGGATCATCATTTACAAAGAATTCCAATTTAAAAACTCATATAAAAGTACACACAGGAGAGAAACCATTTTCTTGTGAAGTGTGTGGATCAGCATTTTCACAGAATTCAAGTTTAAAGAGACACATGCAAGTACACTTGGGAGAGAAACGATTTTCTTGTGGGGTGTGTGGATCAGCATTTTCACAGAATTCTTGTTTAAAAAAACATATACGCATACACACAGGAGAGAAACCATTTTCCTGTGAAGTGTGTGGATCAGCATTTTCTCAAGATATCCATTTAAAAACACATGTGCGAACGCACACAGGTGAGAAACCATTTTCTTGTGAAGTGTGTGGATCAGCCTTTACACACAATTCCCATTTGAAAACACACATGCGAACTCACAGAGGAGAGAAACCATATACTTGTGAATTGTGTGGATCAGCATTTTCACAGAATTCAAATTTAAAGAGACACATTCGATCACACACGGGAGAAAAACCTTATTCCTGTGATATATGTGGATCAGCATTTTCACACAATTCTCATTTAAAAACACACAAGCAAGCACACACTGGTGAAAAACCATTTCCTTGTGAAGTGTGTGGATCAGCATTTTCAGAAAATTCTCATTTAAAAAGACACATGCGAACACACACTGGAGAGAAACCATTTTCTTGTGAAGTGTGTGGGTCAGCATTTGCAGAGAACTGCAGTTTAAGGAAACACATGCGAACACACACAGGCGAGAAACCATTTTCTTGTGGAGTGTGTGGATCAGCATTTTCACAGAATTCCTGTTTAAAGAAGCACATAAGAATACACACAGGAGAGAAACCATTTTCCTGTGAAGTGTGTGGATCAGCATTTTCACAAGGTACCCATTTAAAAAGACATATGCAAACACACAGAGCAAAGAAACCCTTTTCTCATAAAGAGTGAGAATCATTCTTTACACACAATTCCCAATTAAAACACACTCATAAATACCCACAGGAGTGAAATTATTTACTTGTGAAGTGTGTGGATCAATATTTTCACATGATTCCCATTTAGAAACACATGAATATGATAGAGACCATTTTCTGGTGAAGTCTAGGAATGAAGATTTTTGAAGAATTCTAATTCATAAAAACACTTGTGAATACACACAGAAGTGTAACCATTTTGTTTTAAAGTCAGTAGATCAGCATTTTCATCAAGTCCATGTTCATAAACACATTGGAGAGAAACCTCTTTTGAGGCAAGTGGATGAATGTTTTAAAAAGCTGAAGTTTTAAAAAGGACACTCATATATATGTATATATATATATATACATGTAAGATAGCATTTTTTCTATACTGTGTAAAGCAAGCTTTTCAAAACATTACACTTTAAAAGTCACATAGTAGTTTACACAAGGGAAATTTAATATAATTAGGGATTTTAATTAATTAGTTGTTTGAATTTCTGAGACAAAGCTTGACGATTTTTATCATTCAGAATTTTTTACCTCTTGTGTTCATCTTTATTATAGTGAGTGTTTCGGCTGATGTGTCCTCCAGCCTTTTTCAGGTGTTTCTTGTTGAAATTGGGAGCCTGCATGGAACTTTGAACCACATTCTTTATTTAATCTCTAAGCTTCTAAGTGACAATCATCTGGAGGTTGCGGGTTCAATCCTGACTGCAGGCGACTAACAATACAGTTATACTTAACACTTGTACCTGGTTATGGCTGACAGAATCAGAGCAAGCGACCCCTGTAGATTAAATAAAAAAGTGGATTGAAGTTCCATGTAGGCACCTAATGTTGACAAATACCTGAAGAAGGCTGGAGGATAAATTTCAACATTTAAACTTTTCCGTACTTCTCTGTCTGGGCTGTCTGGCCAGTGCCCAGAACAGCATTACATCTAGTCTCTCTCTGCTCTCTGCTTTGGGGTTGAAAACTTCCATCATTTTATATTTTTCCGATACTCATGAACTTCATGATCACTCTTCCTTCTAGCATCCCACTCACACAATTCACATGCCATTTTCACTGTCTTTTGTTTACACAGGTACATCCTGTTTTTGAAATCCACAAACTTACATGGCCTGTCAAAGGTTAAATATGTAACAATATGTGTGCAAATTTTTTGTATTAGAATTGGTTACATAAAGCTTATTTACTTGAAACCATGTAATTACTTATACAACTGTATAAATGTGTGAATTATTTATTTGTATGAGGAATACTTGCTGTACCAACAAATCATTATTAGTAAATAAAAATAGTTTCTTGAAATCATGATTGCTTGAAAGATAAACTGACTTTGTCATTGAATAATTCAAAAAAGGGTCTACATGCCATAAAATCCATCTATGCATCAAGTTGATCTCTTTGAAAATTATTAATGTTAGATAGGAATACTTGAAACCAAATAATTATCTGCAAATTATTTGTATTAAGAATATATACTTGAAGCTGTAATTGTTTACAAAAGGTCTCATCTATGGGTCAAATAAAAATATCTCACCATTTAACTGTGTGCAAACAAATGACTGATGTTAAATTATTAGTATTACATCACAATACTTGAATTCATTTCACTGTGTGCAAACAAATTGTTGGAATTAAATTTGATAGGAATTGTTTGTAAATATAATTGCTTATATTAAATAGCAATACTTGAAACTATTTAACTGCATACAAATAGAATTTTAGTATTAGATAGCAATACTTGAAACCATTTAACTGTGTGCAAACAATAAATAGCAATACTTAAAACCATGCAAATTAACCCTGGCTCATTTAAAAATAATGTTACCTACAAACTATTTGTTTACAAATTATATATACTTATATATATATATATGAAGATGATTTGGTATTAAATAACCTACAAGATTTGATATGCCATAAAATACAACCAACCATAAATATGTATATGTAAAAAGAGCAATTGGCATTGAATAACCTTCAATGGTTGATATGCCATAGAACCCAACCCAACCAAACTAAACCAAATCATATATATTTAATGTATATGTATAAAGATTTGGCAATAAATAACCTACAATGGTTGATATGTTATCAAACCCAACCAAACCAAATCTTCTATATTTAATATATATATATAAAGGGGATTTGGCATTAAATACCGTACAATGGTTGATATACCATAAAACCCAACCAAACCAAATCCTATATATTTAATATATATGTATAAAGAGGATTTGGCATTAAATACCCTACAATGGTTGATATGCCATAAAATCTAATCGGGATTTTAAATGTGTTAAAGAAAATGGGCTATTTTGAGGTAAATGTAGCCCAGATAATGGTTTTAACTTAATTTGAATTCTATACTACTTGTCACTTGTAGATTCCACTGATCTCTTATGTAACAAAATTTCTTTGATAAATTTTCAAGTGTTTAAATTAGCATTGTTAGTGAGCTAAAAGCACATGCAAATAAACACCTCAATAAGATAAATAGGATTATTTAATCATCTTAGAAAATATAACATAAATAGCTTAGAAAATTGTGCCAATCCTGGTCACATAGTTACAGACTGACACATATCCTCAATTATAAGATTAGATAAGAAAGGATAATATATTGGAAAACTTGAAAATTTAATAAAGTGTGTGTGCATGTGCCGGACATTGGCATAATGGTTAGAGTGTTCACCAATGGCTCTGGAGACCTGGTTTCAATCCCAGGTCGAGTCATATCAAAGACTCAAAAAATGGTACTTGATGCTACCTTGCTTAACACTCAGCATTATAAGGTATGGATCAAGGGTAAAGTGGAGCAATCCAGAGAAAGGAGTAGCATCCTTCCCTACACTTTGGGGTAGTAGCTATCGAAAAGGGAGCCTTTGGATCACCCTTGACTATGGTTGCCAACTTTACAACTATGGGTGAGTGCATGTAAATGTTGTCATTTTATTTTGTGAGCATAGACAAAGTGATTTAAACGAACTATTACAAATGGAACAAATTTTGACTTTAAATACCTTATGAAGTGTTGATATGCCATCAAACCATACCTACCTCACATAATAGACACTCTAACAACAGCCAAATAATATGGCAACAACTCACAAGCTATTCATGCTAAGAATCTCTATTATTGCCTCTACTCGTGGTCCTGTTTATATTATAATGTGGCACTAACAATTCTTACTATGTCACTATAGTAATATATCTATAATTACACTGGTTTACAAAATAAATTTTTGGTCTGAGGCAAGCATGGGGATAGGTGTTTCTTGTTAATTTGGGTGTGCTGAATTCAAATTTATAAATAGTTTTGCTCTATCACCTCTAGTTTTCTGGCTTTTAAATAGTCTCATTTTAGTATAAACAGAGAATATATGTGCATATTTCAAGAGTTGCAGCAGCTTATAACAGATAAAACAGGATATATAAAGAACACTGATTAAATCAATATACTTGCATGACACAATTACTCAATTCATAGTACCTCAGACAGTCAAAAGTGTGTTTTCTTAGATCTGGTGTATTTTGCCTCCGGGATGTCACACAAGAGCATCCAGAAGTCTCCCATCATCCCGGGGTTCCATTTGCCTTGATAGTTGCTTTCCATCTTCGTAATGTCTTGGTGGAATATTTCTTCATGCTCATCACTCACTGCTCCAAGGTTTGACGGGAAGAAGTTGAGGTGGGAATAGAGAAAATGAATCTTGAGTGACATTTGGCACCCCATATCCTAATAAGACTTTAGCAACTTCTCAATACAGGCTTGGTAATCTGGTACGCGTGTGTTACCAAGGAAGCCACTACAGACTCACTTGAATGCTTCCCATGCTCTCAGTTCCTTTAAGTTAAGAAGCTCCTCAAAATCAGTATCCTTCAGCATTTCTCGGATCTGAGGTCCAACAAAGATGCTCTCTTTGAGCTTAGCCGCACTAAGACCTGGGAACACAGTAGACAAATGTTGGAAGGCAGCACCATTTCTGTGTAACGCCTTCACGAAATTCTTCATCAAACCAAGCTTGATGTGAAGAGGAGGAAGAAGCACCTTATTCATGTCTACCTGAGGATTCTCCTTGAGGCTGTGTTCGCTTGGAACAAAAGTGCTTCTAGATCCCCAGTCTTTCTGCTTGTAATGCTGGGATACAGCTCAACTATCCCAGAGACAGAGAAAACAACAGTACTTTGTGAAGCCCGCTTGCATACCCATAAGAAAACCAATGACCTTATTTGTTCCGATTCCTGAAACTGGTGATTCTTACATCTTCCTGGACTAGGTTCCACTGTTTAAGCCGAGAAGCCAAGAGCTCTGACTGCTGTTTTGACAGATACAAATCACGAGCAAGATCATTCAGGTTTTCTTGCGTGATCCAGTGTGGCTCATTGCCATTTGTTCCTGAATATGTAGACTCAGTATCTTCCAGAGATATTCTGAATGGGGAACGGGTCTCATAGCAGATCAAAGGTTGAGATATTTGATCTTTTTCTTAGAAGATGCATTGAGACCAGTTATATTAGTTAAAGAAAAATAAAAATCACCTGCGTGGTTTCGCGGCTCTCTCCAAACCATCGGGACTGCAAAGTTGAAAGCCGCTTTCTTGCCATTAAACCATGCAGTTAGTCCATTGTAGCAGGGTTTACAACAGATGTATGGAGTCCAAGACTTGTCCTGATCACCAATTTTACAGTCAAAATAGTGAAAGTAGGCGGTTCTGAGGAGGGAAGTGATGGTTCGACACTGTGCAACTGTTGTGAAGTCCCCACACACATAGCAGAAAGAATTGGCCTTGTTGAGGTATCCTTGACATTTTGACGTGCTTGAAGCCATTGGAGAATCTGAAAATATAACAAAGTAAAACTAAATGTGCATTTGAAAATGTAATACTAATATTTACTAACCCAAAAGATGTGTAACACGATAGTTGAGGGACACCAACCTCCTGCGCAACAACCTCTTCCAATGACTGCCAGAGTGTGGATTGAGACCTGCTGCCTTAACTGTCAAAATCCGTCTTGATATATAACTATATATATATATAATGTAATGCTATCACTTACATTTAGTGCATAATAACTAAAAATAAGCCATAAGTCCTACAATATTAGAATTAACCCTGAATTCATATACGCCTTTATGTACCGTATATGCACAAAATGCACACTATGCATATCTAAAAAACTAGAGGTGATGAGTAAAAACAGATTTCAAATTTGAATTCAGCACCTCAAATTAGGTAAAAACGGGTATTTTTGTGCTTGCCTCAATTTCTTAGTAAACCAGTGTTATTAGTATAAAAATTGATTAGGAATTAAATTATCTATAAAGTTTGATATGCCATAAAACCTAAAAAAAAAACCAACCAATCAGGCAGGGCACTTTGTGATGCTCCAGTTCACGGTAGCATCAGCTAAACATACTCATTGATCACAGACACACATGGCAGACCCTTAATTTCACAATTCGTCAAAATGATCCTCAAACCCCTTATACGGTATACTGAGATTCTTCAAACACGTCAGCTGTTAAGCACAGCCATTTATACAGCTTCTGAAAAACATTCCACACTACAAAATGTTTTTAACCTCAGAAAAATAAATACGGAGTTTAAAGGTGGGTTGTGGGCTGGAAGGATATACACAGGTACCAACAGTTGGTCAGTCGGAAGGGATTAGAGCAGTTTGAAGGGCTGTGCCCAGGAGAGGGGGCAGGTAGCTCCCAGCTAAGAGCTTTCCATCAAGGAATCAAAAAGCCAAGTCCTTGAATAGAAAATCGCGACATGAGTTACGAAAAGTGTCAATATAGTAGTTCTCCAACAGTCTATGTCTTTCAACAAATTTCGGACCTTTCGTGTTATGAAGAAGAGAGACTTTATATTTTTATAAAGAAATGTGTTATGGTGTCTTCATTCATTCATCACACTATACAACAATAAGATACTGATTTTGTAAATATAGAAGCTGAAATTTAAACAAAAAATAAGATACAGGTGACTTTGTTTCTTTCCCTCTAATGGATTGTAACAAGCGGAAGACCATTTTAAATGTAAATGTTTAATTAGGAAAAAAATTTAAATGAAAGAAGCAATTTTTTTTCAGGTATTTATTTCTCAAAGATTTTCTTTTGTACATTACTGAACACATTACCAATTGAGATATTCAAGACAAGGAAGATAATTAGTAATGAGCTCAAGAATTGATTTATTTGACAAGAGCAAAACATTTAGGTCTCTTCAAATGGATCCTTAAATTTGCAATAAAAAAAACTACAGTAAAATTGTATTTAAAAAATATTCAACTTGTTTCAAGGCATGTATGTAATTAATTGCTCTGTTCCCCGAGGATTATGTTGGTTAGGTTTTATGGCATATCAACCTTTGTAGGTTATTTAATGCCAAATCCATTGTTATGCAAACATTCAGTTCTATTTCAAACAATTCAGTTAACATGAGTACACAGTTTGTCAAAAACATTTCTATTTCAAGCTAATCAGTTTAGTCAAACAGTTCTAATTCAAAAAAAGCAGTTCAGCATAAGTTCCATTTTATACAAATAATCAGTTTTATTTAAAACAATTCACTTTAGCATGAGTACACAGTATAATTGTCAAAAACATTTCTATTTCAAGCTATTCAGTTAATTAAAATAGTTTTAATACGGCCAATTCAGTTTAGTATAATCATAGATTTTGTTAACACACAGTTAAACGTCAAAACAGTACTATATTAAACAATTCAGTTTAGCATAAGTAGAGTTTCAATGTCAAAAGCAGTTCACTTTCAAACAATTCAGTTTAGCCTAAGTGCGCAGTTTAAAATGTAAGCAGACGGTTTAATTGACAAAACATTTCTATTTCAAGCTCTTCCATTTAGTCAAACAGTTTCAATTCAAACAATTCAGTTTAGCTGAAGTGTTACAACTCCAGGCCAGAGTGGACCTGGGAGCAATGGGAGTGAAGGAGTATTCCACATTCTCCAAAGCCCCAGCATCACTGGAACCTCACCATCAGATGGTTTATTGTCATATCTAGGAAATTCATTGGGTCGGGGAGGGGGGGTCGTAACCCACTGCGTAGCTGCAGTCTATGTATTCTACAGCCCCAGTCAATTGGGCAAGTTCTTTGTGGAGTACCAAACAGAAAATAGTGAACCACTAAAGAATAATGAAGATGCCAAATGCTTTAAACCCATTTATTAATATAGAGACAAAAACAAAAACAGTAAGATCGTACAGGTAATGTCTTAACATCAATTTCTATTTGAAAGTTGGATGATGAGATCATTTGCTCTTTGAGTATCTCCAATTTTGTGAATGATCGAAAAACAGATGAAAATAAGACACTTCTATCGTACGTTAGAAAAAGATAAATGTGTGATGTTAAGTGTTTTTTTCATAACATGAAAGAAAGAACAAATAGAACAAATGGGATGGGAATAATATATAAGTGGATGTCTGTATGAATGAAACATATAATTCTCAGAACTGATAATGTTTGCATATTTCAAAGAGGATGACCTCATTATAAAAAAATGACTTTGATTTTACTTTCATTTCAGAATAATTATCAAAAATAGCATTGGAAAAGGCATGAATCCACATTTTCTTGTAATCTACTTGGTCATCACTGATATACATCATTTAACATGCAGTGATAGAATTATATATTGAACAGTAATTTCACTCTAACATCATTGTGAAAGGCATGAATCCAACATGCCCGGTTTACCATAGAGATGTGAAATTGTGTCACCAATGTCACTTTCAGTGAAATACTTTTGTGAAAGGCACGAATCCAACTTGCCTGTTCTCTGCCCCATTGATATTCAACTTTATTCAATTCATAGAAGCAGGAATAAAACTTTCATCCTCGTCTATCTCATAAACAGGACAAAATCAAAAATTGCATGAGTGATTTTCAGGGTCAATTCTCGGACAATATAGATCCACACACTTAGGAAGACAATGGTCTCTAATCTGTGTGTTTTTTCATATGTAGACTCAAATTATATTTAGCAGTGTAACGTGCTCCACATACTTCACAAGAATATGGTTTCTCTCCAGTATGTACTAGCATGTGGTTTTTTTTAAAGAGGTCAGTTGGGAAAATTTTAAATAACACACTTCACAAGCAAATGGCTTCACTCCCATATGTATTCGCAATGTGGTTTGTTAAAAAGGAACTGTGTGAAAATTTTGAATTACAGAATTTACAAGAAAATGTTTTTTCTCCTGTGTGCTTTTGCATGTGTATTTTTAATAATGATGCTTTTATAAATGTTGATCCAAAAACTTCACAAGGTAATCATTTACCTCCAGTGTGTATTCGCATGTACGATTTTAAACTTGACTTGAGAGGAAATGCCGATTTACATGCATCACAAGAGAAAGGTGTCCCTCTTGTGTGTAGTTTCATGTGCCTCTTTAGACTTGAATTCTTAGAAAATGCTGATCCACAAATTTCACACCGGTATGGTTTCTCTCGAGTATGTGTGTTCATGTGTGCTCTTAAATGGCAACTCATTGAAATTTTCTTCCACACACTTCACAGGCAAATGGTTTTGCTCCTGTGTGTATTCTCATGTGATCCTTAATTAGGTGCTTATATGCAAATGCTGAACCACATACTGGACAAGGAAATGGTTTTTCTCCAGTGTTAGTTCACATGTGTCTTTTTACATGCGCATTGTCTGCAAATGCTGATCCACATACTTTACAAATAAATGATTTTTTCTAGTGTTTTCATGTGTGCTTTAAAATTGAAATTCGTTAAAAATTTTGAAGCACACACTTTGCAAGAAAATGTTTTCTCACGTGTGGGCATTTTCATGTGTTCTTTTAACAATGCGTTCTTTGTAAATTGTGATCTACACACTTGACAAGAAAATTGTTTCTCTTCTCAGTGTGTTTTCCTGTGGTCTTTTAAATGAGACTTCTTTAATAATGCTTATCCACACACTTCACAAGTTTTGCTTTTTCCTGTTTGTTTGCATGTTTATTTAGAAAAGTTAATTTATTAGAAATACTGATATGAAAACTTGTTAAGAATGAGAAATTTCTCCTTCTGACCTAATATTGATAATTCAAAGATGAAATCAATCTAACTGCAGATCCTGACTCTTTGAAAATATATACTTTCAGATAGGCAGGTTTATGTTGGTTCACACAGTTTTAAACTTCTCCTTTACAACTGCTATCTGCAAAATAAAGAAGACACAACATTAGACATGATATTGAGGTTTTATTTGTAATTATAGAACTATGTTATTTTTTAAAAAACTCTAACATATTAACATAATCCATAGAAAGTTATAAATAAAGATATTTTTAATATAAGACTTCAATAAATATAAATAAAGTGATTACAAGTTAAACTCAGCAATTTTAAAAACTTCTGTTTTCCTTAGTTTAAATTAAGAATGTTCCATAATCTATATATCAGAAAAATGTTAATATTGTAAATTCAATCAAAATGATAGTTGTGTAAGGCTATGGCAAATAAAGGCCTGGAAGCTATGCAAACAGTGTCTTTCAGTGGCAGTGGATATGCGTTGTGCTTATCTAGAATCACAAAAAAAATTTTTCAAGAGATTGGGAAATGGTTATATCTCATGCAACATACAATTCATGGTGTTCAGTGTGTAAATGAAAAAAAAGAAGGGATAATTGAAATACATTTATATACGAAGATAGGCAACATTTGTTCAACTGAAAGTTGTTATGCAGCATGTTTCAATTTTCTTCAGAATTATTATTCAAGTTAGTGAGAAAGCTTTAACATCTCCAGATATCAGAAAAATATCTTAAAAATCCTTGAAGTTTTATCTTAGATTATCTGATCCGAGATAAGCAAGTCCTTTCTGTTCTTTCAGAAAATGACAAACAACTTCTTATAAAAAGAAAAAAAAACAAACATTTTTCTTAGTTCATATCAGTCCAGACCCATTGAAGGAAAATGTAATTTTTCAGTCAAGGAGGAAATAATTTTCTTTTCCCTTTACAAATAATTGCCAACTCACAGAATGAAGGAAGGAAGCAGAAAGTAGAAAAAAATCAAAATGAAGGAAAGAAAAAAAACAGAAAGTTAAGAAGGGAGGAAAAAAAATCACAAAAAAGGAAGAAGGCAGATTGGTTATTTTGTTTAATGGCATAACAACCGTTATGGGTTATTTAATGCCAAAGCCATCCTTGTAGAATAACAGTCATATTGTTTAACCATAGCTAGAGGTAGAAGAGAGTTACACAAAAAAATGGATACAGAATTCTTTCACAGCAGACAATGAGAATCTTACCAGTCAGTTACTTAGTAAAAAAAGGTTTTTAATGCTAAAAGGTAACCATATAAAAAATATCGTCAAATAAGAAACTGCACATTTATTTAGTGTAACATTTAACATTTAAATAACTATATCTCAGTCAGTTAACAGTCGGCGAAAGAGTTAAACAAGAATTGTCAATTGGAAAAAATCTCTTTTTCTATAATTAATAAATGAATAAATATACAAAATAAAAGTGATTTTGTTCCTTGTTTACTGACCACAATTCTAAAAATATAAGGAAACAACTAAATAAATAATGATTTGAAAGGATCATTATTTACTTTATTATTCACGTTTTTAAATCCTCTCCACTAAAAACAAAAAAAAAAGAAAGGTTTCTTTACAAGTACTGAACAATTTCTTTTGGAAAGGGTAAACTAATTATAAATTAAAAAAATAATTGTTCATATTCTCCAGAATATCACGCCGAAAAATGTTTGCTATAACAACAACAAAAATGTAATTTATATATTTACCATCAAGATAAGAGTAAACTTTCGTCATTAGTTTAAAAAAACAAACGCTGATCAACCCTAAGTCGCCATCTTACTAGTTGAAGAAGGACTCAAGAAATTAAGCGGCTGGAAGAATTTTAGCGGAGTCAAATTTCAGGCTAAAACATTGAATGAAATCACTGACACTTCCTCTTATTTCAATGATGAATGAAAGTATTACCTTTCTTTATAATATTGTGACGGCAAAATTATAAAAATCCCAAGACGGGAATTTATTTTTCGCATATGTGAAGACGGGGTGGTCTGGCACTTGATCCCTCGTAGAATAAGTCCTTGTTCAGAGTCCTTTATCGGGCATATAGGAACTGGCATATTATATGGGGGTTAATTTGGAGGTAGACTGACCGCCGCTGGCAAGGGGTTTCCAAATTTCACATTACACACACACCCACCAGGCCACTAGCTCTTCCTACCCCTTGAATAATAGAAGATATGAGCCTCTAGGTTTTGATATAATAATATTAACTATAGTAGTCGACAACTCCGGTTTCCCGTATAATATTTTTAACGGAAAAAATAGGACAATTTAGGCGTGAGTAACATAAGGTGAAAGAAGCTGAAAAACATGAAATAGACAACTTGACAGGCAAACAACACAATGAATAAACTTCAACACGTGGGGACATTAAAATATACCAATCTTTTTAATACACACGCGGACACACACATTTAACGTGTCGGCTATATTATCAGCGGATAATACGTAACTGTAAATGTCTTTCTTCCTTTTTTCCTTTTCTTTTGTCTTTCTTTAAATTGAGAGAGAGAGAGAGAGAGAGTAATTGCAATGCTTAAGAAGGGTGTAGGGAGAAACAGTCTTAATGTTTACTTGTCTTTTTGACGGGTTCCTTCGGAGAGTATTTTCTTTTTTACGGGCTGGCGGAATTTTATATATATATGGAGCTCTGGCTTGAAGGCATAGGTCTTCTTGTCCAAGATTCTATTTCACTTCTTCACCCGGAGTCTTGGCATGAGACTCGCCCCATCTATTCACGACGACATCTCTCTTCAAAACTGATTTTCTTTATCCCTATTTCCGCTGACGAAAAAAAGGGTGCTACTTCCGTTTTAGGATTCTAGCCAATCATTTAGCCTTTTTTCTTCCTTTCCCTGGTCACAGAATGTAAACATCTGTTGGCTTTCATTCTGTAGGTGATCCGTTCGGACTTCTATCTCTTTCACCCGAGTGAGGTTACGGGGTACAGATAGCCTGACTCACATTCTTTATTTTCTCCGACAGGCCAGCCGAAGTTGACCTACATTCCTTATTTCTCTTTTAATGGTCAGTCTTTGGCGGCCTGTTAATTCAAACACGGAGGGGTAGTAGTAATTCCTTATTTCTCTCCTCTCAGTGGTAAACCACGTGACAATATGTTGTAGATTACTGTAGACATTTCAACAGTAGTATACGCAAAAAGTTATCAAGTGAAATGGATATAAAATCAAGGTTTAATTTATAATGTAAACATCAACCCTGACTTTGTATCCCTTTATGAGAGGTTTAAAATGTAAATTTAAAGCTATATAAGATACTGTTCATGTTTTGTAAATGAAGAAGCTCAAACTTAAAAACGTAAAATTAAAGGTGACTTTCTTTCTTTCTCTCTTGTGAGAAAGTTGAACACGTTTTTGAATGTAAATGTTCAATTTTTTAAAAAATTAGGCAGCTTTTTTTTTCTGGAAGGTGTAAGTATTTATTTCTCTAACATTTCCTTCGTTTATTACAGAACACATCCCCAATTCGGGATATTCAAAACAAGACCAGTAGAAAATATTTTCAATGACAAAATCGCAGTAATCAAAATTCGAATTAACTTTTTTTAACTGAAAGATTTCAGAAAAAATCAAATCAGTTGTTTTTTGAAAAAATTACTTACTTTTAGATTGTGTTTAAATTCAAAAGAAAAATAAAAAACAGACATACTTTTAAAATAATTCATCCTATTCGTCTTCAGTTCGTCACCGTTCTAATAAAAAAAAATTGCTACTTTAAAGTGAACATTAAACTTACTTTTTTGTTGGTTTTCTTTCGTCTAGTTTATCTTTATCCTTCTAAACAACTATGGGTGGGGGTTGTTCAGTGGGCATTGGAAGCTTTTAGAAAAGACTCTACCATGTACCGATCCTGCTAGCAACTTTGAACAGGGTCATATATTCAATTTGGATTAACGGTTAAAGTGTCTTTACATTTAAAACAAACTGTATAAGCGGCATTTTACAAAGAAAACAGCATAGAATTTTGTAAAATTTTTGGCATTTTAAATTATTAGGACGAAAAGACTTTATACTGACCAGTTTTTGGACCCAGTGGTTTCTGGTGGCATATGTTAGATCTTTATCTCAACCGTTGCCCTCTATCGTTTAGTCATTAATGAATTTAAATAAAATTTGTGTCAGTCTACTACTTGGGAGGGGGACAAGAATCATTTGGTTATTTTTTCGGTTTGTTTTGTTTGTTGTTTTTTTTTTTCGTTTTGCGGGGGTTTGTGGCATTGGGACTTTCTTTACTTAGGCTGTTTTTTTTTCTTCTAAACTACTGTTGGGGGAGGGGTTGTTCGGTTGGCCTTCTAAGCTTTTTGAAAAGACTCTACCATGTACCGATCATGCTAGCAACTTTGACCAGGGTCAAATACTCTATTTGGAATAACGGTTAAAGTGTCTTTACATTTAAAACAAACAGTATAAGCGTCATTTTACAAAGAAAACAGCATAGAATTTTGTAAAATTTTTGGCATTTTAAATTATTAGGACGAAAGAACATTATACTGACCAGTTTTTGGACCCAGTGGGTTCTCGTTGCAGATGTTAGATATTCATCTCTACCGCTGTCCTCTTTATTTCGTTGTAATTAGAACGAAGGCTCAAGGCCTTGAAGTTTTGGGGGAGGGGAAGAGAGCGGTCATGCTTTTCTATATATTCTAAGGGGACTGAGCTAGCCACATTCGCCGACCCATTCAACAGTACAATATATAACCATTCACCCATCGCCATGCACGCAGCAGTTACCAAAATACCACATTTGCTCTATAAAGAAGACCTACTTAAAACCCAAAAGTGGTGTATGATTTTATTTACGATATATGATTTATTTACAATGGATATGATGGGAATGGGAGAAAAACCCCGAAATATATATACATGAAAAATAAGGAAAAAACTCCCCGTTTGGTTGCCCTCCCATCCCCCCGTCTATAAAATTGGAAGCCGACTGTTTTCCGGTGTCCGAAAAAAACACCGAAAACAAGCCGGACCTACCCTAGATGGGACGGGAATCCTAATCTACAGGGATAAAAGAGATAAAGGGTCGGGTGCGGTATGGGTCGATAGAAGCAGGTAATATGATTTTTATACATATGAATGTTCAAGATCTTCAATAAAAGTTTGCATCGTCATACAATCCTTTATTTCGCGTCGACTAGATCACCATTCGAGCTACAGCTAGGATCGCGAGAAACACCACACGCTTCTCATCCTGAAACGGAGGAAGAAATGTCTACGACGTAACCAACGTCGAGCAGCACGAGCTGTTTGGGTTCGATGCGAGCCGTCCACTCCCCGACGTGATCCCAAAACGGGCGGACTCGCTCGCAGTAGTAGAAGGCGTGCTCAACCGTTTCTTCTAAGCCACTACCGCAGCGAGGGCAATCGGGCATGTCTGCCAGGCCCGCTTTGTAGTTCAAGCCGAGAAGGGGTAACGCATTCCGTACAAGTCGCCAGGTGAGCGAGAACTCGGAGTTGTTCAAGAAGCTCGATCCTGGCGCCCAATTCCAGTGTGAGCGGATCTCCTCCGCCGCCCAGCCTCGCCGCTCGCTAAGAGGATCAGAAGCGGAACCCACTACTAGCTCCCGATATAGCTCCTTCCGAGGTCGTGAAAGGTCACTGGACCCAAGAAGGTTACGAAGGGCCTTTCGGCACTCGCGGACAAACAGTGCTTCGCCCAAAGGCTTACGTCGACCTTCAGCCTTTGGGTCTGACATGAGGCGAGGAAAAGTCCGACTCGCCTTTCGTCTCCACACTGCGTCCCCCGTCAAGGATCGGCCCAGTTATGCAAGTCTTTCAGCAAACCAGTGTCTCTCCAGATCAGGCATACCCAGACCCCCGTTGCGTGTACGTTGGATACAGACCTGCCTACAGACCATCGGCCTTGCACCTCCCCAGAGCAATCTGGAGAGGGATTGTTTAAGGGCCAGCCGACGTGCCTTAGGCAGGGGAAGTACAGCCAATCGGTAAAGGATCAAGGGGAAGACGTACACGGCGCACGCCTCCGCCCTACTTTTTAAGGACAATCTCCTTGAAAGCCAGATTCCCACCTGAGCATTTACCTTAGCTTGTACTCCCGACCAATTTCGCTCCAGTTGGAGGTCGGGCCCGAACTACACCCCGAGGATGCGGATGGGTCCGTCACACCAGCGGAAGGGCCCTGGAAAGGTATCACTACCCCTCCAAGCACCGAGCCGCAAACCTTCGCTTTTATCAAAATTGACCTTGGCTACTGCAATCCGCTCGTACTCGACAACCACCTCTTTCACAGCCTTTATATCCAGCCGGCGGGATACAAACACTGTGATGTCATCAGGGAACGCGGAAATCCTTGCCGTAAGAGGGCCAGCAAAATGGACACCGCGCAGGGCCGGACTTATCCCCTCATCCCTAAGCCTGCGCAGGACGGGTTCCAACGCGAGGACATAGAGAAGAGGAGAGAGAGGGCAGCCCTGCTGGACCGAACGCTCGATCGCGAACACACCCGAACGCCTTCCGTTCACCTGCACCACTGCCTGAGGGTTGTGGTACATCATGCTAACCCATCTACAGAACTCCGGTTTGAATCCGGCAGTCTCCAGAACAGTCGCCACAAACCGATGGTCAACCCTATCGAAGGCCTTGGACTGATCTAAACTGATCAGCGCGGCTTCAGTGTCGTCTTCTATGCCTTCTAGGATCTCGCGAATCAAGTGCAGGTTGTCCTGGATCGATCTTGCCTTCACAGCAAAGGTCTATTCAGGGCCGATCAGATCGCTAATGACAAGCTGTAAACGATTCGCTAAGACCCGGGCCAAAATCTTTAACTCTGTATTAAGCAGAGTTATGGGCCTGTAATCGTCTAAACCCTCCCCAACATGCTTGCCACCTTTCTTCAGCAATGTGATCACGCCCTTGGTAACGCTACCAGGGATGGCTCCCTGGGCGAACCAATGGTTGAACATATCCGTCAGAATATGTACAAACATGTGCGACATCCTCAAGTACACTTCGTAGGGCAAACCATCTAGTCCCGGCGACTTGTTAAGGCCGACCTGCTTCAACGCATCACAGACTTCGCATTCAGTAACCACACCCTGGCAACAAGCCGCTTCAGCCACCCCAAGGCGGGGGAAGTCGGTGAGATAGCTGCGAAACTCTCGGAGCGGGAGATCAGTGCAGCGAGCAAAGTGATCCCGAAAGTGCGCCCAAAAGGCATCACGTATTTCGCGACTCGATCGCAGCAGTCGCCCGTCCGGGGTCTTGACAGAATCGATATACTGATCGGGAAACCTTCGCACTTCTTCTTCACGCGCAGTCGCGTTCGTTTTCACAACTTCGTTGAGAACTCTTCTTAACCTAGATCTAACTAAGTGTGCCTTGTAGCGTTCGCTACTCTCACGCTCAAGGTCCCTCCTTGCTAGTTCTACACCTAGGGAGTCCCCCCAGCCACCACCCGGGAAAGTCTATCATCTATAGATTTCGCCTCCTTGGTCCTATCTAAATTGAGCTGTCGACCGTACTTGGTGGCGAAATGTCTAATCCTATATTTAAGAGAAACCCACCACCTATCCTAGGTAACCACCCCCACTAACGCCCGCTTAATTAGGGATTCTAGCCGCTCCCGGAAGTCCCGTGTCTCCAGTAAGGAGGTATTGAACTTCCAGTAGCCGGCCAGACTAGGCCTATTAGCTAACCGCAGATTGATCCGAACAAGTTTATGGTCAGTCCACGCTATCAAGTAGAAGGTGGGACAACTAACGAAATCAATATCAGCTCTTCTAATTAACGCTCTGTCCAAGTAGGAACTTACTTTGGCAGAGGGCGAGCTTTCTAGCCACGTCCACATCTTGCGCCCTGGGTGATCCAGACGAAACCTGTTGACCAAGTCATGACGAGTCATAAGGTCGACAAGGCTGCTTTCACACCTTCCCAACCTTCTAGCTCCCCGTCCGACCTTATCTATCTTGGGATTAAGGATCGCATTCCAATCTTCCATTAAGAATAGCCCCTTCGTATCGTCCAGGAACGGCGCCAACCAACGAAAAAAGGAAACCCTCTCCACAGTGATATTGGGCGCATAAACCGCAAACGGTAACATCGGCCACAACCAACCGGCCCCCGTCACCTGCAAAAACAACGTCAACATCAGCATCAAGGCTGCGTCAAACTAGCAAGGAGACCCAGCGCTACTACGGCTGCCGTATGCTGAGAAAACGTTAAAATCGCCTTCCAGCACCCGACTGTCCGCAGCGCAAATGAAATGGGTCTCCTGCACTGCAGCGACTTCTGCCCTAATGTTCTTGAGTTCAGCAAGCAAGCGCGCACACTTATTTGAATCCCTCAGTCCCCTCACATTCAATGTGGCAAGGTTTAAAGTCATCAGACTCACTTACCTTACTCACTGTAGACTACGGACCGGAAATCCTCTGGGATGAGGATGCCGACAGCCTGATGCAGGGAGCCGATACAGAGTTCAGTTGTGACTCGGCCGCCTCTGGAAATTCCACCGACATCAAAGGGATACCGCAGCTTTAGGGACCTATAGAAATAGGGATGAACATAAATCGGGACCCTGCCCGTGCATTATTTGATAAGTCTTTGAGGGAGGAGTGCTCCATTTCTGCCAGCCTTGTTTCCGCGCGATTGGCTTCCTCAATAAATTGCCAAAGCTCTTTAGTTCGGTTGCCAAGCAAATGGACAAAGGTGGTCACAATGGGTGCACCCCTAAATAGATATGGATTCGTGATATCTTTGTTGTTGTCGATAGTGGTTTTAATGTTTTTTTCAGGTTATGATCGATGTTGGGGGGGGTCTAAAATGTCTTGGCAGAAATAGAAACAGTTTAGAGCGCGTCTGACTTCATTTGACGTCGACCTTGTTCGATGTTTGGTTACTGTGGGTGATTTTGCTTGTGGTATGTAGTTGTGGGGTTTAAAGGTTTTTATGAAGGTCAGGCGCTAAGGGCAAGGCTGTGTTGCCGTAAGTTATCTGACTCCATATTTTGGTTATTTTGTTTTACCCCACGTTGACTGGCCGGTGCAATGCCTTGCCCAAAGAAGGTCCATGAGAAATATACAAAAAGGAAAAGATAAGAACAGATAAAAGACGAAAACATTTCTTTCATACTTCCCTTTATTTACCTGGTGAATGGACTAACCAACGCTACGTCTCAAGACACAGCGTGGTGCCCAAAACACCAGATAGTAATATCGGTGTTGTCGGTTTGACGTCACTACCCGAAAAGAGTTGGTTCACAGAAAACCTGAGTATTTATCTCTCTCTACCGGCTCCAAATTCGCCACGCCAAAATTCTTCTAATTTTGGCGCGACCGCTTCTCATTGGCTACTTTACATTTTATTATTTTTCTTTTTTTTGATTTTAACCGGATGGATGCGTGGCGACGCATTTATACATTTTGTATCAGGCAGCCGACGAGTCAACATCCGGTTGGGAGTTCTTTGGTAATTCCTAAATCGCCACATAGTCACTGGTCACCGAAAGGGGCCATGAAAGTAATTTGGGGGTTGAGATTGGTGAGAGAGAAGGTGGTGTTGGAGAAAGAGGGAAATCAGTGAGATGGGCTGGCGTATTTTTTTTTTATTGTTGTGGGGGAGGAAGGATTTGGGTGGGTCGCTGGAGTGGAGCTGGTGATTTCATTTTTTTTCCTTAGGTTGTTGCCGGGAGGGTGTTTGAATTTGGGATTTTGGTATTTTTTTTAATGTTCCACTTGCGAGTTTCTGTTATCCCTTCTTCGTTTAAGATCGACAGAAATGTCCATTTTTACTTATATATTGCTCTTTTCTTTTTTTCCTGTGGTCAATGATGATGATTTTGCCGTATCAGTAGTGGTTTCAGTTGGTGATTTTGTTGATGCTGCTGATGGTTTTGCATTAGCAGTAGTAGCTGTTGTAGTTTCTGTTGTTGGTGTTTTGGTTACTTTTTTGATGATGACGATGATGTTGATTTTGCGGGAGCGGTAGTTGTCGGTAGATTTTCAGTTGCTTTTTTAGAAGGAGACTTTTTCTTTTTTACTTGGGTCCACCCCTCCTCCTCTTTGTCGGGGCGGTCCCTAGTTTCAGATTGTGGCTTTTCTTTTGTCGGTAGGGTGATTGTCGTTGTCGTAGTTGTTGTCGTTGGCGGTGTTACCGTTGTTATGGTTGTCTTTTTTGGGCAGGACTTCGAAAAACGCCCCAGTTGCTTACAACACCAACATTGGGGTTTTCTGCCCTCAACGACCACCATCATCGTTTGCTCTTCATAGTCTAATGTTTGAGAGATGGCTTTAAACCCCTTTCTATCCAATGATATAGTTACAACGTAGTCACCGTGTGTGGTCCCACTTAAGGATTTGGAGATTGTTATTTCTTCAGTGTCCCCGTACTCGCTGAGGTACGCAGCGAGAACATCTCCATTCAATTGAATGGGGACATTGCACACGGTGACCCTTATTTTTCGATGGCCTTTGTACTCGGGTAGTCCTATTTACCAACCCCTCTGCTTGGGAAGGATATGACTCAAGGTCAATTTTTAAGCAGAGTTTGAATTCAGAGTTTTCCTTCTCCTAGATTAGTCGCCACACCAAGGATGAAGAACCTAGTCAGTCCTACTATTTACCTATAGCTGGAGTGAGAATATTTGGATTCATACCTTTCCCAAGGGTATTAGTCCTATGTGAAATGCAATCAGTCTTGTCCAGGATTTGAACTCGTGTCGCCGTGTCCATATCCTGCGACGATAACCATTACACCACGGGCACCTACATACTCGGGTTGTAGTCGGTAATATTTCGATGAGATATTACTCCCGGCCAGTTTCTTTGCAAGGTCTTCTAACAGCAGCAGGACATCGCTGATAGCGAAGCTCCTTCTGCAGAAATACCTAGCTTGGATTCCTGCTGCCTTTAGTAACTCTTCAAATATCTCTTTTTTATTCCAGAAAATCTCCTTGTGTTTAGGTCCGTTATTATAAATGATATGATTTTTGGTTGGACTATTTCTACCAACTCTGGTATGGGCAAAATTCTGTTTCCTATGAAGAACTTGGCGTATTTTGGTCTTTGATTTGTGTAGTCTTCTGGAGACCTCCTTTGTGCCAACCAGGAGACTGGTGCTTTTGGCACTCCTTGTGCTGGTGGTATCGAACTGACCGGGAGCGATGATGCCGGTGATGACGAAGGTAATGAAGGCCATTTCTCTTCATTCGGGTTTTTTAAGGGGTTCAATCCATCGAATAAATCCGATGATGGATTTGTTGAAGGCGGAGTCTCCCCCATAGCTGCTTGGAAAGCAAGCTAGGCGGAGAGGGATTTGAATAATATGACGAGATATACAGTGTAAATACAGCGAATGATTCAAATAAAATATGGCGGTCGTTTGATTTAAAAATTTATTACTTTTATTGGTATTATTCATATTATTCAAGAATATAATATTGATTTGATATAATAATGTATATTATATAATACTTATATAATAATATTTGATAATATAATTAATGTTTGAATATATTTTGTTTTTTTCACAGAACAAATGTCTGAATATTTTTTAATTTTCATTATCAATTAGCAAAATTAATATTTCCTCAATGAATTCATTAAAATTCATGATAATTTAAAAAAAAAATTTTGTTTGTTTGTGAAGTAACTTTAAAAAAAAAATCAACACTTAGAAATTCTAAATGAATAAAATTACATAATCTTTTACTTGGCTGTCAAATAAAGTTAGATTTGAGATGAAGCAAGAGTTTATACGTTTATCCCAAATTCACTTCTACTCTAATGAGTTTGATCCTCACTGTGTCATTCACTATTGCAGTTTTTAAGATTAATAAAGACTTTTTCAGACCTCCCATGAAATAGTTATAGTTAAATATTTCCCTCCAGTGCCTAGTGTCATTGCTTCATATTTAGTAAAAATCAGATGTCTTTCTGTTTGGGGTCAAATTTAATATTCTTGTATTTAAAAGAATATTTTATTTAACTATCATTATTAGTAGTATTTTTTATTAGTATTTTCCAGCATATTGATTTCTGTGAATTGCAACAATCAAATTTGCAGGAATGTTCAATAGATATTAGATATTCTGGAAGATTGTTATTGGTGTTAGTAATGAAACCTAGAGATATTTTATATTAAGCTATCTTCAGATTTCATATAATTATCATTATTATTACTAATTTTGAATGGTATTTTCTTCTTCACAATTTTTAAAAATATGCTATTAACATTATTTTCATGAAAAACAATTGAAAATATCATGCAAAAGGAAGTTCTTGGAATGGTACAACAAGTGCATTGCCGCCGGAGGAGATAACTTCAAAGGAGACTAGAGTTTCATGTGTGTACTATCAATAAAAGTGCCCATATAAAATAGGCAGGCAACTTATCTAATGAGCCTTGTATATTGTAAATTGAACTATATTGTAAATTGAATTACCATGACGAGAACACCCGGCAAACACTTGCGCACAACATCCATAACAATGCCATGACGAGTTAATTTGGCATTGCTTGTGTGCGATGTGGACCAGTAGCTCAGTGGTAGAGTTTCGGCTTGCATTCTGTGGTCGCTGGTTTGATCTCCAGTGGGGGAAACCATAGTATACACAGCTGATGAGAACTAATAAGGTCGAAACTGCTGTCTAGTTTTCCATATATCACACCCAAGTGTTTGCCAGATTTTCTGGTCACGATAATTCAATTTACAAAATAACACGTATATAAAAATATCATCTCTTCTTTTTGTTTATTAGAAAATGTAGGAAATGATTGGTGAAATAATTGTGTGAAGAGAGAGTCAGGATAGACAGTGAACTGCTAATATTTTCACTTTAACCTTTTTCTTATACTTATCTATTTTAGCCAGATTCTCTAGTCTTCTGTCTGGGAAGTTTTTCAGGTTGTCTTGGGATTATTTTGGTCTCCATGTCCACTTCTGTTCCTATAAATGGACGCAAAGACTTTGTTGGATTTCCAATGTTGCTACTCACCCAATATTTAAAGTCAACTGTACAGCTTGAGAGATAACCATTTTAGGTGTCTGTTTGTTATGGCCTCTTGGACTACTCTAATTCTATAACTAACTGACCCCTCCTCATTGAGCTGTTTTGCTCAGGATGTATTTGTGTAAAGAATTATAATGAAGAGAAAAGACTGTAATTAGCTGTTAACATTGGCGGCTGCTGACTTTATTATTTTACAAGAAATAGCTCTTTTTAACTTTAAAATACAACAGAGATAACAAACAACAATAATTATAATATAAGGGGCCTAAATCTACATCTCCCTTTTTAGTTTATAAGTTTCACTTAAAAAATAATAGTGAAAGTCAATTTGGTGGTCGAATTTCCCAACCCCTTCTGGTGTATCTTGTCTGTGAACTTTCTGTGTTGGCTGAGACTTCACTCTGTGCAGTGAGCTGACTTTCTGGTTGGTCAACTTGTTCAGCAAGATTCCCATGTGTTGTCTTCATGACTGTACTCAGGAACTTTTCTGGGTAGATTTGGTAATGTCGACAATTCTTGTGGGGTGGCTATCTGATGAACTTTGGTTTGCTTACTTCTTTTATGAAAATCACTTTTATTTTGTTGAATTATTCCTGAATCAGTTTTCTCTAGAAACGACCTTGGGGATAAGGACTTTACTACTTTTGCTTGAGTAGTTTTTGGTGTGTTTAGCCAAACTGGTTGCTCTTCTACAAAAGAGGAATGCTCCTTAGCTTAATGCCGCTTATCAAAATTCATTTTTTTGTCTTTATTTTATCTTAGTGTCTATGCTTTTATATTTCTCAGCATTGTACTGGCAGAATGTATATTTTGCAGAGATGGTAGGAATTTATTTCCTTTTCATAAATAACTCTGCAGGACTTTTACCATACTGGAGTGGAGTACTGCTATAGTTTAGTAGTGCTATATATGGGTCACTTGCCTTTTTTAATAAGTTCTTAATGGTTTGTATTGCCCATTCAGCATCTCCGTTTCCTTGATGATAATGGGGGCTAATGGTGAGATGTACAAAGCCAAATCTATTTGAAAAGTCTAAGAACTCTTTTGATGTGAATTGCAGGCCGTTATCCAATATCACTAATTCTGGAATCCCATTCCTGGAAAATACTGATTTGCAGTTATTAACTATACTGCCTGAAGTGGTTTTCTGTAAGGGGACACTTCTATCCACCTAGAATAATAATCAGTGATTATCAGATATGCGTGTCCTCTCAATTCCAATAAATCCATGCCTACCTTTTGCCATGGGTAGTCTCGTAACTTTGAGGGTCGTACTGGTTCTAGAGGATATTTTCTTTCCTTCTCACATACATTGCAGTTTCCTACTTTTTGTTTCATAGGGAGTCTTCTGGGGGTGGCAATAGAAAATGGTTAGGCTGTCTCATCCAAGTGTATTTTGAATATGTTTTCCGATTTTCCAAGGCTTTTGGATACTGTCGGAAAGTCTTTTTTTTATTGGTGACTCTCATTATTGATAGCATTAATTTTTCCGAATATTTTTAAGGCTTTAACAGCTGGTCCTCCCAGTAGTGGTTCATTCAAATTTTTCATGGTGTATTGGTCCTGTTGTGAAGAAACTCTTCTATTATCTAGCTTTTATAAATCCTATGACCGGAATTTCTTTGTGACCAGGTCCATATAATTTTTTATTCATCTCCCATACAATTGGGGAATGTTTTCTAAAAAACTGGTTGGGAATTAGTAAGGTCTGCGCCTATGTCCAATTAAAAATTGATGAATTTGCTGCAGAACTTAGTGGTGACCTTTATTTTTGCTTGCCATTCTAATCCTTCTACTCCTTTGACTGAATTAATTTTATCCAGTATAATTGAAGCCAGAAAATTGGCGTATCAGTGCTTGAGGAAATTGCTTTTGTCAGTATTTTAGAGGTTTTATAGGCTCTACCAATTTGTAGGCACTTGTTGAGAGTGAGTTGCTTATCTCATAGCAGTTTTTCTCTGATACAATCATCTCTAACACCATCAATGATCTGGTCCCAAATCAGTCTGTCTCGTAGCTGGCCAAAATTACAGGTTTTGCAAATTGACGTAAAGTACCTATGTATGTTTCAATATTTTCTGTTGGTTCTTGTTTCAGTCGGTGAAATTTATATGATTCAAATGCCTTGTGTGTTTCACCTATGAAAAAAGCTTCTAATTCTTTCATAACGATTTCTAAGTCCATTTTATCTTCGTTGTTAAATTCTAAGCCATCATATATGTCAAATACATCCTGACCTGTTGTTGCTAAAGAAAGTGAAGTCTGATATTCAGTATCAGCCTCCTTTGAGTATCTGCTCACAATTAGGTAATAAAAAGAATTACATTTAAATGTTTGCCAGTTGTTTGCAACATTTCCAACTAAGCCCATCTTTCCTGGAGGGGGTATATTAGCTGGATATTGCCTCATAGCCATTATTGTAGTTGGTTGAAAGAAAATAAAACTTACAGTTCTCGGAAGAAATGTATTTCCTTTTAAATCATAGTGTTTTTTTTTTGATACCTGAAACAGGACATAGCAATTTCGATTGGTTTGTTTTGTTTCTTTTTTCTTTTCAATTAATCCTGGATTAATTTGAATTTTTTCTTTCTTATTTTTTTTCATATTCCACTTCTGACACCATGTGCTGTTTTGCTCAGGATGTATTTGTGTAAAGAATTATAATGAAGAGAGAAGACTGTAATTAGCTGTTAACATTGGCGGCTACCAACTTTATTATATTACAGGAAGTAGCTCTTTTTAACTATAAAATACAAAAATGATAACAAACAACAATAAATACAATATAAAGGAGCTAACTCTACACTCATGAACCAACCAATCAGAGAACTGCTAAAAAGGTCAACCAGAGGTCAAATCTTGTCTATCATATCAGTGGTTATTTTCCATGACTCTTCTTCAAACGAAATACTAATAAACTTTTGAATTAATATATTTTGAATTCCACACAAAATTAAGAGGCAATTTATTCATTATGTAACATACCTTATCCTCATCATTTTCAAATTCATAACTTTCTATGAATTCCTTTTTACTTACTTCTTAACTTTAAAGCTCTTGCCTGTTCTTGTAATTAAGTAAAATTACTCCTATGCTATTTCTTCTCTGCGTGGTTGTTTATTTCCCACAGGCATACATCAAAAACACAATACAACTCATGCCTGTTCTTGTAATTAAGTAAAATTACTTCTATGCTATTTCTTCCCTGCATGGTTGATTATTTTTCACAGGCATACATAAATAACTCAATACAACTCTTGCCTGTTCTTGTAATTATCTAAAATTACATCAATGCTATTTGTTCTCTGTGTGGTTGGTTATTTCCCATAGGCATACATCAAAAACATAATACAAACATATTTCTCATTTAAAAAAAAACACCACAATGCCATCTACAATTTCTTGAGAAAACTAAAAACATAACATGACCAATGTCTTCATCCCAAAATCCTGGTCATAAACACCAGTTATTAACTCTATAGGTTCCAACATGAAGTAACTGAAGAATTACACAAAATTCACCAACATTACATTCATAGCCCAAAAATTTACATTGCAATGGCATTATATATCAATATGCAGACAAAAAAACAACCAAAATTTACCACAGCAAAAATTTCTATCAGACATGTGCTACTCTTCGACACTAATTATTTTCCCTTTAAATCAATTACTGCTTGTTATATCTCTACCTTTCTAAAACTTCACACACTAGGTCTTCTCTTTGTTTCAACGCATGTAACATGCACCCCAATACTCACTGATCACTTTAAAAATTTCCGTTAGTAATCTATCTTTCTCTACCTATTTGTTAGTGAACTCCTCAGGGATCTCGTTTTACTCTCAACATAATTTTTGTGTATCCATTTAATTCAGCACAAACCTCTGTAAAAATTAAAATATTGGCATGTACCCTTTCTGAAATCCATTCGTTTACTTCACTGCCCACACATGAATACAAGATATCAATGAAGAACAAAGAACCTGAGAAATCACCCACAATTCATACTCTCCAAAAAAATTTATAACCTTAAAAACCCTTGGAGCAGGCTTCTCTGCCATTGTTCTCTTTATTTCACCGAATTCAGAACTCCCAGATATCAGAAAAATTCAGGCTGCCAAAGCTTTTTGAAAAGCCATCAACTTACCCAACTTCCATGGGGCATTTTAAGATTGGGATTTTACTCATGGAACTGTCGGTTTTACTATAAAACCAGTTCATTACCATACGTCTAAAATAACCCCAACACAATTTAGATGTAAACCTAACCAATTAGACTCAAAATCAACATCAATCGAAATGAAAAACACCCAATGTGACTTAATATACAAAAAGAAATTCATTTTCCCACAAAAACTCATAAAGTGAGATGAATAATCTTCATTCTTCCAAAAGAATTAAAATTCTAATTACAATCCCCATATATCAATGGTGGAAGAAAATTTTCTATGAGGTGAAAAGCAAAAAAAAAAAAAAAAATCAAAATGGTGTCTTGATTTTAAGGAATTTTTCCGAGAATAGAATTACAGATCTTCATTCTTCCTAAAAAATTAAAATTAAAATCACCATGAGGAAATGGCTGAAGAAAATTTTCCAGAAGGGAAAGAAGAGAAAAATCAAAATGGCATCTTGATTCAAAACAGTTTTTCATTTCTAAATTCTTCAGTGGTGAGGAGAAAAATATTTCACTGTTCCCTGACATAAAAATACTTTCAACTATACAAACAACTGAAAAGTCACTAAAAAAATTTGTTTATACCTTAAAATGTCCAAATAAAAAGTTCACAACTTCAAAAAAAAAAAAGAGAAAAAAAAAAGATTTATGTCCTTTATTTAGAAAAAAAAAAATTTCTTCGTTCTCTTCCTTCTTTCTCCCCATGCAAAAATGCAAAGTCTATGTGTATATCAACTGCCTTTTTCTTTTTTTTCTCAAATTTTAACAATTTAGTTTTTTCAATACTGAAATGTTTTCTTTTTCAACTCTTTTCATAACTCGTAAAAATTCTTTTTCTTTTATAATAATAACCATTGTTTCTCTCTCTCTATTTATATATATATATATATATTTTTTTTTTCATCCCTGTGTATGCTTTACTTACAATTTATTTCCTTTTTTTCTTTCTTCTCTTCATCTTTTTTTTTCATATTTTTCGTTATTTCTTTCTTGTTTAGCTATTTAAAAAATTTTTCTTCAGTTAGGCCATATTTTCTATTCTTTATATAGTGTTTTTTCCCTTGTCCTTATATTTTTTTCTGTCATTCCTTCAAATATTTTCTTCTTTTCCTTTTTCTTCTGACTTTTACCTTGTCTTTTTCTTCTGTTTTTTCTTTCTTTTCTATCAATTTTTCTCGTGTTTTTATTTTCTTTCTGACAGCTCTTTTCTTTTATGATGGTAAACCAAGTCTTTTATCAAAATACATCAGCAACGTATCTGGCCGAAAACACACCAAATCAACAGAAATTGTTGTATACCAGCAGAGGAAAGAAAATACAAAGACACTTATTTATAAAAATATCATCTCTTTTTTTTAATGAAATGGTCAATATTGTTAAATTTAAATATTTTTGTGAAGTTTTTTCATAAAAATATAGGAAAAAACAATCTGAAATTGCATGTATGCTTTTAAATGTCAATTCTTGGACAATACTGATGCACACATAACAACAAGACAATGGTCTCTAACATGAGTGTATCATTGTGTGTCGTTTCCAATTACTTTTATGTGAAAATAGTGATCCACATACTTCACAAGAATATGGTTTCTCTCCAGTGTGTGTTCGCATATGGACTTTTAAAGTAGAGTTTTTGGAAAATAGTTTTCCACATATTTCACAAGAAAATCGTTTCTCTCCAGTATGCCTTAGCATGTGGGTTCTTAAAGAGGTCAGTTGTGCAAATTTTAAACAACACACTTCACAAGCATATGGTTTCACTCCTGTATGTATTCGCATATGGCTTGTTAAAGTGGATCTATGTGAAAATTTTGAGGTACAAAATTTACAAGAAAATGGTCTCTCTCCTGTATGCATTCGCATGTGTGTTTTTAAAAATGATGCATGTGTAAATGTTGATCCACAAACTTCACAATGAAATGGTTTATCTCCAGTGTGTATTCGCATGTGTGATTTCAATTTTGACTTAAGAGGAAATGCCAATTTACATACATCACAAGAGAAAGGTGTCCCTCTTGTGTGTATTTTCATGTGCTTTCTTAAAGTTGAGTTCTCTGAAAATGCTGATCCACAAACTTCACAAGGGTATGGTTTCTCTCCAGTATGTGTTCTCATGTGTTTTTTTAAATTGGAATTCCTAGAAAATTTTCTTCCACATACATCACAGGCAAATGGTTTCACTCCTGTGTGTGTTAGCATGTGTAACTTTACTTGTTCCTTCTGTGCAAATGCTGAACAACACACTGGACAAGAAAATGGTTTCTCTCCAGTGTGTGTTCGCATGTGTCTTTTTATTTGTGAATTGTCTGCAAATGCTGATCCACATACTTTACAAATGAATGATTTTTTTTTGTGTATTTTCATGTGTGTTTTCAAATTGAAATTTGTTGAAAATTTTGAACCACACACTTTGCAAGAAAATGTTTTCTCACCTGTGTACATTCTCGTGTGTTCTTTTAAAAATGCATTCTTTGTAAATTGTGATCTACACACTTGACAAGAAAATTGTTTCTCTTCTCAGTGTGTTTTCCTGTGGTCTTTTAAATGAGACTTCTTTAATAATGCTTATCCATACATTTCACAAGTTTTGCTTTTTTTTGTTTGATTTCATGTTTATTTAGAAAAGTTAATTTATTAGAAATACGGATATGAAAACTTGTTATGAATGAGAAATTTTTCCTTCTGACCTAATATTGATAATTCAAAGATGAAATCAATCTAACTGCAGATCCTGACTCTTTGAAAATATATACTTTCAGATAGGCAGGTTTATGTTGGTTCCCACAGTTTTAAACTTCTCCTTTACAACTGCTATCTGCAAAATAAAGAAGACAGAACATTAGACATAATATTGAGGTTTTCTTTGTAATTATAGAATTATGTTCTTTTTCATTTCGATAAAGTCTAACAATAGAGAAAAGCAAGTAAATAATTGGTTAGGTTTTATGCCACATCAACTCCTGGGTGCCAAATCCTTTTTATGCATATATATATATATAATTTGTAAACAAATAGTCTGTCAGGTAATATCATTCTTAAATGAGCCAGAGTTCATTTGTTTGCGCACAGTTAAATAGTTTCAAGTACTGTTATTTAACACTAATGATTCTATTTGTTACTTATAACAACCACTAAAAAATAATTGGAAAGCCTTTTTTGATCCATAGATGGGAATCTAACAGGTACTTTCATTCATGTTCAGAGTGGACCTGAGAGTAATAGTAATAAATTGGTAATCCACATTCACCAAAGCTCCAAGTGTAGAGCCTCACTATCAGAGGGTTTAGTATCATATCCAAAACAGTTGTTGTGGGGAGGTGTCTTACCTGTTTGCAGAGATGAAGACAGTATATTCTACAGCCCCACATGACTGCGCCGATAAAAAATTATTAACGACAATTTATACTTTGTTATCAATAAAAAATCATTTCTTCAAGCTAATGTAACATAATTGATTTTTCTATTGATTATTGTCAATGGAAGATGATAAAACATTACAAATGTTCCTCAGACAAGTTCCTAAAAATGAGTGAAATTTAAATTAAAATCTAATTAATTTGAAAATGATCAGTAATACTGTTGATTATTGTCTTTCAGAGATCATAAAATATTACAAACATTCTTCAAATAAGTTCTTGATGAATAGAAAAATTTAAATCAAAATCAAATTAGTGTATTTGATGGCATATCAGTGTTATGTGAAAATAGCTCCAGGCCCTATGTGTCAATTAATGCATGTCTTTGTTGCCCCCGTCTTGTCTGTCAAGTGTTTCACAGTTAAAGGCCCCTTCAGGCCGATGCAATATTGGGTTGCGTATATATATAAGTCGACCAACATTCCCCATACATACATAAAATGCACATTTCAAACTTTTGCAAGTTGCCATTCACCATAGCAGTTGGGTGTCTTGTCTACAGTGACTTTCTTCAGATGTGATTGTCTTTCAGTTATGTCTGGTTGCTGTTGTTTAGTGTTTTCTTCACTGCCATTGGTAGTGATATCTTGTTTGCAGTTTGTTTTTCTCATGTTGCTGTGTTTTGGTCTAGCTATGAGTCTTAGGTGTCTCCTATTTCTCACTAGTCTTTTTCCAGTTCGATCATCTATCGCCAATATTCAAAATTTTCTGTAACAGTTGCACTTTTCCAATATTGGTTCTTGCCATATGGCTGCACAGTCACCCTTTCTTAATTATGTCAGGTCATGGGTGTTTTTGTCAAAATGTTTCTTTTGCTGTTGTTTTGCCTTTCGTATTTTAGTTTTCATTTTTTCTGCATTAAATGGGGATAGGAATTTCTTCATCGTAGGCATTACACTTTTCATTTGTCTTCCAAAGAATCTCTGTGCTGGGGATGTTCCTGTGGATTTTGATGGTGCGTTGTTGAATTCTAGTATGGCCAGACAAGAATTGCTGTTTCTATTGTAATATTTTCTAATGTTTTTTATTTGTTTTACAGCTGATTCCCCCATTCCATTGGAGTTTGGTGTTTCTGGTGAGCTGGGATTCCATTTAAATTCATATTTATGGGCCAGTTCTCTCATTATTTGGTTGTCAAATTCAGGGCCCCCATCACTTACAACTTTTTCTGGAATGCCATATCTCATGAAGTTTTTCTTTATCAGTTTGACTGTGCAACCTGATGATATTCTTTGGAGTCAATCAACAATAGTGTAATTGGAGAAATAATCCACACAGACTAGGTATTTTCCATCCAGTCTCATGGTATTGAGGCCAGTACATTGGAATGGGTATTCTGGCACTGGTCTTGTGATTAGTGTCTCTTTGCTATTTTTCACAGAATATCTGCTACATTGTTTGCATTTCATATAACATTCCTGGAGTTTGTACCTCATTCCAAGCCAGAAGATTGTGTCAAGGACATGTTACATGTTGCAATAAACTTCTAAATGGCTTGTGTGCGCCTTTTTCTACGTCCTTTCTCATTGAAGTAGGTACAAAAACTCTGTCTTTGTAAAATATCAGATCATTCTTTGTATACAGAAAGTCTCTGAATTTATACAGGTGCTTCAACTGAGGTTCAAGGGCTTAATTATGCACTTGGAAACCTTGTTTAATCAGTTTTATGAGCTTCTGTAGAGTCTTGTCTTCTTTGGTGTTGCTGACTAGCTTGTTTCTGGTCTGTTCACTTACAGCAAGGAACTCTAATAGATTCCCATCACTGAAATTTGTCGTCCTCTATTAGGGTTCATGAAAGAGCATCAGCAATAATTACAACTCTGCCCTTCTTGTATGTTATTTTGTAGTCAAAATTCTGTATGGAAATCATCATTCTTAACAGTCTTTTAGGTGATTTGCTAAGAGGCTTGTTGCTGATTGCTACTAATGGTTTGTGATCTGACTCTATTGTTACATGTCTTCTGTAGCAATAGTCACTGAATTTGTGTAATCCAAACACAATAGCTCTCATCTCTTTTTCAATTGGTGTGAAGTTTTTTCATAGTTATTCCAAACCCTTGATGTCTATGACACTGGTTTCCTATTCTGCAAGAGGACAGCTCCCACGCCTACATCAGACATGTCAGTCTGTATCATGACTGGCTTTTATAAGTCATAGTAAGTTAAGACAGGTGTGTTTGCTATAGCTTTATGTCTTCAAATGCTCTTTGTTGCACCTCCACCCATTGGAAAACCTGGTCCTTCCATGTTAATGTGTTTAAAGGTTCACATTTTGTTGTCAGCGAATGGTCAAGACCAGCTCATTGGCCTAGAGGATAGAATGTTCACCAATGGTCCGGGAGACCAGGGTTCAATCCCAAGTCGATCATAATGCTGACTCCGTTTTCCCCTTAGAATTGTTTGATCATTTTTCCTTTGAATGCCTTGCTGGCTGGTGTGATACTCATGGGCAGTCTTTTGTATGGATAATTGCCCTGGAGCATTCCAAAGGTAGTCAATTCTCTTGACTTGTCGTTCAACTTGCAATGCCAGAATCTGGTTCTTATGTCCAATTTGCTAAATTTTATTGCTTTTTCTTTATTTGCAAACCTGTGTATGATGGATTCCAAGCTGGGTACCTGGCAGTGGTAGTTGTTAATCAGTGCCTTGTTTCATGGTTTGGGGTCTAAAAATATCCAGAACTTTCTGCTATGTTTTTTTTCAATTACATAGCTGTTGAGCCATGAGCTGGGTCCTTCCAGTTTCTCAATTATATTGTCCCTCATCTTTTCTAGTTCCTGTTTAAATTGTTTTTCAAATACAAATTGGACACTTCTTATGGGTTATTGTATAGGAACTGCATCTGGCTCTGTTTGGAGAGTTAATTTGCCTTCAAATTCATCAACCCTCTCTTCAAAAATGTCCAGGAATACTAGAATCTCTTTGATATCTAATTTTCTGAGGTCTTTCAAGGCTTGTTCTTTGAGGTCATAGCATTCTGCAGCTGAAGCAGTCGAGTCAAATTGATCTATACTGAACCTTATTAAATTTAGCTTTTGGCAGAGACTGCAGCTTAAAATCGGTTGTACCTTTTCATTAATGACTATGACTGAGACTATCACTTTTCTTTTCTTGACAGGGTTAATGAGTTCTACCCTCATAGTTCCTTCAGTTCTAACCTTTTTCCTCCATATACTGAAATATTAAGTTTAATTCCTTTCTTTAGCAAGTGCTCCATTTTGTTGTTTTTAATGAATGTTGCAGGAATTACATTTACAGATGCTCAGGAATCTAACATGAATTTAATTGACTTGTCATTTTATCTTAAATTCGTGTGAACCTTATGAATTGTCTCCCTTACAAAATGAAAATATTCATTGACATCGTGTTCTTTGCATTTACTCTTACAAATTTTTGATGTGGCAAAATTGTTCTTTTTTTGCATTTAGAACATTTCGGACCATAAGCCGGACAGTTTCTAATTCCTTTCACATAGTTTCTTTGACAATAGATGCAATCATATTCTTATCTCTTCCAGTCACGTCGATAACTTTCTCATATGTGTCATCAACATTTAATTTGTCGTATTTTTTGATTTTTGCGACTGGACTTTTCTTGTGTTTTTCAATCGTGTATTCCTTTTACTATCTGTAATTTGATCATATTATTCTCGGTGATGTTGTTCCGTTCACAGTCTTTAGAACAAATTTAATAAATAATCCTTAAAGCACTCATCTTCACTTTCAGAAGAAAGGGATTATACTCAGTCTACAGTCAATGTTTTCATAGGTTTATATTATATATATTATATTATACTCAGTCTAAAGTCAATGTTTTCATAGGTTTGCAATAGTCCTTAATTACTTTGAAAACCATTTTCAGTTTTTTTTCATTGTCATTTTCAACTATTTCTCCTTTCAAATTCTTGACTGTCGGACTCCAATAAATTTGTTGATCTTTTCTTCCTAAAAGATCAATAAACAAACTCTTTTCCTTCTTTAAAACATACGCAGATTTAGCGACGTAGTCTTGGCTTTCCCCTTCACATATCTCAAGTTCAAAAAAAAGGTTCACTTCTACAAGCCAATCGTTAAAAGCTTTGCATAAATTTCTTGCTTGTCCTGTCAAAACTTTGAGGTGGGTAGATTGACATCATTTTGGAACTTAAAAAAAAAAAGCAAAAGAGCACTCAGTTTATCTTTGAGTTTGTTTCTTCTAACACCATGTTTTGAGGAAATAGCTCCAGGCCACGTGTCTATCAATGCATGTCTTTGTTGACCCCATCTTGTCCGTCAAGTGTCCTGCAGTTAAAGGTGCCTTCAGACCAATACAATATTGGATCACTTATGTATATAGGTTGACCAACAATAAGGCTCATTTTGTTTTTACAAAAAATATCTTTTAAAATTCACCTGCGTCTTATATGCCATCAGTAGGTTTAAAAACCATGAGGGCATACTTTGTTTTTTTTTACTGAAATATCTTATAAAATTCGCCTGCACCTTATATGACATGAGTGGATTTTAAAACAGCGATAATCGCCCAAAATTAGCTACCTGGCAACTCCTATTAGCTTAGACTTTAGAGCAACTTTCATATACCTATTGTCATTATTTAAAAGCCTGTTTTGCAGATTAAAATTGTTATCATTATATTGATTATTACTAATTTCATTACGTTTAATTTGAGTACTTTTTTTTTTTTTATTTGTCTAGCTCAACTTGGGGTGCATCTTATATGCTGTCAAATACTGTAATTTGAAAACGATCGGATATAATGTTGATTATTGTCTTCGGAAGATCATAAAATATTACCTACATTACTCAGGTAAGTTCTCAATAAAAGGAGAAATAAAAATGAAAATCTAATTAATTTGAAAACGATTCTCCTCTTCAATACCAACTATTCATAAGAACAATAGGGACTACTTATTATAGCTTAATACTTGTACTTGATCATAGTCTAAAAGAATTTGAATAATCTATGCCGTAGATTTAAAAAAAGTATTCAGTTCAAGGTTCTTTGCAGGCTCCTTAGTTCACCATGAAACACTTGAAGAAGGCCAAAGGACATATCGGCTAAAATTTTCTGTATATAACAATGAAGATGAAGACAATAGTCTGAATATTCTAAGTGACATAATTCAATAGAACTAAAGATTATAATATCTCTGCATATACATAAAAGTAGTTCTGCTCTTTTTCATCCGATTATCTTTCGATTTAAAGTAGAAATAACTGTAGATATATCAAATTTACAACACATTTGAGAAAAAGTGATGTCAAAAACAGTATAAAAGTCAGTTGATGTGCCGACTCTGATAAACAATAACGTGATTACGATAAACACATGATTAAAAAATGAAAACTTAGGAGATGATGATGAAAAGAGACAATTAATTTAAAAAGGAAATTGTTGAAATTTTTGTTTACGTTTTAAAAGGTGAAGATAATACGAAAATAAATTGTCATATATCTAAAATCTAACAAAAGAAATATACTTTAAAAGTAGGAAAAATAAATTGATTTAAAACTGGTTGAAGAATTAAAATTTTTCTTTTTGGTTAAGTAGAGGAATAAACAAACACTTACCTGAGGGTTTTTTTTATAGAAAACAAAAATACGGGTGTAGATTTTACGATTTATTCGAAACACACTCTAAGCCTGCCAGCCGCCGAGTTACGCCCACCGGAAATGTACGGTGGTTAGGAAGATTTTGTACCCTGTGGTAATTTACAAAGCTCTTTGTTTCGATGTGGCACAAGGCCGAATGAATGGGGCGCCCAATGAGACTCGAACTCACTCGTGTAGGTTTGCTAGTCTAGCTTGCTAACTGTTACACCACCAGAGGTGCCCAGATTTTGTACCCTGTGAAGCTATATACAAACATTACATTACAAATATCTATCTTCTTACGCGAAACGATTATGAAAATGGGAGGAAAAAAATAAACAAAGACTAATTTTTGTGTTGTGAACGAAATTTAATTTGAAAATGTTACTTTGTGTCACCCTTTGGATAACCGCTATTAATCAAGTTGCTTACGTTATGACAAAGCTTCCGTTTGTCCCACTTAACTACGCATGCGTGATTATCATTTGGGATCGATGTCTAGAAAAAAAGTTAAGATGGTGTAACTAACGTTTCCTTTGAAACAGGACCTGTTTAAAAATTTGAAATATTTTATCTCCTCTTCTTTCTTCTTTAACAATCGTATATCTAAATTTAGTAATTTACATAGAATTATGTCAATTAATATAAACAAACGAAAAGAATTCTTTCTCCTTTTCACGGCAAATAGAAAATATGAGTTCAATTTTTAAATATTGAAATTGATTAAAAAAAAAAAAACGGTTAAATCATAAACGCCACATATGCAAGAAAGTCATCAACTAATTCTGGGAAAAGTCTTAACTTGGTTGCGAAAGCCTCAATTTAACCAGACATAACGAAGTAGCCGCACTGGCTATAGAAGAAACCTTAAGATCTGCTAACAATATAAAAAAGAAAGGTCAAACAAGCATTGTAAGGAAAATGATAATTCTGATATTTATGTCCTTGTGTACAAGAAACAGTAACATGTTCGTATAATATCAGATTAGGTTGATTCTGAATTTAAAGTTCATGCAATGTACACACTTTGTTTTGATAGTTTCTTAGAGTAACAATACATTTACTTTCGTGTTACGGGAAAATGTATGAAAATCTACCTTACTCGAGAAAAAAGGGATGTAAGGTATATAAAGCTCTTCTTCTCTTTGTGTAATGTATCTGGCGATGTATGTTTCATTTGTAACGTCGGTCTCTCTTATGTATGTTAGTGCTTCTGGGTTACTTAGTGTAGTATTTAACTGACTTGCCACAAAGCTAGAATGGAACACGTGGTCAATTTTTAGTGTGGAGGTGTAGCTATTTCAAAAAATGCTTCGTCTCATTATTCACCTATTGTGGCACCTCAGATGCTTAGGCATCAATGACGCCCATGTAAAGCAGGTATTGCCTGGTGGAAAGCTTCCCTGGAACCACACAAACAACTCAATACCATTTAGCTCATATGAGTGTTTGTGTATAATTGTGTTTTCAATTGCTGTTAATTTATATTCTAAGTTGTCTCAAAATTTCATATATTTCAATAATTTAATTTAAGCCTGAAGTAATTTTATTCATTGTTAATTTTAATTATGTTTCATACTTCATTTTGGGGCATGCGTTCAGCCTGTGTGTAGAAGTCTTATTTTTATCATTTCTGCATTTGCCATTGTTGTGTTCACAAACGGTTTCATACTAAGTGGGAATGAAATGAAAAAAAAAAAAAAAACATAAAAAATAAAAACAAGATAAACATGAAATAACATATTTAAATACAAAAAAACAATTTCCTCTGACAGGAAGCATAATCTGTGCATGCCAGAAAAGATGGGTGCCCTGGTGGCAAAAAGAAATTTTTTTTAGTTTCTTTGACTGAGACGGACAGTTTCTTTTCCTCTCTTTAACTCGCAGGAGAAATTGTGCCTGCTAGCAACGGCTGTAGAATATACTGACTGCATTTCAGCAAACGAGAAGACCCGCCCGAAAGATTGTCCTGGATATGACACTAAACAATCTAATGGTGATGTTCTGGTAATGCTGTCACTTTGGAGAATGTGGAGTACCCACTCAGTGGCATTGCTCTCAGTCCACTCAGGCCTGGAGTGGTTGCACCTGATAGAGTTCTATCTATGGGTCAAATAGAACTAAAATGTGTACTTATGGTAAACTGAATTGCTGAAAAGAGAACTGTTTTGATATTTAAAATGCGTTCTTATGGTAAACTGAATTGTGTGAAATAGAACTGTTTTTGTATGCTACACTGAAGTGTTTGAAATGGAACTGTTTTACATTGAAACTGTACTAACACTAAACTAATTTGTTTAAATAGAACTGTTTTGTCATTTAACTGTGTGTAAACAAAATCTATAATTATACTAAACTGAATTGTTGGAATTAGAATTGTTTGCCTTAAGTGAATAGGTTGAAATTGAAATGTTTTTGACAATTAAATTCTATACTCATGCTAAACTGCACTGTTTGAAATAGAACTAATTATTAGTATAAAAATTGATTAAACATTAAATTATCTATAAAGTTTGATATGACATAAAACCTAAAAAAACAATCAATCAGGCAGGGCACGTAGTGATGCTCCAGTTCACGGTAGCATCAGCTAAATATACTCATTGATCACAGACACACATGGCGGACCCTTAATTTCACAATTTGTCAAAATGACCCTCAAACCCCTTATATGGTATACTGAGATTCCTCAAATACATCAACTGTTAAGCACAGCCATTTCTACAGCTTCTGAAAAACATTCCATACAACAAAATGTTTTTAACCTCAGGAAAATAAATATGGAGTTTAAAGGTGGGTTGTGGGCCGGTAGGATATACACAGGCACCAACAGTTAGTCAGTCTGAAGGGATTAGCGCAGTTTAAAGGGCTGTGCCCAGGAGAGGGGGCAGGTAGCTCCCAGCTAAGAGCTTCCTGTCAAGGAATCAAAAAGCCAAGTCCTTGAATAGAGAATCGCAACATGAGTTACGAAACGTGTCGATATCGTAGTTCTCCATAAGTTTATGTCTTTCAAAAAATTTTGGACCTTTCGTGTCATAAAGATGAGAGACTTTACATTTTTATAAAGAAATGTGTTATGGTCTCTTCATTCATTTATCATGCTATACAACAATAAGACACTGATTTTGTCAATATAGAAGCTGAAATTTAAACAAAACATAAAATACAGGTGACGGTTTCTCTCCCTCTAATGGATTGTAACAAGTGGAAGACTTTTTTAAATGTAAATGTTTAATTAAGAAAAAAATTTAACAAATGACAGAAGCATTTTATTTCAGGTAAGTATACGAATTTATTTCTCAAAGATTTTCTTTTGTACATTACTGAACACATTTCCAATTGAGATATTGAAGACAAGGGAGATAATTAGTAATGAGCTAAAAAATTGTTTTATTTGACAAGAGTAAAAAATTTAGATCTCTTCAAATGGATCCTTAAATATGCAATAAAAAACTACAGTAAAATTGCATTTAAAAAAATATTCAACTTGTTTCAAGGCAGATATGTAATTAATTGCTCTGTTCCCCGAGGATTTGGTTGGTTAGGTTTTATGGCATATCAACCTTTGTAGGTTATTTAATGCCAAATCCATTGTTTTGCAAACATTCAGTTCTATTTCAAACAATTCAGTTAACATGAGTACACAGTTTGTCAAAAGCATTTCTATTTCAAGCTATTCAGTTAATTAAAATAGTTCTAATTCAGTCAATTCAGTTGAGTATAATCATAGATTTTATTAACACACTGTTAAACGTCAAAACAGTACCATATTAAACAATTCAGTTTAGCATAGAGTTTCAATGTCAAAAACAGTTCACTTTCAAACAATTCAGTGCAGTTTAAAACGTAATCACACAGTTTAATTGCCGAAACATTTCTATTTCAAGCTTTTCAGCTTAGTCAAACAGTTTTAAATCAAACAAGTCAGTTTAGTAGAAGTGTTACCACTCCAGGCCAGAGTGGACCTGGGAGCAATGGCAGTGAAGGAGTATTCCACATTCTACAAGGCCCCAGCATCACTTAAACCACACCATCAGATTGTTTATTGTCATATCTTGGAAATTCATTGGGTCGGTGGTGGGGTAATAACTCATTGCATACGTGCAGTCGATGTATTCTACAGCCCCAGTCAATTGGGCAAGTTCTTTGTGGAGTACCAAACAGAAAATAGTGAACAACTAAAGAATAATGAAGATGCCAAATGCTTTAAACCCATTTATTAATATAGAGACAAAAACAAAAACAGTAAGATCGTACAGGTAATGTCATAACATCAATTTCTATTTGAAAGTTGGATGATGAGATCATTTGCTCTTTGAGTATCTCCAATTTTGTGAATGATCGAAAAACAGATGAAAATAAGACACTTCTATAGTACGTTAGAAAAAGATGAATGTGTGATGTTAAGTGTTTTTTTCATAACATGAAAGAAAGAACAAATAGAACAAATGGGATGGGAATAATATATAAGTGTATGTCTGTATGAATGAAACATATAATTCTCAGAACTGATAATGTTTGCATATTTCAAAGAGGATGACCTCATTATAAAAAAATGACTTTGATTTTACTTTCATTTCAGAATAATTATCAAAAATAGCATTGGAAAAGGCATGAATCCACATTTTCTTGTAATCTACTTGGTCATCACTCATATACATCATTTAACATGCAGTGATAGAATTATATATTGAATAGTAATTTCACTCTAACGTCATTGTGAAAGGTATGAATCCAACATGCCCCGTTTACCATAGAGATGTGAAATTGTGTCACCAATGTCATTTTCAGTGAAATGCTTTTGTGAAAGGCATGAATCCAACCTGCCTGTTCTCTGCCCCATTGATATTCAACTTTATTCAATTCATAGAAGCAGGAATAAAACTTTCTTCCTTGTCTATCTCATAAACAGGACAAAATCAAAAATTGCATGTGTGCTTTTCAGTGTCAATTCTCGGACAATACAGATCCACACACTTAGGAAGACAATGGTCCCTCATCTGTGTGTTTTTTCATATGTAGATTCAAACTTTGCTTAACAGTATAACGTACTCCACATACTTCACAAGAATATGGTTTCTCTCCAGTGTGCGTTCGCATGTGGATTCGTAAATTAGTTGTTGTTGCAAAACGTTTACAACATACTTCACAAGAAAATCGTTTCTCCTTTGTATGAACTAGCATGTGATTTCTTAAAGTGGACATTAGGGCAAATTTTAAACAACACACTTCACAAGCATATGGTCTTTCTCCTGTATGAATTCGCATGTGGCTTGTTAAAGTGGACCTATGGGAAAATTTTGACGGACACAATTTACAAGAAAATGGTTTCTCTCCTGTATGCATTCGCATGTGTGTTTTTAAAAATGATGCATGTGTAAATGTTGAACCACAAACTTCACAATGAAATGGTTTATCTACAGTGTGTTTTCGCATGTGTGATTTCAATTTTGACTTGAGAGGAAATGCCGATTTACATACATCACAAGAGAAAGGTGTCCCTCTTGTGTGTAGTTTCTCGTGCCTGTGTAGACGTGACTTATCTACAAATCCTAATCCACAAACTTCACAAGGGTATGGTTTCTCTATCAGATGTGTTCTTGTATGTACATTTAAATGGGAACGATGAGAAAATTTTCTTCCACACACTTCACAAGCAAATGGTTTCACTCCTGTATGTATTTTCATGTGTGCCTTAATTAGGTACTTATGTGCAAATGCTGAACCACATACTGGACAAGGAAATGGTTTCTCTCCCGTGTGTTTTCGCATGTGACTTTGTAATTGGGAATTGTATAGAAATGCTTCTCCACATACTTTACAAATGAATGATTTCTTTTTGTGTGTTTCTATGTGTGATTTCCATTTGGAACTCGTTGGAAATTTTGAACCACACACTTTACAAGAATATGCTTCCTCACCTGGGTGAATTCCCATGTGTTCTTTTAAATATGCATTCTTTGCAAATGTTGAGCAACACACGTGACAAGAAAATCGTTTCTCTTTCTTATGTGTTCTCATGTGCCCTTTTAAATCAGATTTCTTTGAAAATGCTGATTCACACACTTCACAAATGTAGTTTTGCTTTTTCCTGTTTGTTTGCATGTTTATTTACAAAAGTTAACTTAATAGAAATACTGATGTGAAAACTTGTTAAGAATGAGAAATTCCTCACTTTGTGCTTATATGGGACAATTCAAAGATGAAATCAATCTATCTGCAGATCCTGACTCTTTGAAAATATATACTTTCAGATAGGCAGGTTTATGTTGGTTCACACAGTTTTAAACTTCTCCTTTACAACTGCTATCTGCAAAATAAAGAAGACAGAACATTAGATATGATAGTGAGGTTTTCTTTGTAATTATAGAACTATGTTCTTTTTTAAAAAACTCTAACATATAAACATAATCCATAGAAAGTTATGCATTAAGTTTTTATATATAGAAGCTCAGTAAACGTAAATAAAGTGATTAAAAATTAAACTTAGGAATTTTTTAAAAATGTTGTTTGCCTTAGTTCAAATTAAGAATGTTCCATTATATATATATATATATATATATATATGTATATATCAGAAAAATGTTAATATTGTAAAATTTAATCAAAATGATAGTTGTGTAAGGCTATAGCAAATAAAGGTCTGGAAGCTATGCAAATAGAGCCTTTCAATGATAGTGATTATGTAGTGTGCTTACCTAGAATCATTAAAAAAGTCTTTTTTAAGAGACTAGGTGGTGCTTGCAACTAATTAACAATTATATCAATTACTAGGAATTTATTATCATCTTGAATATTAAATGTAGAAATTCTTTAATCAAAAGCTGATGTTAAAGAATATAACTTTGATTCAAGACATCATTGCTTAAAATGTGAATATTTGTTAAAATCATGTCAGTGGCTTGACAAATATTTGATCACTTACCAGACATAGAAAAAAGTATCCCCAAATATACTAAAATGACATCTTTTATGCAGATTATTATGTTACAGGAATATCTCAGAGAGGACTATATATTAAATCATATAGCATGTTATTCTGATGATTGCAGAGATATTTTCAAAGAAATGATTTAAAACTTCCACGTCACCACAGCTTAATGTTTGTTTTACTATTTTATCAAGTTTAATGTTGTCAAATTAAAAGCTTGTATAGTTTCTTTAGTAAATACCTTCATTTCAGATTTCCAAGATACACTATACCAATATGAAAAGACAGCATGGTATTACATTGTCAAATAGATTTTTTTCTATAAGTCTCTCCTAAAGAAGCAGAAACTAAAGTTTTTGAATTGTTTAAAATTTTTAGCATAGAAAATGTTTTTTTCATAATCCATGAAATCAAACAAACATTATGAACAAGTCTCATCCTTTCTTTCCTTTTGTTCATGAATAAATATTTCTTTAAAAGTTAAAATCACTTTCTGAATTGATACAGGGTCATTTCTCTACTTTCTAATCAATAAAAAAATGATTGATAACTTGTAATAGGCATTTCTGCTAATTAGCTTATTATTAGATGTCATTAATATCTTTCTTGCTAAAGATCTTCTCAACAGTTGTAACTTAGTAGTAATTTAGGCCAACACGTAGCAAACTGAAATTATATAGAAGTTAGGTCTTTACTTGGTACTGCTGTAGGAGAATAGATCTGTGTTTGGTATTTATATGGTAGTCGACTATTTTACGTTGATTTTATGTATATTGAAAATAAGGGTTTAGTAGTCAGGCTTCTCCACAAGTTTAATGTTTTAGTTTAGAATTAAGGTAGAATAAGTACATGGATAAAGTGGTAAATGAAGGAAGCCAGTGAAACAAATAATGGTTGGAAAACGGCGCGGACAAAATGAACATTTAAAACAAGGCGAACGAACAAAAACAAATTTATATTCTACAACAATAAATCTTACATTGATACATAAAAATATTACTAACTCTGCTAACAAAATAATAGTGTGTATATATGTGTGAGCTCGTGTGTGTGTGTGTGTGTGTGTAACACAACTAAGCTACAAAAAGAATTGCAAGTTTAAAATGTCCTTTTTCTATGGTTAGAAACAGGCAGTTTCTCAGTGACGGGAAAGCGTCTCATAGTCCTTGTATATGAATGTCTGCGAGGCCCATTCATGGTGTTGCTGCTGCAGAGAAATTTGGTCAAAGAGAAAGAGGGTGCTTGAAGACGACGTATTTATAGAAAATACGCGTCTTGTAAGTGGCTCAAAAACGCAGGACTTGAATTTACGCGCGCCGACGTAGTTGTAAGCATATCACGTGGTCCTCCTGGCCAATGGTTTCCCCGAGACTTAACATTGAGCGTCCGCCATCTTTGTGGGAACAAGTGGCATACCGCCCAAAATAATTTATGGGAGTGTAAAGTCCTATATGCCGCCCCCGCAGATTGATAAATATTGAAAATATTTTCAATATGTTCTCTAACGTGGAGGCAAATTTGTGTGACTGTTGACTTTGTGGTAGTGAATGAATGCAAGTGTATTTTTTTAGCGTGGGAGTTAGTTCGCACTTTTTTTGGCATTCCTTGTGGGCACCAGGTGAAATTTTGGTGCTGTTTAGTGTGTAGAACAGCAAGTATGCAGTGTTTAACTCAATTCGCTGTAATAATGTCTTACATATCTTGTGTTAGGCTCCTTTTAGGATGTGTTGATATTTGAAGTTGTGGAAACTGTCTTTTGTTTGAGCATTCCATGAAGGTTGGGTTGTGTGCAGTTGAATGAAGTGACAGGTGAATTTCGTTTTTAGTTGAAACGATTATTCATTGTTGAATTTAGTCTAGCTAGGTTGTTTGTGCTTTTCCCTAAATTCTATGTTTAGCGTGGCTCGTGGGCACGTATTGACCACGCATCGAATTTTCTTGTTGGTGTGCACAATTATATAGCTATCATAATTCCTGTTGTGTTGAAAATTTTCGAAGTTGAATGTTGTGTAATGGAATGTTGCGTCAGCTTGGAACAAGTTTCCTTCAGAGTTTTTAGTTGTTGGACGTCTGAGTATTAGTGTCGATTTTTTTGAAGATTTGCTTGTCTTCGTTTTCGTAAAATCAAACTTTCAGATATCTTAGTAGTTTTTGTGATTTGTTTGCTAACATTTATCCGGTCTTCAGTGGGTGCTTTTTTGGCTTCGTCACTATGACACTTACGGATATTTTGTCGAATTATGAAGATAGTAAGTGAATTGGCTTGCATTTTGTAGGTATTTGTTCAGAAAATGTCGGGAAATTTTTTTGGCTGGTGGAGAATATCGTGTAGTCCTGTTCTTCCTTGTGTAAGTCGTCGTGTATGGCGTCCCACTGACAAGTTTGGTAGTAGTAAAAGAAGTGTATGTCGTCTACTGACCTGTCTGGTAGCAGCAGAAGAAAGTGTCTTTGGTGGCCAGTAAGATTAGGTGGGCAAGTAAAAGAGTTGAAAGGTTGCCTGATTTTTGGTAGTGGAGAAAGTGAAGAAATATGCCTAGTGTCACTAATAGCAACATGTCAATATTCCTCTCCTCGTGTGCTGTGAAATAAATTCTGCCGTCCTGTTTCTGTGTAGGAATTTTTGCTTCGAAAATTTTGTTTAAATTTTTGCATGTAATTTTTGTATATGAAAATTTTGAATAAGATATTTAAAGAATTTGTATGTGTTCGCCGCTCTTATTTCTCAAGTCCTCGCGCCGTAATAGAATTTTCATGTTGCCTTTAAAATGAGTGAAATATATTCTTAAATGTTTTGAATGTTTAGGAAATTTTGTATGCTAATTTTACGTCGTTGGGTTAACATTTGTGGTTGAGTTTTCACTCAAGAAGTAAGGTTTCAAATTTTTAGGAGGTAATGTAGAAAGAGTTCCATGTGCTATGGGTATATTTAATTTATTTTTTTATTTGGTTGCGTGTTCTAAGTCAGGGTTTACCATTTTGTAGGTGTTACTAAAAGTATTTATGCTATTTATTTATTTATTTATGGTCTCCGACTATTTAATGTTTAGTTTGATATATTTAGCGTTTAAAGGTTTAGTATTCCCCACAGGTTTAATGCTTTAGTTTAGAATTAAGGTAGAATAAGTACATGGATAAAGTGGTAAATGAAGGAAGCCAGTGAAACAAATAATGGTTGGAAAACGGCGCGGACAAAATGAACATTTAAAACAAGGTGAACGAACAAAAACAAATTTATATTCTACAACAATAAATTTTACATTGATACATAAAAATATTACTAACTCTACTAACAAAATAATAGTGTGTATATATATGTGTGAGCTCTTGTGTGTGTGTGTGTGTGTAACACAACTAAGCTACAAAAAGAATTGCAAGTTTAAAATGTCCTTTTTCTATGGTTAGAAACAGGCAGTTTCTCAGAGATGGGAAAGCGTCTCATAGTCCTTGTATATGAATGTCTGCGAGGCCCATTCATGGTGTTGCTGCTGCGGAGAAATTTGGTCAAAGAGAAAGAGGGTGTTTTAAGACGACGTATTCATAGAAAATACGTCTTGTAAGTGGCTCAAAAACACAGGACTTGAATTTACGCGCGCCGACATAGTTGTAAGCATATCACGTGGTCCTCCTGGCCAATGGTTTCCCGAGACTGAACATTGAGCGTCCGCCATCTTTGTGGGAACAAGTGGCATACCACCCAAAATAATTTATAGGAGTGTAAAGTCCTATACTGCCTTATAGTTATGTTAAAAAGAAATTGCATTGTTCTGGGAATATTTTCAGAAAAATAAGGAAGGGAGAAAAGTAATTTATCAACATTAATTTCAAGATATTTCTTTTCTTAAAATAGCAAAGAATTATTGAATAGAGAAAAGCAAGTAAAAAATAATGGTTTGCTTTGGCTATATGTTGTGGCACATCAACTCCAGTGGGTTATTTAATCCTGTTTATGCATATTTATATATATATCATCATGTCATGCCGCTAACACGGATATCCCTGACCCTCTCTCGCCACTTCTCCCTATCATTCATCGCTTTTGGCAGGTCTTTAGGGCTACATCCCGTATCCTCACATAGCTGCTGTGTGTATGTTCGAGGTGTTCATCCAGCTTTTGCTAGACCATATGCGGGTGTCCATAGGAGTACATCACTGAGGAGTTCATCCTTGCTTCTCCAGCAGTGTCCTGCGAGTATGGCTTGTCTAACTTGTATAGTTTACGTGATGGGAGGCAAGTGGCCGTACAGCTGGTTTCTTGTGGGGTGTTGCCGCCAGGACTTGTTCAATATTGGTCTCAACATTCTTTCGTAAACAAATAGTACGTCAGGTAACATTATTTTAAAATTAGCCAGTGTTCATTTGTTTGCACACAATTAAATATCTTTGAGTTGTGTTATTTAACACGAATAATTCTATTATTTATAATAACCCCTAATAAAAGATTGAAAAGTTTTTTTTGATCCACAGATTGAACCCTAACAGGTACTTTCATTCATATTCAGAGTGGACCTGAGAGTAATAGTAATAAATTGGTAATCCCCATTCACCAAAGCTCCAAGAGTAGAGCCTCACTATCAGATGGTTTAGTATCATATGGTAAACATAAGTTGCAGGATGCTGCACCCCTTTGCAGAAATGAAGACAGTATATTCGACAGCCCACCCAACTGAACTAATAAAAAATTATTATTAAAGACTATTTATGCTTTGTTATCAATAAAAATCTTTAATGAAACACAATTGATTTTTCTGTTGATTATTGTCAATGGAAGCACATGAAGTATTACATATGTTCCTCAGACAAGTTCTTAAAAATAAGAGAAATTCAAATCAAGATCTAATTAATTTGAAAATGATCAGTTATATTGTCAGTAATATTCTTTGGAAGATAATAAAATATTACCAACAAACAGAGAAATTTAAATAAAAAATCTAATAAATTTAAAAATGATCACTAATACTGTTGATTATTGTCTTTCAAAGATGAAATATTACAAACATTCTTAGGATAAGTTCTCAATAAATAGAGAAATTTAAATTAAGATCGAATTAGCATATTTAAAGACATATGAGGTGCACTTTGTTTTTTTACCGAAAAATATTTTCTAAAATTCCCCCATCATCAGTACATTTTAAACTCATGATAGTCGGCTGAAATTAGCTACTTGGCAACTTCTATTAGCTTAGATTTTAGAGTAACTTTTATTGTTGACGTTCCAGCTACTCAACCAAAAATCCCTGGTTTAAGGGAAATGCCAAGTCATCTCTGACATCAGGAAAAATAACGCCATGCTTACATTCATAAAACAAACATCTCTTACTAATACAAAAACTATTGTTCAAAAGGATTAATTCAGCTGATCTTTCAGAAACAAGTTTGTAACCACAGGAAAAACTACATAATATTTAAAAGTTTCTCTTCAAAGTATAATGAAGTATTTCATTATTAGTTATATTCAATAAAGTAACTTCCTGTGTACAGAAACCTTTTCACTCAGCCAAGCACTGTATCAACACAGCAGGTAGCAACTAATTGCAGCAGATGGCTGGGCTCACTCAGTCCATAGGAGATGTAGGATCTGTTCCTCTCTTAGCAGTACGGAGTCTGTGTCCTCACCCCAAAAACAAACTCCTGAACATAGTGTCTTTGTCCTCACCACCAGCTGAAGCAGTTGATGTGGAATCCAAACAATCACAGCAAACAAACCTGCTACTCTTTCATTCAAACAGCTCTTCTCAGATCTAACTTCAGAAAATCTCATTCAATCAGCTCTTCAAAGAGCTAACTTAAGAAATTCTTTCCAGACCTCTTCTGGTATGCTTACTTCACCTCTTGGCAGATATCAAGAGACAATGACACAACAGCTTGCACCAAATGCAGACCAGCCCCAGTTTACCCAAGCAGCTGTTCCTGTGCAACCAAGCAACAACAACAGCAGTGTCTAGCCCACACGTAACCACACCACTTAGACTAACATGAATACTTTGGGGCCACAATACACTCCAGGTGAGCTAAGGATTGAATAAATCTTGACATTAATCACACAGTCTCTGCAACCAGCATCTGAAGCTTCAAGTCCACAAGTGACCTCACTGCTCATACTAGTCACCAACACTTTCAGCCCACATTGACCTCCCCACATTTTCCAAAGACTGCATAATCAGGGACATTGATCATCCAGCCTATGCAAGCAACCATCCCCAGCAACACCAACAACCTGACCATACAGCTACAACAAGAATGTGTATCAAGGACAGAGACCGTTGTCTCTTTCCAGATGCACAATTGCCACAAACTAATAGATAACTGAGTCTAAGACTTTGTACATCACCGACTTTCAACAGAGACTTCACGTACATGATACAACAACCACAATTCTACAATCATATATGTTTAATGTATGATTTGCTCAATAAAACCTGATATTTAAACTTATCCTCTTTTCTCTGTCATTTGTTCTGTCATCTGTCAATCATGTAAAAATCATAACTGCTTGCTGGACTGACCCATCATTGGGGGTCCACAACACTTTCGTATACCTAGTCATTATGTAAAGGGCTATAATACAGATTAAAAGTATTATCATTTATGATATTCATTAATTTCATCACGTTTAATATTTGTACTTTTTTCTCCTTGATTTGCTCTGCTGAAATTAAAGTGCATCTTATATGCTATCAAATACTGTAATTTGAAAACAATGGGTTATAATGTTGATTATTGTCTTCGGAAGATCATAAAATATTACCTACATTACTCAGGTAAGTTCTCAATAAACGCAGAATTAAAAATGAAAATCTAATTAATTTGAAACCGATTCTCCACTTCAATACCAACTGCTCATAAGAATAATAGGGACTACTTATTATAGCTTAATACTTGTACTTGATCATAGTCTAAAGGAATTTGAATAATCTATGCCGTGGATTTAAAAAAAGTATTCAATTCAAGGTTCTTTGCAGGCTCCTTAGTTCACCATGAAACACTTGAAGAAGGCCAAAGGACATATCGGCTAAAATTTTCTGTATATAACAATGAAGATGAAGACAATAGTCTGAATATTTTAAGAGATATAATTCAATAGAACTAAAGATTATAATATCTCTGCATATACATAAAAGTAGTTCTGCTCTTTTTCATCCGATTATCTTTCGATTTAAAGTAGAAATAACTGTAGATATATAAATTTTACAAAACGTTTGAAAAAAGTGATTTCAAAAACAGTATAAAAGTCAGTTGACGTGCCGACTCTGATAAACAATAACGTGATTACGATAAACACATGATTAAAAAATCGAAACTTAGGAGATGATGATGAAAAGAGACAATTAATTTAAAAAAAGGAAATTGTTGAAATTTTTGTTTACGTTTTAAAAGGTGAAGAAACTACGAAAATAAATTGTCATATATCTAAAATCTAACAAAGGAAATATACTTTAAAAGTAGGAAAAATAAATTGATCTAAAACTGGTTGAAGAATTAAAATTTTCATTTTGGTTAAGTAGAGGAATAAACAAACACTTACCTGAGGGGTTTCTTATAGAAAACAAGAATACCGGTGCAGATTTTACGATTTATTCGAAACACACTTTTAGCCTGCCAGCCGCCTAAATTAACTTGCCGGAAGTGTACGGTAGTTAGGAAGATTTTGTACCCTATGAAGCTATATACAAACATTACATTACTTATATCTATCTTCTTACGCGAAACGATTCAGAAAATGGGAGGAAAAAATAAACAAAGTCTAATTTTTCTGTTATGAACGAAATTTAATTTGAAAATGTTACTTTGTGTCACCCTTTGGATAACCGCTGTTAATCAAATTGCTTACGTTATGACAATGCTTCTGTTTGTCCCACTTAACTACACATGCGTGATTATCATTTGGGATCGATGTCTAGAAAAAAGTTAACATGGTGTAACTAGTGTTTCCTTTGAAACAGGACCTGCTTAAAAAAATTAAAATATTTTATCTTCTCTTCTTTCTTCTTTAACAATCGTATATCTAAATTTAGTAATTTACATAGAATTTTATAAGTTAATATAAACAAACGAAAAACTTTTTTCTTCTTTTCACGGCAAATAGAAAATATGAGTTCAATTTTTAAATATTGAAATTAATTAAAAAAAAACAAAAAACGGTTAAATCATAAACGCCACATATGCAAGAAAGTCATCAACTAATTCTGGGAAAAGTCTTAACGTAATTGCGAAAGCCTCGATTTAATCAGACATTACGAAGTCGCCGCACTGGCTATAGAAGAAACCTTTAGATCTGCAAACAATATAAAAAGAAAGGTCAAACAAGCATTGTAAGGAAAATAATAATTCTGATATTTATGTCCTTGTGTACAAGAAACAGTAACATGTTCGTATAATATCAGATTAGGTTGAGTCTGAATTTAAAGTTCATGCAATGTACACATTTTTTTTAGATAGTTTCTTAGAGTAACAGTTCATTTACTTTCGTGTTACGGGAAAATGTGTGTGAAAATCTACCTTACCCGAGAAAAAAGGAATGTAAGGTATATAAAGGTCTTCTTCTCTTTGTGTAATGTATCTGGCGGTGTATGTTCCATTTGTAACGTCGGTCTCTCTGATGTATATTAGTGCGTGTGGGTGACTTGGTGCAGTATTTAACTGACTTGCCACAAAGCTAGAATGGAACTCGTGGTCAGTTTATAGTGTGGAGCCACTTACGAAGAGAAATTCATGTGTAGCTATTTCAAAAAATGCTTCGTCTCATTCTTCCCCTATTGTGGCGCCTCAGATGCTTAGCCATCAATGACGCCCATGTAAAGCAGGTATTGCCTGGTGGAAAACTTCCCTGGAACAACACAAACAACTCAATACCATTTAGCTTATATGAGTGTTTGTGTATATTTGTGTTTTCAATTGCTGTTTATTTATATTGTAAGTTGTCACAAAATTTCATATATTTCAATAATTTAATTTAAGCCTGAAGTAATTTTATTCATTGTTAATTTTAATAATGTTTCATACTTCATTTTGGGGCATGCATTCAACCTGTGTGTAGAAGATTTATTTTTATCATTTCTGAATTAGCCATCGTTGCATTCACAACCGGTTTCATACTAAGTGGGGATTAAAGGAAAAATTTTTAAAAAATAACATAAAAAATAAAAACAAGACAAACATGAAATAACATATAAATGCAAAAAACAACTTCCTCTGACAGGATGCATAATCTGTGCATGCCAGAAAAGATGGGTGTCCTGGTGGAAAAAAGAAATTCTTTCTTAGTTTCTTTGATTGAGATGGGCAGCCTCTTTTCCTCTCTGTTACTTGTGGGAGAAATTGTGCCTGCTAGCAACGGCTGTAGAATATACTGACGGCATTTCAGCAAACGAGAAGACCCGCCCGAAAGATTGTCCTGGATATGACACTAAACAATCTAATGGGGAGGTTCTAGTAATGCTGTACCTTTGAAGAATGTGGAGTACCCCCTCAGTGGTATTGCTCTGTTTTGACCTTTTGACCCAGCCAAAAATGCCATTCAAGGGGATGCACTGGAAGGAAGTGACACATTCCAATGGCAGTTAGGAGAGGAAATCGCGTGGGCGGAAATTGGCTGATGAAATGGGACAAGCTAAAAAAAAAAATTCCCATGGTACACTACAGAGTGATGCACCGGAAGAGAGTGACCTCTGAACTGCATGACAGTTATTTCCGCTTGATGACGATTAAACATTCGATTTCAAAGATCGAGTGGGCGTCAAACAATTATATAACTCAGCTGAGTTCGACGAGCCAGTTGAATTGAGTTCCAGTTCCAGTTGAGTTGAACGCTCAGGAGGCCAGTCGAGTTGCCAGTAGAGTTCCAGACAGTTGGAGGTGTGCTAGGGAAAGCCACACCCGACCGAGGGGGCCCTCGGGAACCCCGATGGAGTTTGGGGTCCAGAGAAGATGCTGATAAGATGCAGTAAAGAAAGCCAGCATCCAGCAGAGTGGGCCCTAGGCCTCCGGTTGAGCAGCCCTAGAGAACAAGAAAGACACAACGTGACGGTCATAACAGTGGGGTCAAAATATTACAGTTTATGTTCGGTCTCCACCTCCCTCTGACAGTAAAACCCCACACAACCTTTTCGAACCCTTGCAATAATGTGAGAGGTATATATTTTGTTAAAGAAGTCTTCCTGTGTCTGATTAATTTATTGCGTCAGTATGTATCCTGCATGAACTTGTATATGTGTATATAAGCATATTTATTATGTGAGTATATAACATGAGGTCCACTCAGGCCTGGAGTGGTAGCACCTGATAGAGTTCTGTCTATGGGTCAAATAGAACTAAGATGAGTACTTATGCTGAACTGAATTTCTGAAAAGAGACCTGTTTTGATATTTAAAATGCGTACTTATGCTAAACTGAATTGTGTGAATGGAACTGTTTTACATTGAAACTGTTCTAACACTAAACTACTTTGTTTAAATAGAACTGTTTAGTCATTTAACTGTGTGTAAACAAAATCTATAATTATACTAAACTGAATTGTTGGAATTAGAATTGTTTGCCTTAAGTGAATAGGTTGAAATTGAAATGTTTTTCACAATTTAATTGTATACTCATGCTAAACTGCACTGTTTGAAATAGAACTAATTCTTTGTATAAAAATGGATTTGGCATTAAATTATCTATAAACTTTCATATGCCATAAAACACAAACACATAACCAATCAGGCAGGGCACTTTGTGATGCTCCAGTTCACAGAAGCATCAGCTAAACATACTCATTGATCACAGATACACATGGCAGACCCTTAATTTCACAATTCGTCAAAATGATCCTCAAACCCCTTATACGGTATACTGAATTTCCTCAAACACTTCAGCTGTTAAGCACAGCCATTTCTACAGCTTCTGAAAAACAATCCACACTACAAAATGTTTTTAACAACAGGAAAAAAAATGGAGTTTAAAAGGTGGGTTGTGGGCCAGAAGGATATACACAGGCACCAACAGTTGGTCAGTAGGAAGGGATTTGAGCAGTTTGAAGGGCCGTGCCCTGGAGAGGGGGCAGGTAGCTCCCAGCTAAGTGCTTCTTGTCAAGGAATTAAAAAGCGAAGTCCTTAAATAGAGAATCGCAATACAAGTTAAGAAAAGTGTCCATATAGTAGTTCTCAACAGTCTATATCTTTCTACAAATTTCAGACCGTTCGTGTTATAAAAAAGAGACTTTATATTTTTATAAAGAAATGTGTTATGGTGTCTTCATTCATTCATCACGCTATACAATAATAAGACACTTATTTTGTAAATATAGAAGCTGAAATTTAAACAAAACATAAAATACAGGTGACTTTGTTTCTCTCCTTCTTATGGATTGTAACAAGTGGAAGACTTTTTTAAATCTAAATGTTTAATTAAGAAAAAAATTTAACAAATGACAGAAGCATTTTTTTCAGATAAGTATTTATTTCTCAAAGATTTTCTTTTGTACATTATTGAACACATTTCCAATTGAGATATTCAGGACAAGGGAGATAATTAGTAATGAGCTAAAAAATTGTTTTATTTGACAAGAGCAAAAAATTTAGATCTCTTCAAATGGATCTTTAAATTTGCAATAAAAAAACTACAGTAAAATTGCATTTAAAAAAATATTCAACTTGTTTCAAGGCAGATATGTAATTAATTGCTCTGTTCCCCGAGGATTTGGTTGCTTGGTTGGTTGGATTTTATGGCATATCAACCTTTGTAAGTTATTAAATACCAAATCCATTGTTATGAAAACATTCAGTTCTATTTCAAACAATTCAGTTTACATTAGTACACAGTTTGTCAAAAACATTTCTATTTCAAGCTATTCAGTTAATTAAAATAGTTCTAATTCAGTCAATTAAGTTTAGTATAATCATAGATTTTGTTAAAACACAGTTAAACGTCAAAACAGTACCATATTAAACAATTCAGTTTAGCATACAGTTTCAATGTCGAAAACAGTTCACTTTCAAACAATTCAGTGCAGTTTAAAATTTAAGCACACAGTTTAATTCCCAAAACTTCTCTATTTAAAGCTCTTCAGCTTAGTCAAACAGTTTTAAATCAAACAATTCAGTTTAGTAGAAGTGTTACAACTCCAGGCCAGAGTGGACCTGGGAGCAATGGCAGTGAAGGAGTATTCCACATTCTCCAAAGCCCCACCATCACTTAAACCTCACCATCAGATTGTTTAGTGTCCTATCTAGGAAATTCATTTAAGTAGGGGGGGTCATAACCCACCGCGTAGGTGCAGTCGATGTATTCTACAGCCCCAGTCAATTGGGCAAGTTCTTTGTGGAATACCAAACAGAAAATATTGAGCTACTAAAAATAATGAAGATGCCAAATGCTTTAAACCCATTTATTAATGTAGAGACAAAAACAAAAACAGTAAGATCGAACAGGTAATGTCTTAACATCAATTTCTACTTGAAAGTTGGATGATGACATCATTTGCTCTTTGAGTATCTCCAATTTTGTGAATGATCGAAGAACAGATGAAAATAAGACACTTCTATAGTACGTTAGAAAAAGATGAATGTTTGATGTTAAGTGTTTTTTTCATAACATGAAAGAAAGAACAAATAGAACAAATGGGATGGGAATAATATAAAAGTGGATGTCTGTATGAATGAAACATATAATTCTCAGAACTGATAATGTTTGCATATTTCAAAGAGGATGACCGCATTATAAAAAAATGACTTTGATTTTACTTTCATTTCAGAAAAATTATCAAAAATAGCATTGGAAAAGGCATGAATCCAACTGCCCCATTGATATTCAACTTTATTCAATTCATAGAAGCAGGAATAAAACTTTCTTCCTTGTCTATCTCATCAACAGGACAAAATCAAAAATTGCATGTGTGCTTTTCAGTGTCAATTCTCGGACAATACAGATCCACACACTTAGGAAGACAATGGTCTCTCATCTGTGTGTTTTTTCATATGTAGATTCAAACTTTGTTTAACAGTATAACGTACTCCACATACTTCACAAGAATATGGTTTCTCTCCAGTGTGCGTTCGCATGTGGATTCGTAAATTAGTTGTTGTTGCAAAACGTTTACAACATACTTCACAAGAAAATCGTTTCTCCTTTGTATGAACTAGCATGTGGTTTCTTAAAGTGGACATTAGGGCAAATTTTAAACAACACACTTCACAAGCATATGGTCTTTCTCCTGTATGTATTCGCATGTGGCTTGTTAAAGTGGACCTATGGGAAAATTTTGACGGACACAATTTACAAGAAAATGGTTTCTCTCCTGTATGCATTCGCATGTGTGTTTTTAAAAAATTTTCATATGCAAATGTTGATCCACAAACTTCACAATGAAATGGTTTGTCTCCAGTGTGTATTCGCATGTGTGATTTTAAACTTGACTTGAGAGGAAATGCCGATTTACATACATCACAAGAGAAAGGTGTCTCTCTTGTGTGTAGTTTCTCGTGCCTGTGTAGACGTGACTTATCTACAAATCCTAATCCACAAACTTCACAAGGGTATGGTTTCTCTATCAGATGTGTTCTTGTATGTACATTTAAATGGGAACGATGAGAAAATTTTTTTCCACAAACTTCACAAGCAAATGGTTTCACTCCTGTGTGGATTTTCATGTGTACATTAATTCGGTACTTTTCTGCAAATGCTGAACCACATACTGGACAAAGAAATGGTTTCTCTCCCGTGTGTTTTCGCATGTGACTTTCTATTTGGTAATGGTATAGAAATGCTTTTCCACATACTTTACAAATTAATGATTTCTTTTTGTGTGTTTCTATGTGTGATTTCCATTTGGAACTCGTTGGAAATTTTGAACCACACACTTTACAAGAATATGCTTCCTCACCTGGGTGAATTCCCATGTGTTCTTTTAAATATGCATTCTTTGCAAATGTTGCGCTACACACGTGACACGAAAATCGTTTCTCTTTCTTATGTGTTCTCATGTGCCCTTTTAAATCAGATTTCTTTGAAAATGCTGATTCACACACTTCACAAATGTAGTTTTGCTTTTTCCTGTTTGTTTGCATGTTTATTTAGAAAAGTTAACTTAATAGAAATACTGATGTGAAAACTTGTTAAGAATGAGAAATTCCTCACTTTGTGCTTATAGGGGACAATTCAAAGATGAAATCAATCTAACTGCAGATCCTGACTCTTTGAAAATATATACTTTCAGATAGGCAGGTTTATGTTGGTTCACACAGTTTTAAACTTCTCCTTTACAACTGCTATCTGAAAAATAAAGAAGACAGAACATTAGATATGATAGTGAGGTTTTATTTGTAATTATAGAACTATGTTCTTTTTTAAAAAACTCTAACATATAAACATAATCCATAGAAAGCTATAAATTAAGTTTTTATATATAGAAACTCAGTAAATGTAAATAAAGTGATTAAAAATTAAACTCAGGAATTTTTAAAAAATGTTGTTTGCCTTAGTTCAAATTAAGAATGTTCCATTATATATATATATATATATATATATATATATATATATATATCAGAAAAAACTGTTAACATTGTAAAATTTAATCAAAATGATAGTTGTGTAAGGCTATAGCAAATAAAGGTCTGGAAGTTATGCAAATAGAGCCTTTCAATGATAGTAGGTATGTAGTGTGCTTACCTAGAATCATTAAAAAAGTCTATTTTAAGAGACCAAGTGGTGCTTACAACTAATTAACAATTATATCAATTACTAGGAATTTATTATCATCTTGAATATTAAATGTAGAAATTCTTTAATCAAAAGCTGATGTTAAAGAATATAACTTTGATTCAAGACATCTTTGCTTAAAATGTGAATATTTGTTAAAATGATGTCAGTGGCTTGACAAATATTTCATCACTTACCAGACATAGAAAAAAGTATCCCCAAACATACTAAAATGACATCTTTTGTGCAGATTATTATGTTACAGGAATATCTCAGAGAGGACTATATATTAAATCATATAGCATGTTATTCTGATGATTATGGATATTTTTTCAAAGAAATGATTTAAAACTTCCACATGTCACCACAGCTTTAAGTTTGTTTTACTATTTTATCAAGTTTAATGTTGTCAAATTAAAGGCTTGTAGAGATTCTTTAGTAAATACCTTCATTTCAGATTTCCAAGATACACTATACCAATATGAAAAGACAGCATGGTATTACATTGTCAAATAGATTTTTTTCTTTAAGTCTCTCCTAAAGAAGCAGAAACTAAAGTTTTTGAATTGTTTAAAATTTTTAGCATAGTAAATGTTTTTTTCATAATCCATAAAATCAAACAAACATTATGAACAAGTCTTATCCTTTCTTTCCTTTTGTTCATGAATAAATATTTCTTTGAATGTTAAAATCACTTTCTGAATCGATACAGGGTCAGTTCTCTACTTTCTAATCAATAAAAGAATAATTGATAACTTGTAATAGGCATTACTGCTAATCAGCTTATTATTAGATGTCATTAATATCTTTTTTGCTAAAGATCTTCTCAATAGTTGTAACTTAGTAGTAATTTAGGCCAACACGTAGCAAACTAAAATTATATAGAAGTTAGGTCTTTATTTAGTACAGCCTTGTACTTATGTTAATAACAAATTTTATTGTTCTGAGAATATTTTCAGAAAAATAAGGAAGGGAGAAAAGTAATTTATCACCATTAATTTCAAGATATTTCTTTTATTAAAATAGCAAAGAATTATTGAATAGAGAAAAGCAAGTAAAAAAAAAAAAAGGTTTGCTTTTGCTACATGTTATGGCACATCAACTCCAGTGGGTTATTTAATCTTGTTTATATATACATATATATATATATATATATCTCATCATCATGTCGTGTCGTTAGCACAGATATCCCTGACCCTCTCTCGCCACTTCTTATCATTCATCGCTTTTGGCAGGTCTTCAGGGCTACATCCTGTATCCTCATATAGTTGCTGTATGTATGTTTGAGCTGGTCATCCTGCTTTTTATTAGCCATATGCCGAGGAGTTTGTCCTTGCTTCTCCAACAGAGTCCTGTGTTTCTGGCTCGTCTAACTTGTATAGTTTTCGTGATGGGAGGCAAGTGGCCGTACAGCTGGTGTCTCGTAGGGTGTAGCCGCTCTCAACATTCTTTTGTAAACAAATAGTCTGTCAGGTAACATTATTTTTAAATTAGCCAGAGTTCATTCGTTTGCACACAATTAAATATCTTTGAGTTGTGTTATTTAACACTAATAATTCTATTATTCATAACAACCCCTAATAAAAGATTGAAAAGCTTTTTTTGATCCACAGATTGAACCCTAACAGGTACTTTCATTCATATTCAGAGTGGACCTGAGAGTAATAGTAATAAATTGGTAATCCCCATTCACCAAAGCTCCAAGAGTAGAGCCTCACTATCAGATGGTTTAGAATCATATCGTAAACATTTGTTGCAGGATGCTGCACCCCTTTGCAGAAAGGAAGACAGTATATTCAACAGCCCACCCAACTGAACTAATAAAAAATTATTATTAAAGACTATTTATGCTTTGTTATCAATAAAAAATCTTTTCTTCAAGCAAATGAAACACAATTGATTTTTCCGTTGATTATTGTCAATGGAAGCTCATGAAGTATTACAAATGTTCCTCAGACAAGTTCTTAAAAATAGGAGAAATTCAAATCAAGATCTAATTAATTTGAATATGATCGGTTATATTGTCAGTAATATTCTTTGGAAGATTATAAAATATTACCAACAAACAGAGAAATTTAAATAAAAAATCTAATAAATTTGAAAATGATCACTAATACTGTTGATTATTGTCTTTCAAAGATGAAACATTACAAACATTCTTCAGATAAGTTCTCAATAAATAGAGAAATTTAAATTAAGATCGAATTAGCATATTTAAAGACATATGAGGTGCACTTTGTTTTTTTACCGAAAAATATTTTCTAAAATTCCCCCGTCATCAGTACATTTGAAAATCATGATAGTTGGCTGAAATTAGCTACTTGGCAACTTCTGTTAGCTTAGATTTTAGAGTAACTTTTATTGTTGACGTTCCAGCTACTCAACCAAAAATCCCTGGTTTAAAGGAAATGCCAAGTCACCTCTGACATCAGGAAAAATAACGCCATGCTTATGTTCATAAAACAAACATCTGTTACTAATACAAAAACTATTGTTTAAAAGGATTAATTCTGCTGACCTTTCAGAAACAAGTTTGTAACCACAGGATAAACTACATAATATTTATAAGTTTCTCTTCAAAGTATAATGAAGTATTTCATTATTAGTTATATTCAATAAAGTAACTTCCTGTGTACAGAAACCTTTTCACTCAGCCAAGTAGTGTATCAACACAGCAGGTAGCAACAAATTGCAGCAGATGGCTGGGCTCACTCAGTCCATAGGAGATGTAGGATCTGTTCCTCACTTAGCAGTATGGAGTCTGTGTCCTCACCCCAAAAACAAACTCCTGAACATAGTGTCTTTGTCCTCACCACCAGCTGAAGCAGTTGATGTGGAATCCAAACAATCACAGCTAACCAACTGGATATTCTTTCATTCAAATAGCTCTTCCCAGATCTACCTTTAGAAAATCTCATTCAATCAGCTCTTCAAAGAGCTAACTTAAGATATTCTTTCCAGACCTCTTCTGGAGTGCTTACTTCACCTCTTGGCAGATATCAAGAGACAATGACACAACAGCTTGCACCAACTGCAGACCAGCTCCAGTTTACCTCAGCAGCTGTTTCTGTGCAACCAAGCAACAACAACAGCAGTGTCTAGCCCACACGTAACCACACCACATCAACTAACATGAATACTTTAGGGCCACAACAACACACTCCAGGTGAACTAATGATTGAATAAATCTTGACATCAATCACACAGTCTCTGCAACCAGCATCTGAAGCTCCAAGTTCACGAGCGACTGCACAGCTCATACTAGTCACCAACACTTTCAGCACACATTGACCTCCCCACATTTCCCAAAGACTGCATAAAGCGGGACATTGAACATCCAGCCTCTGCAAGCAACCATCCCCAGCAACACCAACAACCTGGCCATACAGCTACAATAAGAATGTGTACCAAGGACTGAGACCGTCATCAACTTCCAGACACACTATTGCCACAAACTAATAGATAGCTGAGTCTAAGACTTTCTACATCACTGACTTTCAACAGAGACTACACGTACATGATACAACAACCACAATTCTACAATCATATACGTTTAATGTATGGTTTGCTCAATAAAACCTGATATTTAAACTTATCCTCTTTTCTCTGTCATTTGTTCTGTCATCTGTCAATCATGTAAAAATCATAACTGCTTGCTGGACGGACCCATCATTGGGGGTCCTCAACACTTTCATATACCTACTGTCATTATGTAAAGGGCTATTATACAGATTAAAAGTATTATCATTTATGATATTCATTACATTAATTTCATCATATATAATATTTGTACTTTTTTTCTCCTTTATTTGCTCTGCAGAAATTAAGGTGCGTCTTACATGCTGTCAAATACAGTAATTTGAAAACAATGGTTTGGTTTGTTGGGTTTTATGGCATATCAACCTTCGTAGGTTATTTAACACCAAATCCATTTTTATGTAAATAATCTGTTCCATTTAAAACAATTCAGTTTAGCATAAGTACACAGTTTAATGGTCAAAAACATTTCCATTTCTAACTATTCAAGCAGTTGTATGTAACAATTCGTTTAAGTGTAAATACAGTTTTAATGTCGAAAATCAGTTCTATTTCAAATAATTCAGTTAAGCATAAGCACGCAGTTTAAGTGTAAGTACGGTTTAATTGTAAAAGTCATTTCTATTTCAAGCTATTCAGTTTTACTCTAACAATTCTTTTTAGCATAAGTATGCTGTTAGTTCTATTTAACCCATAGATAGGACCCTTATCAGGTGCTACCACTCCGGGCCAGAGTGGACCTGGGAGCAATGGCAATGAAGGGGTACTCCGCATTCCCCAAAGCTCCAGCACTGCTGGAACCTCACCATCAGATTATTTAGTGTCATATCCAGGACACTTGTTAGGTGGGGTCTTACCCCTCTGCAGAGGTGCAGTCAGTGTATTCTACAGCCCCAGCTGACTGGGCAATACACAGAGTTAAATGTCAAACAGTTTTTTTCAGGTAATTCATTTCAGCATAAGTACACAGTTTAGACGTTAAAATCAGTTCTATTTCGAGCAATTCAGTTCAGCACTAGTATGCAGTCTCCATGTCAAAACAGTTCTATTTTAAACAATTCAGTTTAGCATAAATACGCAGTTTAAATGCAAAAATCAGTATAGTGAAAGAAGCACATACTTCTATTTAACCCATAGATAGGACCCTTTTCAGGTGCTACCACTCCGGGCCAGAGAGGACCAGGGAGCGATGGGAATGAAGGGGTACTCTGCATTCCCCAAAGCTCCAGCATTGCTGGAACCTCACCATCAGACTGTTTAGTGTCATATCCAGGACACTCGTTAAGGGGGGGGGTCTCACCCTCTGCAGAGAAGCAGTCGGTGTATTCTACAGCCCCAGCCGACTGGGCAATTGAAAACAATGGGTTATAATGTTGGTTATTGTCTTCGAAAGATCATAAAATATTACCAACATTACTCAGGTAAGTTCTCAATTAACGCAGAATTTAAAATGAAAATCTAATTAATTTTAAAACGATTCTCCTCTTCCATACCAACTATTCATAAAAACAATAGGGACTACTTATAGCTTAATACTTGTACTTGATCATAGTCTAAAAGAATTTGAATAATCAAGCCGTGGTCTTAAAAAAAGTATTCAGTTCATGGTTCGTTGCAGGCTCCCTAGTTCACCATGAAACACTTGAAGAAGACCGGAGGACATATTGGCTAAAATTTTCTGTATATAACAATGAAGATGAAGACAATAGTGATATAATTCAATAGAACTAAAAATTAAAATATCTCTGCATATACATAAAAGTAGTTCTGCTCTTTTTCATCCGATTATCTTTCGATTTAAAGTAGAAATAACTGTAGATATATAAATTTTACAAAACGTTTGACAAAAAGTGATTTCAAAAACAGTATAAAAGTCAGTTGATGTGCCGACTCTGATAAACAATAACGTGATTACGATAAACAGATGATTAAAAAATCGAAACTCAGGAGATGATGATGAAAAGAGAAAATTAATTTAAAAAGGAAATTTTTGAAATTTTTGTTTACGTTTTAAAAGGTGAAGATACTACGAAAATAAATTGTCATATATCTAAAATCTAACAAAAGAAATATACTTTAAAAGTAGGAAAAATAAATAGATCTAAAACTGGTTGAAGAATGAAAATTTTTCTTTTTGGTTAAGTAGAGGAATAAACAAACACTTACCTGAGGGGTTTCTTATAGAAAACAAGAATACGGGTGTAGATTTTACGATTTATTCGAAACACACTTTTAGCATGTCAGCCGCCTAAATTACGCCCACCGGAAGTGTACGGTGGTTAGGAAGATTTTGTACCCTGTGAAGCTATATACAAACATTACATTACTTATATCTATCTTCTTATGCAAAACGATTCAGAAAATTGAGAGGAAAAAATAAACAAAGACTAATTTTTGTGTTGTGAACGAAATTTAATTTGAAAATGTTACTTCGTGTCACTCTTTGGATAACCGCTTTTAATCAAGTTGCTTACGTTATGACAATGCTTCCGTTTGTCCCACTTAACTACGCATGCGTGATTATCATTTGGGATCGATATCTAGAAAAAAAGTTAAGATTATTGAAAAATTTGAAATATATTATCTCCTCTTCTTTCTTCTTTAACAATCGTATATCTAAATTTAGTAATTTACATAGAATTTTGTAAGTTAATATAAACAAACGAAAAACTTTATTCTCCTTTTAACGGCAAATAGAAAGTAGGAGTTTAATATTTAGATATTGAAATTAATTTAAAAAAAAAAAAAAGGTTAAATCATTAACGCCACATATGCAAGAAAGTCATCAACTAATTCTGGGAAAAGTCTTAACATGGTTGCGAAAGCCTCAATTTAACCAGACAACGAAGTAGCCGCACTGGCTATAGAAGAAATCTTAAGATCTACAAACAATATAAAAAAGAAAGGTCAAACAAGCATTGTAAGGAAAATAATAATACTGATATTTATTTCCTTGTGTACAAGAAACATGAACATGTTCGTATAATATCAGATTAGGTTGAGTCTGAATTTAAAGTTCCTGCAATGTACACACTTTGTTTAAATAGTTTTTTTGACTAACAGTTCATTTACTTTCGTGTTACGGGAAAATGTGTGTGAAAATCTACCTTACCCGAGTAAAAAGGAATGTAAGGTATATAAAGGTCTTCTTCTCTTTGTGTAATGTATCTGGCGGTGTACGTTTCATTTGTCACGTCGGTCTCTCTGATGTATATTAGTGCGTGTGGGTGACTTTGTGTAGTATTTAACTGACTTGCCACAAAGCTAGAATGGAACTCGTGATCAGTTTATAGTGTGGAGCCACTTACGAAGAGAAATTCATGTGTAGCTATTTCAAAAAATGCTTTGTCTCATTATTCCCCTATTGTGGCGTCTCAGATGCTTAGCCATCAATGTCGCCCATGTAAAGCAGGTATTGCCTGGTGGAAAACTTCCCTGGAACCACACAAACAACACAATACCATTTAGCTTATATGAGTGTTTGTGTATAATTATGTTTTCAATTGCTGTTTATTTATATTCTAAGTTGTCACGAAATTTCATATATTTCAATAATTTAATTTAAGCCTGAAGTAATTTTATTCTTTGTTAATTTTAATAATGTTTCATACTTCATTTTGGGGCATGCATTCAACCTGTGTGTAGAACACTTATTTTTATCATTTCTGAATTAGCCATCGTTGTGTTCACAACCGGCTACATACTTGCAGCAGCCACAGATCTATTTTCCTTTCGCGAATCAATGCCCCTGTTAAGAGAATCGGTCACTCACTGACCAATCAACTGGCAGAGCGCATTGATTCCTTCTCCCTCTCAGGAACTATTTTTCTGGTCCCTTTTCTGTAGAACGGACAACGTCAGAGAGAGTCTGGAGCTAGCAGAAGGAACATATCTCTCACACATGACTGCACTGAGTCCACTTGGAACACTTCGCTCACTGCTAGCTTTAAACACGCTTCTTACGAACCAAGGACCAGCATACAGACCAACGACGCAAAGAGACACTTTCCCACTCTCACTCCTTCACGCCTGCTACTGAAATAAACCTTACTTTGTTGTGTTGTTAAAAGAAGTTTTGTAATTCATTTGTGTGCCTAAAAATATAGTGTTAGGGAAATTAACTATTCCCCGAACCGCTATAAATTGGTGACCCCGAATGGCACCTTCTGAATTACGAAACAAATAAGAAAATAACACGAAACACAGTCTCCATTTTCGGACAGCAGAACAAGCAAAAAGAAGAGAAAAAGAGAGAGAAAAAGCTTCCTGACTCAAAGAACCGAAAGAATACTACCACCCAAGAATTTTCTCCCCAGTAACACACGTGTTCGTTCAATTCATTCGTCGGCTGAGAAGACATAGGCGCAAATTTTTCTTTCAGAAAAATATTCATAAAAAAAACCTTTTTCGTGCCAGAGAAAGACTTTAAAATACTTCGTTTACGAAGACATAAACGAAGGAAAAAATTTGCGGCAAGTAAAACAATCTTCCTAAAAAGAGATATCATCTTTCGTTTTGCAGACATATGGGCGCCCATTTACGAGTGGTCAAATAGAAAGATACAAGATTCTCCCTTTACCCAAGTAACATTTTTCGAACACGTGCCTCAACAACAACAAAAAACCCCTAAAACTTTCTAACCAGGAATTATCTTCTTTTTCAGCCCGTCCACAAAAAAAAAAAACACCAACTCAAGCAAGCATAACGAACATTACATTTTGTTCATACGAAACAAAGTTTTTAAAAAAAAAAAAAAAGAAAAGAAAAAATTATTACCCTCAGCTTGGCCGACTTGGCATAAAAAAACGAAGAAACTTACTGATCTGCTCCTTTCAACTGACCACGTGGTACAAAAAAATTATTACAATAACAAAAAAAAACAAAACAAAAAAAAAAACAAGTGAGTAATACATTTTTACATATTTTTTTTTTTGAAAGTCAAAGCTAAAAGAGCGCCTTCTTCCTATTTAACATTTCATTTTCCCGCCTAAATAGCCATTGGGCGACGCCATCTTGAATTTCAACTTTTGTTTTCTTACTAAGGAACCTTAAAGTAGCACCTTCTCTAAAACAAAACAATTTTTTTATTTTATTTTTACACGAATATCACTATTTTCTTGTGGCTTTTTATCCCTTTCGTTCCTTTCTCATTGAAACGTGTTTCTTTGATTTTTTTGTGGTCTGTGGTCACTCTATAAATATAAAAGAAAATGGCTACTACTTTACCTGCTTTTGCTGGCGACGTTCGAGTTTGGTTTGCCCAACTCGAGTCGTATTTTGTGGCAAACAACGTCATGGAGCAGCGACAATTGCCTATTTTATTTAGTGCATTTCCTGCGTCATTGACGCCAGTTGTTAAAGATTTGATAACTGACACCCCCCTTAATGCTACTTATGACAGTATTAAACGGGAAGTTCTGCTCCGGACATCGCTATCAGCGGAAAAGCGGTTCCAAACTTTAGTTAATGACGAGCTTTTGGGGGACCGTATGCCAAGCGAATTGCTCCGCAGAATGAGAGAGCTGACAGAAGATGTCCCTACTGATAGTGCCATTATAAAGCAACTTTTCTTCTCAAGGCTGCCCCCTCAAGTAAAGGCAATTCTGGCACCCATGGTAGAGAAAAGCCCTGTAGACGTGATAGCGTCCTCTGCAGATAAAGTGATGGAATTCACTAAGGGGCCTATTACCGCGTCCATTCCCCAGCCAAAGGCTGAAGTCTCTATACTCTCTGCTGCTGGGAACACTAGCCAAGTTGCCACGCAAGTGGCCATACTCAACGCTGTGGAGCGACTTACCCAAGAAATACGAAAATTAGCCGTAATTAGGTCACATTCGCCCAGACGTCAATACAAAATCGTTCGCCATCCCCTCGCCACCGCCGCCTCTCAAGCAAACCTAGACTATGTTATTATCACAGTCATTTTGGCGCTAAGACTCGGAGGTGCAAAATGCCCTGCTCGTTTTCAAACCAGGGAAACTTAAATCTGGAGAGCTGAGCACGGCACACTCTCCACAAGATTTATATAACAACCGTGCCTATTTTATCACTGACTTCAGGCCCCAAGCACGTTGTTTGGTTGACACAGGAGCAGCTTGTAGTATCTGGCCACTAAAACTCCTCACTGAGAAGCCGCCAGTGTCGCCCATCACACTGCAAGCGGTAAATCACTCCCCTATTCCCACGAACGGTCAAATTTCTCGTTCTCTGGACTTGGAATTACGGAGAGACTTTACATGGATTTTTACTGTAGCTGATTTACCATATCCTATTCTAGGCTCGGACTTTCTGCATCACTTCAACCTCTTGGTGGACATGCGCAAAAGACGACTTATTGACGGCAATACGGAACTTTCCGTCACAGGTTATAAGGCAAATACCTCACCCATCAGCCCGGTATTTTTCATTGCCGCCACAGACGACCCATACCAAATGTTATTACGCTCTTACCCAGAGTTAACTAACTTAAATTTTGTTGTGAGCAAATCCACTCACGAAACGACACACCACATTGAGACCACATGTGCTCCGGTGTTCTCACGCCCTCGCCGCCTCCCTGCTGATAAACTAAAGGCGGCGAAGGCAGAATTTAACCATATGCTGCAGCTGGGAATTATACACCCCTCGTCCAGTCCTTGGGCTTCCCCTTTGCATATGGTTCCAAAGCGTTCTGGAGATTGGCGTCCGACTGGGGACTATCGACGGCTAAATGCCATTACGGTACCTGATCGTTACCCAATCCCACATATACAAGACTTCGCTTCATCTCTGCATGGTTGTAACATCTTCTCTAAACTAGACCTCGTTAAGGCTTACCATCAGATACCAGTGAACCCAGCCGACATACCAAAAACTGCTGTAACAACTCCATTTGGAGCGTTTGAATTCTTAACTATGCCTTTTGGTTTACGAAACGCGGCTAGTACCTTCCAACGCTTCATGGACGAAGTAGTGCGTGATTTGGACTTCGTCTATAATTATATAGACGATATACTCGTAGCAAGTGCCTCACCCGAGGAACATGTTACTCACCTCCGCCTACTGTTCGAACGGTTTCAAAAGTACCAGGTGAGGATTAACCCTGGTAAATGTGTTTTCGGTGCTTCGTCGCTAACTTTCTTGGGACACATTATCAGCCCTGAAGGGATATCTCCCTTACCTGAAAAAGTGAAGGCCCTACAAGACCTCCAACCACCCACTTCACTCCGCCAACTAAGGCACTTCCTCGGTCTGCTCAACTATTACAGACGTTTCATCCCACACTGTGCGGATCTCCTGTCTCCTCTGTCTGACCTGTTACGTAACAGGAAAAAGAAAAATGAGCAGATTTCGTTGAATGACATACAATTAAAAGCCTTTAACGAAGTGAAGCAGAAATTAGCAACAACATCGCTACTTGCACATCCTGTACCCGACGCCCAGTTCTCATTGGTCGTTGATGCATCGGGCACAGCTGTAGGTGCAGTTTTGCAACAGCAATACCAACAACAGCTACAACCTCTCGCTTATTTTTCGAGACAGCTGAAACCGGCAGAACAACGTTACAGCACGTTTGGCCGTGAACTCTTGGCAATGTACCTCGCAGTGAAACACTTTCAGCATTCACTAGAGGGCCGGCAATTTGTGATCTACACCGATCACCGTCCGCTTACTTTCGCGTTGCGCTCAAAGCCGGACAAGTATTCTCCTCGCGAAACTCGCCACTTGGATTTTGTTTCGCAGTTTACAAACGATATCCGACATATCTCTGGTGAACAGAATGCTGCGGCAGACGCCTTGTCTCGCCTTCCAATTAATTCACTTTTCTCACCTTCGGATATCGACTTACGGCAGATGGCCTTAGACCAGCCACGTCTGGACACCTTGGATCTATCGTCACCTGAATTTGCAACTTGCAAGTTTGCATACCTGCCAGTGCCCTCTGCGGACACGCAGATTATCTGTGACACCTCAACAGACGCACCTCGACCTCTTGTTCCGATGACTCATCGTAGGGTTGTTTTTGACACCCTTCACCAATTGGCACACCCCGGACCGAAAGCCACAGTGAAGCTGATTTCAGCTAGATTTTTCTGGCCAAACATGAGGCGTGATATCACTGCCTGGACACGTTCTTGCATATCCTGCCAAAAATCAAAGGTGCACACACATATCCGTGCACCCCTCGGGACATTCAGCACCCCAGACGCTCGGTTCAGCCATATCCATATAGATCTGGTTGGACCATGGCCGGTCAGTCAAGGATTTACTTACCTCCTGACCTGTATAGACCGTTTTACACGATGGCCTGAAGCTATTCCCTTAAAGGACGTTTCAGCTGAATCCGTAGCGCAAGCCCTTATATCAGGCTGGATAACGCATTACGGAGTTCCAACAACAATTACCACTGACCGTGGCAGACAGTTTGAATCCCACCTATCCCAGGAACTTTCCAGGATTTTAGGGATCAAGCGCATACGAACTACGAGCTACCACCCTGCTTCTAACGGGATGATAGAACGCTTCCATCGCCAATTGAAGGCAGCATTGCGCTCCTATTCTGACCAACAGCGATGGAGCGAATATGTACCTGTTGTCCTTCTTGGCTGTCGTGCAGCTATCAAAGAGGACCTCGGATACTCTCCAGTAGAACTTATCTATGGAGTACCGCTAGCATTACCAGGTCAGATGCTGAACCCTATAGATCTAACGGGAACAGATCCAGCTTTATATGTAAATAGACTGCAATGTTATTTTGGTAATCTCCCACCAATGCAACCTAGAGAACAGACCATCAAACCATCAGCCCCCAAAGATATTTCCTCATGGACTCACGTTTTTCTAAGAAAGGACGCTGTCAAAGCCCCTCTCACTCCACCTTACACTGGCCCTTACTGCGTGCTTTCACGCACTGACAAACTTTTCACCCTTGACATTAATGGCAAAAAAGAAACTGTATCTATTGACAGGGTGAAAAGAGCCTTTCTTAACACAAACACACAAGAGCCACATATTCCCCCTACTTACACGCATGAACATATCCCTACACCTGTAGAAAAAAATACAATGCCAAAAGACAATTACGTCACCACCACACGTAGTGGTTGACGAGTACATTGGCCCAAAAAGCTCTGTAAAACTGTTTATGTATAAAATGTACCCTTCCTTGTTTTATGGCTGCTATCTTTTTCTCTGTCGGCTTTTCGCCTAAGCAGGGGGTGATGTAGCAGCCACAGATCTATTTTCCTTTCGCGAATCAATGCCTCTGTTAAGAGAATCGGTCACTCACTGACCAATCAACTGGCAGAGCGCATTGATTCCTTCTCCCTCTCAGGAACTATTTTTCTGGTCCCTTTTCTGTAGAACGGACAACGTCAGAGAGAGTCTGGAGCTAGCAGAAGGAACATATCTCTCACACATGACTGCACTGATTCCACTTGGAACACTTCGCTTACTGCTAGCTTTAAACACGCTTCTTACGAACCAAGGACCAGCATACAGACCAACGACGCAAACAGACACTTTCTCACTCTCACTCCTTCACGCCTGCTACTGAAATAAACCTTACTTTGTTGTGTTGTTAAAAGAAGTTTTGTAATTCATTTGTGTGCCTAAAAAATATAGTGTTAGGGAAATTAACTATTTCCCTTAACCGCTATATACTAAGTGGGGATTAAATGAAAATTTAAAAAAAAAATAACATAAAAAATAAAAACAAGATAAACATGAAATAACATATATAAATACAAAAAAAAAACACAAATTCCTCTGACAGGAAGCATAATCTGTGCATGACAGAAAAGATGGGTGTCCTGGTGGCAAAAAGAAGTTCTTTCTTAGTTTCTTTGACTGAGACGGAGAGCTTCTTTTCCTCACTGCTACTTGTAGGAGAAATTGTGCCTGCTAGCAACGGCTGTAGAATATACTGACTGCATTTCAGCAAACGAGAAGACTCGCCCGAAAGATTGTCCTGGATATGACACTAAACAATCTAATGGTGAGGTTCTAGTAATGCTGTAGCTTTGGAGAATGTGGAGTACCCCCTCAGTGGCATTGCTCTCAGGTCCACTCAGGCCTGGAGTGGTTGCACCTGATAGAGTTCTATCTATGGGTCAAATAGAACTAAAATGTGTACTTATGGTAAACTGAATTGCTGAAAAGAGAATTGTTTTGATATTTAAAATGCGTATTTATGCGAAACTGAATTGTGTGAAATGGAACTGTTTTTGTATGCTACACTGATTTGTTTGAAATGGAACTGGTTTACATTGAAACTGTACTAAAACTAAACCGAATTGTTTAAATAGAACTGTTTTGTCATTTAACTGTGTTTAAACAAAACCTATAATTATACTAAACTGAATTGTTGGAAATAGAATTGTTTGTCTTAACTGAATAGGTTGAAATTGAAATGTTTTTGACAATTAAATTGTGTATTCATGCTAAACTGCACGGTTTGAAATAGAACTAATTACACTGGTTTACAAAAATCAATTTTGGGCCCGAGGCAAGAATTGGGATAGGTGTTTTTTGTTAATTTGAGTTTGCCGAATTCAGATTTATAGATAGTTTTGCTCTATCACCTCTAGTTTTCTGGCTTTTAAATAGTCTCATTTTAGTATAAACAGAGAATATATGTGCATATTTCAAGAGTTGCAGCAGCTTATAACAGATAAAACAGGATAGATAAAGAACACTGATTAAATCAATATCACAGTTACACAATTCATAGCTCCAGACAGTCAAAAGTGTGTTTTCTTAAAAGATCTGATGTATTTTGCCTCCGGGATGGTAATTTACTAAGCTTTTTGCTAAGATGTGGCACAAGGCCATATGAAAGGGGCACCCAGTGAGACTCGAACTCACTCGTGTAGGTTTGCTAGTGGAGCTTGCTAACCATTACACCACCACCACTGGTACGTGTGTGTTACCAAGGAAGCCGCAACAGACTGACTTGAATGCTTCCCATGCTCTCAGTTCCTTTAAGTTATGAAGCTCCTCAAAATCAGTATCCTTCAGCATTTCTCGAATGTGAGGTCCGACAAAGATGCCCTCTTTGAGCTTAGCAGCACTAAGACCTGGGAACACAGTAGACAAGTTTTGGAAGGCAGCACCATTTTTTTGCAACGCCTTCACGAAATTCTTCATCAAACCAAGCTTGATGTGAAGAGGAGGAAGAAGCACCTTATTCATGTCCACCAGAGGATTCTCCTTGAGGCTGTGTTCGCCAGGAACAAAAGTGCTTCTAGACCCCCAGTCTTTCTGCTTGTAATGCTGGGATACAGCTCGACTATCACAGAGACAGAGAAAACAACAGTACTTCGTGAAGCCCGCTTGCATACCCATAAGAAGACCAATGACCTTATTTGTTCCGATTCCTGAAACTGGTAATTCTTACATCTTCCTGGACTAGGTTCCACTGTTTAAGCCGAGAAGCCAAGAGCTCTGACTGCTGTTTTGACTGATACAAATCACGAGCAAGATCATTCAGGTCTTCTTTCGTGATCCAGTGTGGCTCATTGCTACTTGTTCCTGAATATGTAGACTCAATATCTTCCAAAGATATTGACTCGACAGAATCCTCCCTTGAAGGCATTTCTTCATCTGGTGAGGAAAGATCCTTATTTACTGGAGTTGTGGGTACAGGACGATCATCTGAATGGGGAACAGGTCTCATAGCAGATCGAAGGTTGGGATATTTGATATTTTTCCGAAAGATGCTTTGAAACCAGTTATATTAGTTAAAGAAAAATAACAATCATCTGCGTGGTTTCGCGGCTCTCTCCAAACCATCGGGACTGCACAGTTGAAAGCCGCTTTTTTGCCATTAAACAATGCAGTTAGACCATTGTAGCAGGGTTTACAACAGATGTGTGGAGCCCAAGACTTGTCCTGATCACCAATTTTACAGTCAAAATAGTGAAAGTAGGCGGTTCTGAGGAGGGAAGTGATGGTTTGACGCTGTGCAACTGTTGTGAAGTCCCCACACACGTAGCAGAAAGAATTGGCCTTGTTGAGGTATCCTCGACATTTTGACGTGCTTGAAGCCATTGGAGAATCTGAAAATATAATAAAATAAAACTAAATGTGCATTTGAAAATGTAATACTAATATTAATATTAAGAAACCCAAAAGATGTGTAATACGATAGTTGAGGGACACCAACCTCATGTGCCGCCTGCGAGACCTTTTCCAATGACTGCCTGAGTGTGGATTGAGACCTGCTGCCTTAACTGCCAAAATCCGTCTTGATATATAACTATATATATATATATATATAATGTAATGCTATCACTTACATTTAGTGCATAATAACTAAAAAATAAGCCATAAGTCTCACAATATTAGAAGTAACCCTAAATTCATATACGCCTTTATGTGCCTGTGGTGATAAAGGAAGGAACTATAAACTCCCTTATTTTCTGGGAACGAATTGTTTCCCTTTTGTTTAGTTGACTGGTGAAACGCCATATTAGCCGTGGCTACCTCTAACACCAGTTCTTAGTTGAATAAAGCTTTTCTTCAAGCTTATCTGACTTCTTCAATTATTTGCTAACTCTTCATATCACTTATTACAATTCATTCAACTAAGAACAAGAATGGAAAAGTACCTCAAGCCGGAACGACTGGAATTAGACCCATCTAAGCCCGAAGCTGCAGACACGTGGAGACATTGGAAAATGACTTTTAATATCTTCCTCGAGGCCGTCTATGAAACCCAACCACCTACTTCCATGAAAGACAGATTGAAATTGAAACTGTTAATCAACCTCCTTTCTCTGGCTATTTTCAAACACATATCTGATATACATGATTACAGTACGGCTATGAATATTCTTGAAGAAATCTTCGTGAAGCCTAAAAATAGCGTCTTCTGTAGACATTTGTTGGCGAATCATCAGCAACAAACGGACGAAAGTTTAGACCAGTATCTACAAACCCTAAAAAGACTTGCTAAAGATTGTGATTTTCAGGCTGTTACGGCAACACATTACATCCATATCAGACAGAGGTTTCTAGAAAATAAAACTGTAGACCTAAAGACAGCCTATGACCAGGCCCTCACGCTAGAAATGGCGCAAAGGCAACTAGCGTCGTATTCTCAACCGAACTCCCTAACTGCTTCGGTATCTACTGTTCGGACCGAAGAAACTGACGACTGCATATCCGTGTGCGATGAGCAGCCTACTGTAGCTGCTATTTCCGGACCGAAATGTTTCTTTTGTGGAAACCAGAGGCACGACAGGCCCAGATGCCCAGCCAGAAACTCAATTTGCAAAAATTGTAAAAAGAAAGGGCATTTCGCTCGTGTCTACAGATCCCATACGGGGGCTGCTACCAACTACGGTAAGTCCTTGCTAGCTTCGTCTACTCTTAACTTCTCAGTTAGTCTCTCTCGTTCATCCATGTGTGGAGAAATTAAAGGAGTACCTGTAAAGATACTCGTTGATACAGGAAACTCAGAAAATTTTATCCACCCTGATAAAGTTAAAAGGCTCGGGTTGACTGTTACGCCAAGCTCTGAAAGAATTTTAATGGCTAGCAGTTCCCATTCTTCTACTGCCCTTGTACATAACATAGTAACTCTGCACCTGAGTGGTAGAGAATACAATAATATCAAGTTATCGGTGATGGCTAATCTTTGCTGTGACGTCATTCTCGGACATAGTTTTCTATGCGAACATTCTTCTGTGGAAATACCTTTCGGAGGGCCGCTTCCACCTCTTACTGTTTGTAGACTTACCACCATTAAAAATATCCCCTACCCATCTCTATTTACGAACCTAACCCCGGACTTTCGCCCAATAGCAGTTAAATCCCGGAGACATAGCATACCAGACACTAAATTCATTCAGTCAGAGATCTCCCGGATGCTTAAGGAAGGCATTATAGAGTCTTCTCAATCTCCATGGCACGCCCAAACACTTGTAGTATCCACCGAAAATCACAAAAAGAGACTTGTTGTGGATTACTCCCAGACCATAAACCGGTTCACTCTGCTGGATGCTTATCCTCTTCCGCGGATAGAGGACATGGTAAATGAAATTGCCAGTTATATAGTACCCTTGACTTAACCAGTGCCTATCACCAGGTCGCTATTAAACCAGAAGAGCGAAAATACACTGCATTTGAAGCTGCTGGATCCCTATACCAATTTTGCCGAATCCCATTCAGAGTGACCAATGGAGTAGCAAGCTTTCAACGGGTTATGGACGACATCATCAAGCGAGATGACCTTAATGGAACCTACGCCTACATCGACAATGTTACCATCTGTGGGCAAAATCAGGCTGAACATGGCTTAAATCTGAAAGAGTTCATGAATAGCGTGGTAAAGTACGGTTTGACACAGAACAAAAACAAGTGTCTTTACTCGCTTACCTCCATGGACTTGCTCGGGTATAGCAAGGGTTCGGTAAAACCCGATCCTGATAGACTAAAAGGATTGACGGACTTACCATTACCTCAAAACCTTCCTTCTCTTCGACGAGCTATGGGGTTGTTCTCTCGGTGGATCCCGAACTTTTTGAAAAAATAATCCCCTAACAAAAGTTACCCGTTATCCTCTCTCTAAGAAACAAACAGAGGCCTTCAAGTGCCTGAAGTATGAGATTGCTAAATCGTCCCTGGTAGCTATAGAGTCTTCTCTTCCTATCGAAATAGAAACTGATGCTTCAGAACATGCTATCGTTGCCTCCCTAACCCAAAACGGTCGACCTGTAGCTTTCTTTTTAAGAACCCTAACTTCTGCTGAGCAAAAGCACTCATCAGTTGAAAAGGAGGCGTACGCTATTGTAGAAGCGATTCGAAAATGGCGACACTTATTACTTGGAAAGCACTTTAAGTTGATCACCGATCAGAAATCAGTATCATTCATGCTCAATCCTAAAAGTAAGAGCAAGATAAAAAAATGAAAAGATCACAAGATGGAAATTGGAATTTGCTTGTTTCAGTTATGATATAGCATATCGTTCAGGAAAACAGAATGCAGCCGCTGACGCCCTATCCCGGATTTGCTCTTCTACTACTACTGCGGACAAGTTACATGGCTTGCACGAAGATTTATGTCATCCAGGAGTAACCCGAATGCTACATTTTATCAGAAGCAAAAATATGCCGTACTCCGTTGAAAATGTAAGAGCAGTAGTCCGGTCGTGCCAGGTCTGTTCTGAGATAAAGCCTAGATTCATTAGAAGAGCTCCTCAGACACTCATAAAAGCGAGTCAACCCTTTGAGAGATTGAGTATATACTTCAAGGGACCTTTACCTTCAAGTTTCCGCAATCGCTACTAACTAACTCTGGTTGACGAATACTCTCGTTTTCTTTTCGCTTTCTCTGGTGCCGATGTGGCTGCTGCGACTGTCATTAAACACCTAACTAATCTATTTTCTGTTTTTGGAAATCCTTCTTTTGTGCACTCAGATCGAGGAACAGCCTTCATGTCAGAGTAACTAAAAGGATTCCTACATTCTTGAGGCATCGCTACCAGTCGAAAAACTGCTTTTAACCCTCAAGGTAACGGAAAAGTAGAGAGATACAACGGCATCATCAGACAAATGGTGAGTCTGGCTCTCCGATCAAGAAATCTCTCTATTGCTAATTGGGAAAAGGTATTGGATGTGGCTCTCCACTACATCCGCTCATTACTTTCCACTTCCACTAACTGTACTCCACATGAACGCCTATTCAACCTCCAACGAAAATCAACTACGGGAGAGTCCATACCTACATGGTTAAAAAGATCCAAATCGGCTCTTCTAAAGCGCCATTTACGTGGAAGTAAATATGAGCCCCTAGGGGAGACCGTTGAGATACTCGAAGTCAACCCGAACTATGCCCATGTACGCTTCAATAATGGGTGAGAAACAACTGTGTCCTTGCGTCACATAGCTCCTTTTGGTGATGGAATGAACAGTTTAGATACGGAACCAGACCCTATGCCATGGGACCCCCAAGAACTGGATGTCCCTAACCCGTCTAACACTCCTCTTCTTCTACAGAGTATTACTGAAAACTCTGCTGCAGAGAATTTAGTTCCTGCTACTTCTCTTCCTCCACTTTTGGATGATTCGCAGAGGACCTTGTCAGAAGACGATGACTCACTTAATCTTCGACGTCCCAGTAGAACCCGTCGAAAACCTCCTTATTTAACTGAGAACTATCAGCTTTAAACTTTCGTTTTCATTTCTTTTCTGTTTTCAGCTTGATCAAAGGCATCTACGGGACTCGTTTAATTGAGAGTCGCTGAACCCTTCCTCTCTCGACAAATTGACGAACCCGAATTTTCCTGGGCGGCGGAGAATGTGGTCATAAAGGAAGGAACTATAATCTCCCTTACTTTCTGGGAACGAATTGTTCCCCTTTTGTTTAGTTGACTGGTGAAACGCCATACTAGCCGTGGCTACCCCTAACACCAGTTCTTAGTTGAATAAAGCTTTTCTTTAAGCTTATCTGACTTCTTCAATTATTTGCTAACTCTGCATATCACTTATTACAGTATCGTATATGCAAAAAATGCACACTATACATATCTAAAAAAACTAGATGTGATGAGTAAAAACGTGTAGAGAAGAGAAAAATTTCGTATTTTGCTTTGGCGCGCAATTTAATTCGACACTTAATTTCACCCAATCAGGATGACTTATCCTATTCACCACGGACCTTCATTTCCGGCCACCAAATCGGGTGAGCTGCCAAACACAGCCTTTTTGGCTGGAGACGCCGACCAGTGAAGACGTCCCATTGGCCGTTCTTCAATAGCGATGCTTTGGCTGTACAACGCCGCCCAGTGCAGACATCTCACAGCGGCTTTAAAATAGCAGCAGCAGCAGCAGCAGCAGCAGCAGCAGCATGGACAAACGAGGGAATCCATCTAATTTATGGATTCCTTATAAGGAATCCCAGTTGAATATAAATTAGATGCATTCAACATGCCTCGCACAGGCACAACTTTATGTCCCCCCAAAATTGGCTATGTCGATCTAAGCGTAATCCCGCTCTCGACACGCATGGAGATAACGCCTACTCTCCCCAAATACCAGACACGAAACTCACGATGACATCCAAAGTTCAATTCCTACAACTGCAACATGTCTTTCGTCAAAAATGCAAACAACACAATCCCTCACACGTCCAACGACACACGCTGCCATCTCAACTTCTCATAACTCAATTTCGTCTCAATACTCACAACCCTTCACGAGTCTTGCAGCACCAAAAGCAAACCCAATATTCCATGCTGCAAATAAAAACCTATTCATAAAAACACCTTTCGACTCTCGCCATCTTACTTCTTCATCATTCTACCTTTTATTTCTTACAAACTTAGCGAGGGGACTAACAACACTAATCGAGGAAACAACTCAACGTAAACACACATACGTCACTCCATCTTCCTCGCTAACAACAAACTTTCCCGCGCTACTAACAAACCAACTTCTCCAGCTAAAATCAACAACAAAAACTCCGGTTAAAAACTCTCGCTAAAAACGGATTTCAAATTTGAATTCAGCACCCTCAAATTAGGTAAAAACGGGTATTTTTGTGCTTGTCTCAATTTCTTTGTAAATCAGTGTTATTTTCTGTTTGGGTGCCCCACAGGGAACAGCGCAATTAATTACTAACACCCCCCAAAAACAAGTTGAATTATTTTATCCGATTTTATTTCAATTTTTATTGCGAATTTAAGGATCCAATTGAAGAGCCCTAAATTTTTTACTTTTGTCAGTGAAAACAACCTTTCAGCTCATCGTCTGTTAATTCTTTCCCTCGACTGTTGTAAATTAAAAAAAACATTTCAGCAAACGATGTCTGCTTTGAAATTTCATTCAACTGGAAAACATTGCTTGTTTAACCTTAGGTGAAATTGTTATTATTTTTGAGCGAGAGAAGGAAAGTGTTGTGTTTTAGTAAGGGTTTTAATCACGTGTTTTTGGCGAAAAGATATTTTGTTATTGTTGAGCGAGGAAGAGTTGTGATGTGTGTTTACGTTGTGTTGTTTCCTCGCTAAGTTTGTAAGGTCCCTCACAAAAGCTTGTTGGGTATATAAAGGTGAGAAGTTTCAAGATGTACGAAGTCGAAATGTGTTTTTAAGAATAGTTTTTATTTGCAGCATGTAGTTTAGGTTTGTGCTGCAGGACTCGTGGAAAAGTTGTGAGTAAAGAGACGGTAAGGAGACGAAATGGATTTATGAGAAGGTTGAGAAGGTTGAAATGGCAGCGTGTGTCGTCGGACGTGCGAGGGATTGTGTTCGCCGTAGTTTAGCGAAAGCCATGTTGCCGTTGGAGGAATTGAACTTTGGAGTCACCATGAGTTTCGTGTGTCTGGTATTTGGGGAGAGTGTGCGTTGTCTCCATTAAAGTGGCCCAGTGGTGAATTGAGAGCTAGATGCCGAGAGCTTAATTGTGCGTCGAATCGACATAGCCAATTTTGGGGGTGACATAAAGTTGTGCCTGTGCGAGGCATGTTGAATTTATCTAATTTATATTCAACTGGGATTCCTTGCAAGGAATCCATAAATTAGATAGGTTCTCTCATGTGTCCATGCTGTTGCTGCTATTGAAGCCGCCAGTGACACGTCTGCACTGGGCGGCGTTCTCCAGCCAAAGGGAATGTGTTTGGCAGCTTACCCAATTTCTGCTGCTCGGGAAAGCGATCCGGGATGAATAGGATTGGTCATCCTGATTGTGTGAAATTATGCGTCGAATTAAATTGCGCGCCAAACCGAAATACGAAATTTTCCTCCGCTACACTTGAAATTTTAAGTTTTTCTTTCTTTCTTTCCTTAACTGTTGCATTGCCCCCCGAGAGTTAAATCAGATAACAAAAGACGAAAAGAATTCATTTCTTTCTTTTTACTGAGAAATAAATACTTACATCTTCAAGAAAAAAAGTTTCAATCATTAGCTTAATTTATCTTTTTATTTACTTGAACATTTACATTAAAAAACGTCTTCAACTCAATACAATCCAAAAGAGAGAAAGAAAGAAAGTTAACTTAATATTTCGTTTCTTAAGTTTAAGCTACTCCATTTACAAAACATGGACACAGAATCAGTGTCTTTTTTAGCATTAAATTTATATCTTAAATCTAACATAAACGGATACAACGTCAGGGTTAATATGTACATCGTAAATTGAACCCTGATTTTAGATCAAATTAATGGTGTGTTGTGTTGCTGTTGGGAAATTCTAATGTTGGTAACTGTCTCTTTCATTCTTATACTCATTCACTTGTTATCTTCTTTTTGTGGGTTGAAGATTTAAAAGAATTTAAGATGGAAATGAAGAAAGACTGGGATACCTTTAAACTCGTTATTCATTCATAACTATTTTATGGTGTGGAATGGTTTCTTAAAGCAGTAGAAATGGCCAGGTTTCATTGCTGAGGTGTATTAGGAATTTCAGGAATCATTTTTGGCAAATTGTGAATTGTCAGTACCAAAATTTGTTCATGAGATAGATGAGGAGGAAAGTTATATTCATGCTTCTATGACTTGAATAAAGTTAAATATTGATGGGACGGAGAACAGGCAATTTGGATTCATGCCTTTCTCAAAAGCATTTTAGTAAAAGTGACATTGGTGACACAATTTCACATTTCTATGGTGAATAGTTATCAACTAAATATTAATTTTGCATTTAACTGGGTATGTTGGATTCATGCCTTTCACCATAGCATTTGAGTGAAAGTGACATTAGAAACACAATTTCATATTTCTATGGTGAATTGTTATCAACTAAAAACTAATTTTGCATTTAACAGGGCATGTTGAATTCATGCCTTTCACCATAGCATTTGAGTGAAAGTGACATTGGTGACACAATTTCACATTTCTATGGTGAATAGTTATAATGGAGCAATTAATTACATAACACCTTGAAAACAAGTTGGATATTTCAAAATACAATTTTACTGTAGTTTTTTTTATTGCAAATTTAAGGATTCATTTGAAGAGACCTAAATTTTTTGATCTTGTCAAATAAAACAATTCTTGAGCTCATTGTTAATTATCTACCTTGTCTTGAATACCTTGACTGGAAACATGATCAGTAATGTACAAAGGAAATCTTAAAGAAATAAATACTTATACTTTCCAGAAAAAAATACTTCTGCCATTTGTTAATTTTTTTAAAAATTAAACATTTACATTTAAAAATGTCTTCCACTTGTTACAATCCATAAGAGGGAGAGAAACAAAGTTACCTTTATTTTATGTTTTGTTTAAATTTCTGCTTCTATATTTACAAAACATGGACACAAACTCAGTGTCTTATTGTTGTATAGTATGATGCATGAATGAAGAGACCATAACATATTTCTTTATAAAAATATAAAATTGGCTGAAGGACACAGTCACAGCTGGGGTCTGGCTACCCTCTGCCCCGGGCACCGTCGCTATAATATCATGATGTTATAGCGACGGCCACGGCACCGTTCTTCTAACTACCCTAATCCCTTCTGACGGCCTGACTGGCCGACTGACTGTGAGTATCTGTGTATAGCGTGGAGTGAAAAGGTTATTGTTTAACGCTATATTTTTTAAGGCAACAAATGAATTACGAGACTTTTCTTTAGTAACACACAACAGCGAAAATTCTTTATTTGCAGCTTTGAGGCGGTTTGTTCTTGGTGCTGCAAGACTCGTGGTATTTAGGCTTGTTGGTTTTGGAGACGCGATAGCTTAGCGGGATGTTGAGATGGCAGCGTGTCGTTGGACGTGTGAGGGAAGTATTCAAGGCCACCGTGTAGTTTTGTGTGTCTGATATTTGTGGAGAGTAGGCGTTATCTCCATTAATGTGACCAGAGGTGAAATGGGAGCTTGTCGAGAGCGAAGTGGCGCTCGGATCGACATAGTAAATTTTTGTGGTGCTTGTGGAAGGCATTCTGAACGTATCTAATTCATATTCAACTGGGATTCCTTGGTCTAAAATATATTAGACGCAAAGAATCCATAAATTAGAAGGTTCCCTCGCTGAGTGTCCATGTTGCTGCTGCTAGGGTTAAAGCCACAGTGAGATATGTCCACACTGGGTGGCTTGTTTAGCTAAAAAGCATCGCTAAGCAGGGGCGACCAGAGACACGTCTGTTCTGGTTGCTGTCTCAAGCAGAAGAGAGTGTGTTTGGCCGCTCACCCGTTTTGCTAGCCGGAAATGAAGGTCCGGGCTAAATAGGATAAGTCATCCTGATTGGGTGAAATTCAGTGTTGAATTAAATAGCGCGCCAAAACAAAATATGAGATTTTCCTCTTCTCTACATGTGTATATCCTTCCGACCTTCAACCCACCTTTAAACTCAATTTTTATTTTCATGAGGTAGCAACCATTTTGTGGAGTGGAATGTTTTCCAGAAGCTGTAGAAATGGCTGAGCTTAACAGTTGAAGTGTTTGAGGAATCTCAGTATACATTATAAGGGTTTTGAGGTCATTTTGGCAAATTGTGAAATTGAGGGTTTGCCATGTGTGTCTATGGTCAATGAATATGTTTAGCTGACACTGCCACAAAAAAAGGCGTCAAGTGCTGCTCTGCCTGAGGCCTTAGCAGGCATGTATGCTCCAAATACCAGCTGAGAGAAAAAGAAGCTGTCCGTCTCAGTCAATGTAACTAAGAAAGAATTTCTTTTTGGCACCAGGAAGCTCATAATTTCGTGTTTACTTTATTTGTATCTTTTATATTATAAGCTTTTTTCTTTCTTATTTAATCCCCACATAGTACTTAACCGGATGTGAACACAACAATGGCTAATTTAAAAATGATAAAAATAAGTCTTCTGCACACAGGCTCAATGCCTGCCCCAAAATATGAAACATTATTAAAATTAACAATGAATAAAAATACTTGAGGTTTAAAATAAATAATTGAAAAATATGAAATTTTGAGACAACTTAGAATATAAATAAACAGCGATGGAAGACACAAACTGCACCCACATCATCATGTTGGCTAAATGGAATTTAGCAGTTTGCCTAGTTCCAGGGGAGTTTTCTCCGAGCAATACCGGCTTTGCAGAAGCAATGCTGATGGTTAAGCACCTGAGGCGTCCCAGTATGGGGAATTAGGAAGGGACCAAACTTTCCTTGAAATAGCTACTCATGAATCTCGTCTTGTGTGAGGCTTTGCACTATAATGTGGAGGTGCCTTCGTGGTGTAATGGTCAAAGCGATGGACAGCAGAATCATAGCGAGTAAGTTTGAACTCCACCCGCACTATTACATTCACTTTAGGACAAATGTCCTTGGGAAGAATATGAACCCCCTTATCCTCCCAGCTATGGTTTAAATAGTATCACTCCTGTTCTTCAAAAAGGATGGCTTTGGCATTAAATAAACCATGAAGGTTGATATGCCATTAAACAACAAAAAAAACAAAAAAAACAAAAACAAACCAAACTAAACCAAACCAAACATCACTAATAAATGACCTTGCGTCACATTCTGGCTTGGTGGTAAGTCAGTTAAATACTACACAAAGCCACCCAGATCAGTAAACATACATCTGTTATAGAATTACGGAATGATTTTTTTATTAATCATTTTCGTTAATCATATTTTATCATTCGGTTTGGTTGAACTTTGAACTATTCGGCTTAGTGCAGGTACAGGTGCACACACTGAGTACAGTTCACGCTCGCCTGCAGAGGATATGACAATCACAACTGTCATAATAAAAACCCCAGATAGGAATGTGACTGGGGTGTGAATGACGTCATGTCCGGAAGCGATGGGCTGAGGTCAGTAAGTTGATATTTGACTCTGGGCCGGGTAGTCCGGCTGGGGGTTGGCTGTGGGCGATATAGGAACAGTCAGGAGAGTAAAAATTGTGTCTTTCTCTCCTCGTGTCGAAAAACTAAACTCAAGAAGTTAATAAACGTTTCGTACCTGAACTACGGAGAGTCGTCAGTATTTCGGGATTTCTATGCATATGCATATTTTATACATCTAAGAGAACGACGTTGCAAATGAAACGTACACAAATATAAGAAAACCTTTATTTACTTTCCTTTCCTTTTCTCGAGGGTAAGATAGCCTTTCCCTCTAAAAATTTTCCCCATAACACAAAGGTAAATGAACTGAAATAGCTACACGTGAATTTCTCTTCGTATGTGGCTCCACACTAAAAATTGACCACGTGTTCCATTCTAGCTTTGTGGCAAGTCAGTTAAATACTACACAAAGTCACCCACACGCACTAACATACATCAGAGATACCGACGTTACAAATGAAACATACATCGCCAAAAACATTACACAAAGAGAAGACCTTTATATACCTTACATCCCTTTTTTCTCGAGTAAGGTAGATTTTCACACACATTTTCCCGTAACACGAAAGTAAATGTATTGTTACTCTAAGAAACTATCAAAACAAAGTGTGTACATTGCATGAACTTTAAATTCAGACTCAACCAAATCTGATATTATACGAACATGTTAATGCTTCTTGTACACAAGGAAATAAATATCAGAATTATCATTTTCCTTACAATGCTTGTTTGACCTTTCTTTTTTATATTGTTTGCAGATCTTAAGGTTTCTTCTATAGCCAGTGCGGCTACTTCGTTGTCTGGTTAAATTGAGGCTTTCGCAACCACGTTAAGACTTTCCCCAAAATTAGTTGATGACTTTCTTGCATATGTGGCATTTATGATTTAACCTTTTTTTAAAATCAATTTCAATATTTAAAAATTAAACTCCTATTTTCTATTTGCCGTGAAATGGAGAAAAAAAATTCGTTTGTTTATATTAACTTACAAAATTCTATGTAAATTACTAAATTTACATATACGATTGTTAAAGAAGAAAGAAGAGGAGATAAAATATTTCAAATTTTTTTAACAAATGATAATCACGCATGCGTAGTTAAATGGGACAAACAGAAGCATTGTCATAACGTAAGCAACTTGATTAACAGCGGTTATCCAAAGGGTGACACAAAGTAACATTTTCAAATTAAATTTCGTTCACAACAGAAAAATTAGTCTTTGTTTATTTTTTCCTCCCAATTTTCTGAATCGTTTTGCATAAGAAGATAGTTATAAGTAATGTAATGTGTATATAGCTCCACAGGGTACAAAACCTTCCTCACCACCGTACACTTCCAACTCCGCTTAAAAATTGACCTTGTGTCAAATCCTACCCGAGCGGAGGGGTTGGTAAATAGTACCACCGTACACTTCCGGCAAGGAAATTTAGGCGGCTAGCAGGCTAAAAGTGTGTTTCGAATAAATCGTAAAATCTACACCCGTATTCTTGTTTTCTATAAGAAACCCCTCAGGTAAGTGTTTGTTTATTCCTCTACTTAACCAAAATGAAAATTTTAATTCTTCAACCAGTTTTAAATCAATTTATTTTTCCTACTTTTAAAGTATATTTCTTTTGTTAGATTTTAGATATATGACAATTTATTTTCGTATTATCTTCACCTTTTAAAACGTAAACAAAAATTTCAACAATTTCCTTTTTAAATTAATTTTCTCTTTTCATCATCATCTCCTGAGTTTCGATTTTTTAATCATGTGTTTATCGTAATCACGTTATTGTTTTTCAGTTTTGGCACATCAACTGACTTTTATACTGTTTTTGGTTTCACTTTTTCTCAAACGTTTTGTAAAATTTATATATCTACAGTTATTTCTACTTTAAATCGAAAGATAATCGGATGAAAAAGAGCAGAACTACTTTTATGTATATGCAGAGATATTATAATCTTTAGTTCTATTGAATTATATCTCTTAAAATATTCAGACTATTGTCTTCATCTTCATTGTTATATACAGAAAATTTTTGCCGATATGTCATTTGGCCTTCTTCAAGTGTTTCATGGTCAACTAAGGAGCCTGCAAAGAACCTTGAACTGAATGCTTTTTTTAAATCCACGGCATATATTATTCAAATTCTTTTAGACTGTGATCAAGTACAAGTATTAAGCTATAATAAGTAGTCCCTATTGTTTTTATGAATAGTTGGTATTGAAGAGGAGAATCGTTTTAAAATTAATTAGATTTTCATTTTTAATTCTGCGTTTATTGAGAACTTACCTGAGTAATGTTGGTAATATTTTATGATCTTCCGAAGACAATAATCAACATTATAACCCATTGTTTTCAAATTACAGTATTTGATAGCATATAAGATGCACCTTAATTTCAGCAGAGCAAATCAAGGAGAAAAAAGTACAAATATTAAACGTGATGAAATTAATGAATATCATAAATGATAATACTTTTAATCTGTATTATAGCCCTTTACATCATGACTAGGTATATGAAAGTGTTGTGGACCCCCAATGATGGGTCAGTCCTGCAAGCAGTTATGATTTTTACATGATTGAAAGATGACAGAACAAATGACAGAGAAAAGAGGATAAGTTTAAATATCAGGTTTTATTGAGCAAATCATACGCTAAACGTATATGATTGTAGAATTTTGTTTGTTGTATCATGTACGTGTAGTCTCTGTTGAAAGTCGGTGATGTAGAAAGTCTTAGACTCAGCTATCTATTAGTTTGTGGCAATTGTGCGTCTGGAAGGTGACAACGGTCTCTGTCCTTGGTACACATTCTTGTTGTAGCTGTATGGTCAGGTTATTGGTGTTGCTGGGGATGGTTGCTTGCAGAGGCTGGATGATCAATGTCCCTGCTTATGCAGTCTTTGGGAAATGTGGGAGGTCAATGTGTGCTGAAAGTGTTGCTGACTAGTATGAGCAGTGTGGTTACTCATGGACTTGGAGCTTCAGATGCTGGTTACAGAGACTGTGTGATTGATGTCAAGGTTTATTCAATCCTTAGATCACCTGGAGTGTGTTGTTGTGGCCCTAAAGTATTCATGTTAGTCCAAGGGGTGTGGTTACTTGTGGGCTAGACAATGCAGTTGTTATTGCTTGGTTGCACAGAAACAGCTGCTGAGGTAAACTGGAGCTGGTCTGCAGTTGGTGCAAGCTGTTGTGTCATCGTCTCATGATATCTGCCGAGAGATGAAGTAAGCAGACCAGAAGGGGTCTGGAAAGAATTTCTTAAGTTAGCTCTTTGAAGAGCTGATTGAATGAGATTTTCTGAAGTTAGATCTGGGAAGAGCTGTTCGAATGAAAGAGTAGCCGGTTGGTTAGCTGTGATTGTTTGGATTCCACAACAACTGCTTCAGCTGGTGGTAAGGACAAAGACACTATGTTCAGGAGTTTGTTTTTGGGGTGAGGACACAGACTCCATACTGCTAAGAGAGGAACAGATCCTACATCTCCTATGGACTGAGTGAGCCCAGCCATCTGCTGCAATTTGTTGCTACCTGCTGTGTTGATACAGTTTTTGGCTGAGTGAAAAGGTTTCTGTACACAGGAAGTTACTTTATTGAATATAACTAATAATGAAATACTTCATTATACTTTGAAGAGAAACTTTTAAATATTATGTAGTTTATCCTGTGGTTACAAACTTGTTTCTGAAAGGTCAACAGAATTAATCCTTTTGAACAATAGTTTTTGTATTAGTAACAGATGTTTGTTTTATGAACGTAAGCATGACGTTATTTTTCCTGATGTCAGGGGCGACTCTGCAATTCCTCTAAACTAGGGATTTTTGGTTGAGTAGCTGGAACGTCAACAATAAAAGTTACTCTAAAATCTAAGCTAATAGAAGTTGCCAAGTAGCTAATTTCAGCCGACTATCATGAGTTTAAAATGTACTGATGATGGGGGAATTTTAGAAAATATTTTTCAGTAAAAAAACAAAGTGCACCTCATATGTCTTTAAATATGCTAATTCGATCTTAATTTAAATTTCTCTATTTATTGAGAACTTATCTGAAGAATGTTTGTAATGTTTCATCTTTGAAAGACAATAATCAACAATATTAGTGATCATTTTCAAATTTATTAGATTTTTTATTTTAATTTCTCTGTTTGTTGGTAATATTTTATTATCTTCCAAAGAATATTACTGACAATATAACTGATCATTTTCAAATTAATTAGATCTTGATTTGAATTTCTCTTATTTTTAAGAACTTGTCTGAGGAACATATGTAATACTTCATGTGCTTCCATTGACAATAATCAACAGAAAAATCAATTGTGTTTCATTAAAGATTTTTTATTGATAACAAAGCATAAATAGTCCTTAATAATAATTTTTTATTAGTTCAGTTGGGTGGGCTGTCGAATATACTGTCTTCATTTCTGCAAAGGGGTGCAGTATCCTGCAACTTATATTTATGATATGATACTAAACCATCTGATAGTGAGGCTCTACTCTTGGAGCTTTGGTGAATGGGGATTACCAATTTATTACTATTACTCTCAGGTCCACTCTGAATATGAATGAAAGTACCTGTTAGGGTTCAATCTGTGGATCAAAAAAAGCTTTTCAATCTTTTTTTAGGGGTTATTATAAATAATAGAATTATTAGTGTTAAATAACACAACTCAAAGCTATTTAATTGTGTGCAAACAAATGAACTATGGCTAATTTAAAAATAATGTTACCTGACAGACTATTTGTTGACAAAAGAATGTTGAGAGCGGCTACACCAGCTGTACGGCCACTTGCCTCCCATCACGAAAACTATACAAGTTAGACGAGCCAGAAACGCAGGACTCTGTTGGAGAAGCAAGGACGAACTCCTCGGCATATGGCTAAGCAAAAGCAGGATGACCAGCTCGAACATACATACAGCAACTATGTGAGGATACGGGATGTAGCCCTGAAGACCTGCCAAAAGCGATGAATGATAAGGAGAAGTGGCGAGAGAGGGTCAGGGATATCTGTGCTAGCGACACGACATGATGATGAGATATATATATATATATATAAACAAGATTAAATAACCCACTAGAGTTGATGTGCCATAACATATAGCCAAAGCAAACCATTATTTTTTACTTGCTTTTCTCCATTCAATAATTCTTTGCTATTTTAAGAAAAGAAATATCTTGAAATTAATGTTGATAAATTACTTTTCTCCCTTCCTTATTTTTCTGAAAATATTCTCAGAACAATAAAATTTGTTATTAACATAAGTACAAGGCAGTACCAAATAAAGACCTAACTTCTATGTAATTTCAGTTTGCTACATGTTGGCCTAAATTACTACTAAGTTACAACTATTGAGAAGATCTTTAGCAAGAAAGATATTAATGACATCTAATAATAAGCTAATTAGCAGTCGTGCCTATTACAAGTAATCAATTATTTTTTTATTGATTAGAAAGTAGAGAACTGACCCTGTATCGATTCAGAAAGTGATTTTAACTTTTAAAGAAATATTTATTCATGAACAAAAGGAAAGAAAGGATAAGACTCGTTCACAATGTTTGTTTGATTTCATGGATTATGAAAAAAACATTTACTATGCTAAAAATTTTAAACAATTCAAAAACTTTAGTTTCTGCTTCTTTAGGAGAGACTTAAAGAAAAAAATCTATTTGACAATGTAATACCATGCTGTCTTTTCATATTGGTATAGTGTATCTTGGAAATCTGAAATGAAGGTATTTACTAAAGAATCTCTACAAGCCTTTAATTTGACAACATTAAACTTGATAAAATAGTAAAACAAACTTAAAGCTGTGGTGACATGTGGAAGTTTTAAATCATTTCTTTGAAAAAATATCCATAATCATCAGAATAACATACTATATCATTTAATATATAGTCCTCTCTGAGATATTCCTGTAACATAATAATCTGTATCAAAGATGTCATATTAGTATATTTTGGGATACTTTTTTCTATGTCTGGTAAGTAATCAAATATTTGTCAAGCCACTGACATCATTTTAACAAATATTCACATTTTACGCGATGATGTCTTGAATCAAAGTTATATTCTTTAACATCAGCTTTTGATTAAAGAATTTCTACATTTAATATTCAAGATGATAATAAATTCCTAGTAATTGATATAATTGTTAATTAGTTGTAAGCACCACCTAGTCTCTTGAAAAAGACTTTTTTAATGATTCTAGGTAAACACACTACATAATCACTATCATTGAAAGGCTCTATTTGCATAGCTTTCAGACCTTTATTTGCTATAGCCTTACACAACTATCATTTTGATTAAATTTTACAATGTTAACATTTTTCTGATATATATATATATATATATATATATAATGGAACATTCCTAATTTGAACTAAGGCAAACAACATTTGAAAAAAATTCCTGAGTTTAATTTTTAATCACTTTATTTACATTTACTGAGTTTCTTTATATAAAAAGTTAATTCATAACTTTCTATAGATTATTATTTATATGTTAGAGTTTTTTAAAAAAGAACATAGTTCTATAATTACAAAGAAAACCTCACTATCATATCTAATGTTCTTTCTTCTTTATTTTGCAGATAGCAGTTGTAAAGGAGAAGTTTAAAACTGTGTGAACCAACATAAACCTGCCTATCTGAAAGTATATATTTTCAAAGAGTCAGGATCTGCAGTTAGATTGATTTCATCTTTGAATTGTCCCATATAAGCACAAAGTGAGGAATTTCTCATTCTTAACAAGTTTTCACATCAGTATTTCTATTAAGTTAACTTTTGTAAATAAACATGCAAACAAACAGGAAAAAGCAAAACTACATTTGTGAAGTGTGTGAATCAGCATTTTCAAAGAAATCTGATTTAAAAGGGCACATGAGAACACATAAGAAAGAGAAACGATTTTCTTGTCACATGTGTTGCTCAACATTTGCAAAGAATGCATATTTAAAAGAACATATGGGAATTCACCCAGGTGAGGAAGCATATTCTTGTAAAGTGTGTGGTTCAAAATTTCCAACGAGTTCCAAATGGAAATCACACATAGAAACACACAAAAAGAAATCATTCATTTGTAAAGTATGTGGAGAAGCATTTGTATACAATTCACAAATACAAATTCACATGCGAAAACACACAGGAGAGAAACCATTTCCTTGTCCAGTATGTGGTTCAACATTTGCACATAAGTCCCTAATTAAGGCACACATGAGAATACACACAGGATTGAAACCATTTGCTTGTGAAGTGTGTGGAAGAAAATTTTCTCAGCGTTCCAATTTAAATGTACATACAAGAACACATCTGATAGAGAAACCATACCCTTGTGAAGTTTGTGGATTAGGATTTGTAGATAAGTCACGTCTACACAGGCACGAGAAACTACACACAAGAGAGACACCTTTCTCTTGTGATGTATGTAAATCGGCATTTCCTCTCAAGTCAAGTTTAAAATCACACATGCGAATACACACTGGAGATAAACCATTTCATTGTGAAGTTTGTGGTTCAACATTTACACATGCATCATTTTTAAAAACACACATGCGAATGCATACAGGAGAGAAACCATTTTCTTGTAAATTGTGTCCGTCAAAATTTTCCCATAGGTCCACTTTAACAAGCCACATGCGAATACATACAGGAGAAAGACCATATGCTTGTGAAGTGTGTTGTTTAAAATTTGCCCTAATGTCCACTTTAAGAAACCACATGCTAGTTCATACAAAGGAGAAACGATTTTCTTGTGAAGTATGTTGTAAACGTTTTGCAACGATGACTAATTTACAAATCCACATGCGAACGCACACTGGAGAGAAACCATATTCTTGTGAAGTATGTGGAGCACGTTATAGTGTTAAACATAGTTTGAATCTACATTTGAAAAAACACACAGATGAGAGACCATTGTCTTCCTAAGTGTGTTGTGACCCAAAAGGTTTACTTTTATCCCAGAACGGGGTTTTATTTCACATGTGTGAAGATGGGGCAGGTTGGCACTTGATCCCCTATAGAATAAGTTCTCATTCAGAGTTTTTCTCTCAGGCATATAAGACCTGGCATATTACGTGAGGGATTAATTTAGGGCCAGACCGACCGCCGCTGGCAAGGGGTTCCAAATTTCACACTATCCACACACCCACCAGGCCGCTTTCCTTCCTTCCCCTTGACAATGGAAGATATGAGCCTATAGGTTTTAGTCGTAATAATATTATATTGTAGTAGTCGGCAACTCCGGTTTCCCGTGTGATATTTTAGAGGAATTTATAGGACAATTTTAAGCAAGATAACATAAGGCGAATAGAAGCTGAAAAGGAAATGTGACTCAACAAATACGTCGCCCTGTCAGCTGGGGCTGTAGAATACGCTGACTGCACCTCTGCAGAGGGGTAAAACCCCCCCAACGAGGCTACCTGTTGGCCGTGGGTGGCGACCCGTGATGCTTAAGGACGGGATCCTGGTGGTTGAGCAGTACTTGGCCTGAAAATCGAGTGGTCAAGTCTCTTGCAACACACCACTTTGGCCCTTACTGGGCTAGACGGGCGGTCGGAGAGGCCCGATCCGATCAATCGGCTGGTCATGACAGTACTCTCTTAGATTTTTAGGTTTTTTTTTTTTTTTTTTTTTTTAAATCTAAATGAGGACGATGGCTGTAGGGTCAATCATGCTGTGGAAAGACTCGTAGTCCTTTCTGTCCCTGGGGAAGTAGTTATCTTGGGAACGAAAACCCAGGGACAAAAAATTAATTCGTCTATCACCAGCATGAGTATACTGAACATGTAGCCCTGGTGTTGCTAGGCGAATGGGTTTCCCCCTAGGCACATCCCCATATGGGGCTCCGAGGTGGGTGGGGAGCATGTTCAGTGAAACTCATCCAACACTTTTATGGCTTCTGTTAAAACAAAAACCCAAGCAAAAAGACCCCATATTGAATGTGATTCAGACAATGATGAGCCATATCCAAGGTTCATCATTCTAGAATCAAAAGAAAAACTACCGCTAACAAAAATATCCCCCTTCATCATAGAAAAATGTATTTCAGCTCTAATATCACCCAAAACCGTAAAAAACTTGAAAAATGGAACCATCCTTATAGAGGTGACAGGAAAAAAACAAGCCGAAATAATATTAAAGCAAAAAAAAATCCACAACATCGATATAAAAGCTTACCCCCATGAGAGATTAAACACCTCTAAAGGGGTGATAAGAAATGGAGAGCTATCATTATGCTCAATAATGGAAATTAAAAATGAACTAAAAAAACAAAATGTAATAGATGTCAAAAGGATAACAATCAAAAAACAAAACGAAATAATTGAAACCAATACCTACATTCTAACCTTTAATAACCCAAAACCCCCTTTAGAAATAAAAATAGGCTATACAGTGGTTAAAGTTGAGACATACATCCCAAATCCCAGAAGATGTCATAACTGCCAGAAATATGGACACTTGAAGCAGCACTGCACAAGAAAACAAGTGTGTGTCAAATGTGGAGAGCAGGAACCAAATCACATAGAGGAATCCTGCAAAAACAGTCTAAACTGTAACAACTGCAAAGGGAATCATAGAGCAGACTCAAAGTACTGCAAAATCTGGGAAAGGGAAAAGGAAATTATCAAAATGAAAATCACCAAAAACATTACCTTCCCTGAAGCAAGAAGACTCGTAGAAAATCCCTTTAACAAATTAACTTTCTCTCAGGTAACCAGGACTCCCTCAAACCAAGTAGAAAACGAAGCAAAAACACAAATAAAAACAACAAAAATAGAAGAAGAATTAACAAATTTAATAAACGACCTACATGAACTAATCAAAACCCTTAAAACCATTATACCCAATGTACAACTAACTCCAACTGACAAATCAAAAAACATCCCTTCAACCTCTAGCCAAAAAAATGAAACGCTAACTATCAAAAACAGAAACCGATCAACCTCAAGAACCAGAGAAAAAGAAGAAAAACAAAAACCTACTCAACACACCCCTTCAAAAACCAAAAATAAATCCAGAAACATAGAAAGTATGGAAACCGAAATGGACTCGACACCTAAAATCGAAAATACAAAAATTAAATAGTACACCCTAAACCCAAGACACACACTGCATAAATAGTTATGGCCAAATACCAAAATACCCACAAGATAATCCAATGGAACTGTCGTGGCTACAAGGCAAATTACAACGAACTCCAGCTGTTAATAACTGAACAAAATCCTACCATTATATGTCTCCAAGAAACATTCAAAAAAAGCAATGATAAAACAAACATGAAAAATTATGAGCAATATGACTATATACATGACACGGGACTAAGAGCTTCGGGTGGTGTATCAATCCTAATAAGGAAAAACATTCCCCAAAGCAAAATCAACATCAGCACCCCCCTACAAGCAGTAGCAATTTCAGCAACTTTACACAAAACCACCGCTATCTGCTCTATATACATTCCACCTCAAGATCCTATAAACGAAGAACAGCTAAATAACTTAATAAATCAACTCCCTAAGCCATATATATTGATGGGAGATTTCAATAGCCACAACATTTTGTGGGGAAGCAGGACAACGAGCAAAAGAGGTCAGACCCTTGAAAAAATCATTAATAACAACAACCTATGTCTCCACAATCGGAAAGCTCAAACCCACCTAAGCTCATCCTCAGGTACATTCTCTGCTATAGATCTAACACTCAGCGATCCAGCCACCTTTATAGAATATAACTGGAGGGTATATGAAGATTCCTGCGGCAGTGACCACTTTCCAATCATAATAGAAAATACTAAACCAGGAAAATCAGACCCACAAACAGTCTCAAAAACCCCACGATGGAATTTCAAAAAAGCAAACTGGCAAGCCTACAAAAAACTATGCCTTGACACCCTAATCCCAGAAACAAATATAAACCAAGAAGAACCTATAATACATTTCACAAACACCCTAATTAATATAGCAAACAAAACCATACCTAAAACTACAACATCCCCAAAACATAACAATCCCTGGTTTACGGAGGAGTGCAAAACTATGATCAGAGAACGCCAAAGAATCCTCAGGAAATTTAAAACCAACCCTTCATCAGAAAATCTAGACAAATATAGACAACAAAGAGCTAAAACTAGACGCACAATTAAAGAAGCTAAAAGGTCCTCCTGGAGAAACTTCACTGCAAAAATAAACTCAAATACTAATCCCAAAACAATTTGGAACTTTGTAAAGAAAATATCAAATAAAACTGTCCACACTCCTATAAATCATCTCTCCCAAGGAAGCACAAAAGCTTTGAATGAAAAACAAATAGCTAATCTGATGGCAGAAAACTTTGCCCAAGCATCATCTACCAAAAAATATTCCAACAAATTTAACTCCATCAGAATCAAAGAAGAAAAGAACAAAATAAAGTTCACCTCTGACAATACTAAATGCTACAACCAACTTTTCACCCTAGATGAACTCCAAAATTCATTATCCAAATCCAATAACTCAGCTGCTGGTCCAGATGAAATCCACTACACATTTCTTAAAGAATTACCTTCAATTTCCCAGAAATATCTCCTAAACATATATAACAATATCTGGATCTCAGGCAATATCCCTACTTTATGGAAGCAAGCTACAATCATCCCCATCCTCAAAAAACAAAAAGACCCAACAAATCCCACCAGCTATAGGCCCATAGCCCTAACTAGTTGTGCATGCAAAACTTTAGAAAGGATGATAAACCAAAGACTAATATGGTTTCTTGAATCAAATAAACTGCTCTCAAACCTACAAGCAGGCTTCAGAACAAAAAGAAGCACAATGGACTAGGTGGTTTATATAGAAACTCTAATCAGAGAAACATGCATAAAAAAGGAACACCTAGTGGCAGTCTTTTTTGATCTTGAAAAGGCCTATGACACAACGTGGCCATACGGAATTCTCAAAGACCTTAAAAACTTTGGGTTACAAGGTAGACTTCCCATCTTCATCCAAAACTTTCTTGAAGACCGATCTTTCAGGACACTGATTGGCAGCACATACTCTGATTCGAAGTCACAAGAGGTGGGAGTTCCTCAGGGCAGTATTTTATCAGTATCCCTATTTATAATAAAAATAAACAGCATAACATCCTGCCTCCCTCCAGAAATCAAAGGGTCATTATATGTAGATGACTTCCTCATCTGCTATAATTCAAAAAACATGACAACCATAGAAAGGAAAGTACAACAATGCATAAATAAAATCGAAAAATGGACCACAGAAAATGGATTTACAATTTCAAATAGTAAAACAAAATGTGTACACTTCTGTCAAATCCACAAGATGCACAACCACCCTAAACTTACATTAAATAACACTGAAATACCCATAACAGATGAACATAAATTCCTTGGCATTATCTTTGACTCGAAATTATCCTTTATCCCACATATAAAAAAGCTAAGAATAAAATGCAATCAAGCCATGCAACTACTGAGAGCCATAGCCCACACAGACTGGGGTGCTGATAGAAAGACACTTATCAAGCTATATAGATCTCTAATAAGATCAAAACTTGACTATGGCTGTTTCATATACGGAGCAGCCAGAAAATCCTACTTACAACGACTGGAAACAATACACCACCAAGGACTTCGCCTTACTTTAGGAGCCTTTAATACTTCCCCAAAGGAAAGTCTATACATAGAAGCAAACGAACCCCCTCTCTATTTAAGAAGACAAAAATTAGTACTACAGTACTACATCAAACTCATCTCCTGTCCACAAAATCCTGCTTATGACTACACCGGCAAAACAAAATATGAAAACCTGTATCAAAATAACCCAAAAAAAATCAGACCTTTTAGCTTAAGAATAAGTGACCTCCTCAACGAAATCAAAATCAACACTAAAATAGTACACCATACCATACTCTCCAAAACGGCACCATGGACCATAAGGCAACCAACTATAAACTTAGAACTGGCTAAGTTACCCAAAATAAAAACACACCCCATCACTTATCAAGAGAAACTCATAAAAATACAAAATAAGTTCCCAGATCACTATCACATCTATACAGACGGATCCAAACAAGGAAAAAAAGTAGGCTGTGCTGCTATTTCTCAAAAAAAAGAAACCCTAAAACGCCTACCTAATGAAGCTTCAATTTACAGTGCAGAAACCACAGCCATTGATCTAGCTATGAATATCATAGCAGATCATAAAGCTTCCAAATTTATCATATACACAGACTCCAAATCAGTCCTGCTAGCACTACAGAACAGAGATACATCATCCCCCTTGATTACAAAGCTCTTAAACAAACTAAACTCCCTCTCTAAAAATAATAGCATCATATTCACCTGGATACCAAGTCACATTGGCATCCAAGGAAATGAAAAAGCAGACAAAGCTGCAAAAAAAGCTCTTCAAATTGATATGTGCAAATCAAAAATCCCATATACAGATCTAAAACCAACCATAAAGAAATTTATATCAGACAAATGGCAGAAATCATGGGACAATCAGACCCAAAACAAACTCCATGAAATACAAGAAGCTATCGGAGAGTGGCCAACAGGCTACAGAAGTAACAGAAGAGAAGAAGTAATACTTGCCAGATTGCGTATTGGGCACACCCACATTACTCATTCACACCTGTTAAAAGGGGAGGATGCCCCAGTGTGCCCATCATGCAAAGTACAACTCACAACCAAACATATCCTTCTAAATTGTAACAACCTTAAACATATCCGCACTAAATACTATCAAGCAAGAAACCTGAGGGACATCTTTAAGAATACAAACCCTGAAAACATTTTTAATTTTCTAAAAAAAAGCAACTTTTTCAGTAAGATATAGCCAAACATCTCTATAGAACCGCTATTTTAATGACTGAAATTAAAAATAACCTTTTTGGCATTAAATGACCCACAGGGGTTGATATGCCGTTAAACAAAACTCAAACTCAAACTCAACAAATACGTAGCAGAACTGCAAAGAACAACTTAGACCACTTAAAATACATGAATCCTTTACTATACAAAGAGATACACTTTCAAAGTGTCAAATATATAATAAATGGACAGTCCACGAATATAAATGTCTTTTCTTGACTTTTGTTTTTCTTCAAATTGAGAGAGAGAGAGAGTATACAAAATTTGGTATAAGGAGAGATAGTCCCAAAGTTACTCATCTTATTTTTCGACAGGGTTCCACTGGAGAATCCTTCTTCTTTTACGGGCTAATAGACTTTAGGCTATTTTTAATACTGGCTTGAAGAAAATGGCTTCTTCGTGTCTCGCAGATATTTTTTTTGTCTTCTTCACCCGGAGTACTTGGCTTTTGGTTCTGTCTACTACAAACCCTGCCCAAACAACTGATTTTCTTATTTTCTATTTCCGCTGACGGGAAGGAGTCCCTACTTCCGTTTTAGGGTCTCAGCCAATCATTTGGCTTCTCCTTCCTTCCCCCTTCCGGTGTCCGGCGACCTGAGGTTACTAAGTACCAACATCTGTTGATATCCCCTCTGTGACCTACATTCTTTCTTAACGGTCACTTTTTTGACAGGTTGCCACTGTTCATTCCAACGGGAGGATAGTATTAATCTTATTTCTATTGTCTCCATGGGCTATCACGTGACAGTGTGGATCTGTATTGTCCGAGAATTGACACTGAAAAGCACACATGCAATTTTTGATTTTGTCCTGTTTATGAGATAGACAAGGAAGAAAGTTTTATTCATGCTTCTATGAATTGAATAAAGTTGAATATCAATGGGGCAGAGAACAGGCAAGTTGGATTCATGCCTTTCACAAAAGCATTTCACTGAAAGTGACATTGGTGACACAATTTCACATCTTCGATTATTCGCAAAATTGGAGATACTCAAAGAGCAAATGATGTCATCATCCAACTTTCAAATAGAAATTGATGTTAAGACATTACCTGTACGATCTTAGTGTTTTTTTTTTAATATTTTATATAAAGTTTTTTTTCTATATTAATGAATGGGTTTAAAGCATTTGGCATCTTCATTATTCTTTAGTAGCTCATTATTTTCTGTTTCGTATTCCACAAAGAACTTGCCCAATTGACTGGGGCTGTAGAATACATCGACTGCACCTATGCGGTGGGTTATGACCCCCCCCCCCCAATGAATTTCCTAGATAGGACACTAAACAATCTAATGGTGAGGTTTTTAGTGATGCTGGGGCTTTGGAGAATGTAGAATACTCCTTCACTGCCATTGCTCCCTGGTCCACTCTGGCCTGGAGAAGTAACTCTTCTACTAAACTGAATTGTTTGAATTAAAACTGTTTGACTAAATGGAAGAGCTTGAAATAGAAATGTTTTGGCTATTAAACTGTGTACTTACATTTTAAACTGCGCACTTAGGCTAAACTGAATTGTTTTAAAGTGAACTGTTTTTGATTTTGAAACTCTATTGATGCTAAACTGAATTGTTTAATATAGTACTGTTTTGATGTTTAACTGTGTTAACAAAATCTATGATTATACTAAACTGAATTGGCTGAATTAGAACTATTTAATTAACTGAATAGCTTGAAATAGAAATGTTTTTGACCATTAAACTGTGTACTCACGCTAAAGTGAATTGTTTGAAATAAAATTGATTATTCGTATAAAATGGAATTAATTAGAACAAAACTGCGTACTTATGGTGAAGTATTAGAAGTGTTTGACTAAACTGAATAGCTTGAAATAGAAATGCTTTTGACAAACTGTGAACTCATGTTAAGTGAATTCTTTGAAATAGAACTGAATTTTTTCATAACAATGGATTTGGCATTAAATAACCTACAAAGGTTGATATGCCATAAAACCCAACCAACCAAACCAAATCCTCGGGGAACAGAGCAATTAATTACATACATGCCTTGAAAAAAGTTGAATATTTTTTAAATACAATTTTATTATAGTTTTTTTTTATTGCAAATTTAAGGATCCATTTGAAGAGATCTAAATTTTTTTGCTATTGTCAAATAAAACAATTTTTTAGCTCATTTTTAATCATCTCCCTTGTCCTGAATATCTCAATTGGAAATGTGCTCAATAATGTACAAAAGAAAATCTTTGAGAAATAAATACTTATACTTACCTGAAAAAAAATGCTTCTGTCATTTGTTAAATTTTGTTCTTAATTAAACATTTACATTTAAAAAGGTCTGCCACTTGTTACAATCCATAAGAGGGAGAGAAACAGTCACCTGTATTTTATGTTTTGTTTAAATTTCAGCTTCTATATTTACAAAATCAGTATCTTATTGTTGTATAGCGTGATGAATGAATGAAGACACCATAACACATTTCTTTATAAAAATATAAAGTCTCTCTTCTTCATAACACGAAAGGTCCGAAAAATGTTGAAAGACATAGACTGTTGGAGAACTACTGTATTGACACTTTTCTTAACTTGTGTTGCGATTCTCTATTTAAGGACTTCGCTTTTTAATTCCTTGACAGGAAGCTCTTCGCTGGGAGCTACCTGCCCCCTCTCCTGGGCACGGCCCTTCAAACTGCTCAAATCCCTTCCTACTGATCAACTGTTGGTGCCTGTGTATATCGTTCTGGCCCACAACCCACCTTTTAAACTCCATTTTTTCTCCATTCCCACCTCAACTTCTTCCCGCCAAACCTTGGAGCAGTGAGTGATGAGCATGGAGAAAGATTCCACCAAGACGTTACGAAGAGGGAGAGCAACTATCAAGGCAAATGGAACCCCGGGATGATGGGAGACTTCTGCTGGATGCTCTTGCATGACATCCCAGAGGCAAAATACACCAGATCTAAGAAAACACACTTTTGACTGTGGTATTATGAATTGTGTAATTGTGTCATCCAAGTATATTGATTTAATCAGTGTTCTTTATCTATCCTGTTTTATCTATTATCATCATCATCATCATGTCGCGCCGCCTGCGCGGATATCCCTGACCGTCTCTCGCCATTTCTCCCTATCATTCATCGCCTCCGGCAGGTCCTCAGGGTTACATCCCGTGTCCTCACATAGCTGCTGTATGTAAGTTCGTGCTGGTCGTCCCACTCTTGCACATCCATGTGTGGGGGTCCACAGGAGTACATCGCTTATGAGCTCGTCCTTGCTTGTCCTGCGTGTCTGGTTCGTCGAACTTGTATAGTTTTTGTGATGGGGGGCAAGTGTCCGTATAGTTGGAGTCTCGTGGGGTGTTGTCGCCAGGACTTGTTTAATACTGTTCTCAACATTCTTGTATAATTTCCGTCCAGCCTCCTCTCCAGCCGCTTCGTAAGCGTCCATGTGGTGCATCCATATAGCAGTATCGACACAACCGCTGCCTGGAAGAAACTGCGTTTCATTTTATCAGTTAGGTCCGACTTCCATATGATCGAGAGCCTATCGATAGCTGTCCATGCCTTCGTCAGTCGTGTGTCGATGTCTTTCTCGGTTGATGAGACGCTGCTTCCTAGGTAGGTGAATTTGTCGACTGGTTTCAGAGAGGCTCCGTCTAGTGTGGCAATGTTGCCCGTTTGGTTGTAACACATATATTCGGTTTTGTTTGCATTGACATGGAGGCCAATGCCAGCTGCGGCTCGTTCCAGACTATGCAGTAGTGTCTCTGCTTGATTAGGCGTATTCGCTAGTAACGCCAAGTCATCAGCGTAGTCGGCGTCCGTGATTGTTTTTGCGGGGTACCTTTTGCTTCTTCTCTTAGTCAGCTGGAAGCCATTTTCTCTGATTTTGTCGATCGAAGTCCTAAGCACATAGTCTAGACAGATGATAAAGAGGTACGGGGCTAGTGTGTCTCCTTGTAGTACTCCTGCAACTATGTCGAAGTATTCCGTGTCTCCATCTGGTGAACGTACTTTCACTTTGGTGTTTCTGTAGAGAATCATTATCGCTGCTACGGTTTCTTTTGGTAGGCCGTATGCTAGTAGGATTTGCTCCATCTTCCCTCTGTGTATGGAATCGAATGCCTTGGTAAAGTCGACAAATAGTAATGTCGCCTGTAAGTTTTTTGCCCGAACGCCTTCCAGGATTCTACGGATGGTCAGTATTTGTGAGGTTGTGGATCTATTTCTCCGGAAGCCATTTTGGTTTTTCCTAAGGATGTTGTCCATTTTGGGTTCTATGCGGTTTCGTAGTAGGGCATTGTAGATTTTGGCTGCTATGGATGTAAGTGTTATCCCTCGGTAGTTCTTGGCTAGTCCGAGGTCACCTTTTTTAGGGAATGGAAGGATGCATCCCTTCGTCCATCGTTCTATCCTATTTTGACTATAGACTGCGTTGCATTGCCGGAGCAGTATATCGTCGAATTGTCTCGTCTTCCACACTTCTGGGGGGATCTCGTCTAGCCCCGCCGCTTTCCTATTTTTAATTCTTCTGAGAACCGAGTCTAGTTCTTCTTTGGTGAAAGGACCTAGTTTTACGTCTAATTGCTTACTAATAATTCTGGTGATCGGTTCATCCGTTATTTCCGGTGGGTTTCCTAGTAGATTTTTGAAATGCTGTTCCCACAGTTTTACTCTTTCTTGTTGGCTTGCAGCTTTCAATTTTGCTTTGGCTGTGCTCTTCCTTCCACTTACTTCGTTTATTGTTTGCCAGGCTATCCTGGATTGCCTATCTTCCACCGAGTCTCTAATCTTATCTATCTGATTTTGTACGTATTCTGCCTGTTCTTTTAGGTATATTCCTGTTAATTGATGTTGTGCCTTTTCTAGTTTTCGTGCATTTGTGTTTGTTGGGTTCTTTCGATAGCTTTTGGAGGCAGTCTTCACAAGTGCACGTTTTTCTCTAGCCGCTAGCGTTTCCCAAGGGACTCTATATTTAGTTCTAGGCTTTGTTGGAATACACTTTTCTGCCGCCTCCAGGTGTGCTTCTACAAAATTTTCATATTCGTCATTTGGGGTGCCTATTTCTGCCTTCTCTTGTAGTGCTTCGAATTTGTTTCTTAATTCTAATGCATACTTATCTCTAATATCTCTGTTGTTGAGTAGGGCCCAGTCATAGTGCTTGGTCGTCGCTTTACGTGGCGTTTTTTCTTAGGCTTAGTCGTACTTTGGCCGTAACTATTCGATGATCGGAGGACACACCCTCGAAAGAGGAGTATGCCTCGCAATTCATCGCACTGTTTTTCCATTTCCTGTTTATAAGGACGTAGTCTATCTGTGCTTTACTCTTATTCGCGTATGTGTAGGTCCATAATTTCCCCTCCCTTTTTTGAAAGTTTGTATTGAGGCATGTTAATCTATTTTCTATCATGAAATCTATTAAATGCTGTCCATTCCTGTTAGACGCGCAGTGTAGGCTGTATTTGTTGTGTCTGTTTTTCCCGATTTGTGCATTCATATCTCCGCCAATGACTAGCAGGTTGTGTTTCGGAATGCTACGTACTAGGGAGGATAGATCTTCGTAGAAGGTGGCTATTTCGTTTTCTTCGCTAACATTGGTAGGGCTGTAGCAGGAGATAATTGTTGCTTTGGGGTTGCCATTAAACGTTGCGGCCATCATCCTAGGTAAAATATGAAACGCTTCACGAATTTGCGTGTCATCCTTGCGCCGGGGCCATGCTAATCTTCTCTGTATCGTTCCAATTTTAGTATATGTACCGCCGAAGCTGAAATATGCACATATATTCTCTGTTTATACTAAAATGAGACTATTTAAAAGCCAGAAAACTAGAGGTGATAGAGCAAAACTATTTATAAATTTGAATTCGGCACACCCAAATTAACAAAAAACACCTATCCCCATTCTTGCCTCAGACCAAAAATTTATTTTTGTAAACCAGTGTGATGAGGTACTAAAGAATTTACACCGTAAACTTTAAACACATTTATTACCATAAAGACCTATGAAAAACATTAACATGTTACAGTTAATTTCTCAAGATGAATTTGTATTTTAAAACTGGATGACGAGATCATTGGCTCCTTGGTTATTTCCAATTTCATGAAAAATCAGTGCATGGAAGAACAGATAAAAACGAGACACTTTAATAGCAAGTTAGCAGAAGAGAAATGAGTGATATTGAGTGTTCTTTTCAAAAGACAATTTAATATGTGAACAATAATATGAAAGAACGACTTGAACAAATGTGATGGGAATAATATGTGTGCGTTAGCTGTTACGTATGTCTCGTGTCCAGACGATATTCAAGATATTTTGGTATTCCTACTTGTCTTGGACACGTCGGCGACGAAGTATGTAAACAAATAAAAATTTATAATTCATCCTATTTACCTGACTTGGCTCATAAGGGTTGTCTCATGGGTAATAATAAAAAAAGTTATCGACAATAGGTTGAGGAATTATTGCCCTAAAACAATGTATCAGAATGACAAGCAAAATAAAATTAAACATGACTGCAATTTCAACACCATATAAAATACATTTATTCTATAAGCATTCGACTAACAAAACATAAACATATAATAAAGTTCATGAGATGTACAGATAGGACTTATCTGATGGTTGATGCAAAGACTCAATAAAGGTATGACAGAAAATTATGTTCTATCAGGCTTCTTCTCTGTTGTTCATTTTCTCACACGTGGTCATGCTGTAGTGAGAGAAGAAATTTATCTCCTTGGATCAAAGCGCGTAAGAATGTGCCTTCCATGTCAAGCAGTAAAAAATATGTTCACTTCTGGAAGCAGAAGTTATAGTGGGCTGAACTCGAGTCTCGCGAGAAGAAATCTACCACACATGTAAATTTCTATTTGCCGGAACTTGCATAAAAGACCATGCCAGCAGCAGGAAGCAGTTGTTTTTGTTCTTTGTGGACTGCTTTTTGACTGACAGAGCAAACGAGTTGACCAGAGGTATACTGAGGAAGGGCTGCTAGGCATGTGTGTTATTATTTTTAGTCAACTGAGGCTACCCAATTGTCTGAGGATACAACAGTAGGGAAAACAAATCACGGAATCCATTTCTCTCCGTTGTACAATTGCTTACTAGTCCTGACTGTCTAGTAATTGATTTAGATTCAACAACCAATAACTACACATGCCTTTTCTTCCCAACTGCTCACGTGGCATTTATCTTTTCAACTATTCCCCCAAGTTCAAACTACCCTCACCCTGCATTCCAATTTGTGCCAGTTAGTCAAAAGTGGTCTCATTCTTTCTACTCCAGGGGTTTCTGGTCAGCTACCTCCCACTACCTTACCCTAGTGTGTCTGCTGTTATGTGTATATGTTGAAAGTATACTGTACATCACACAGTGTGAATGCAGCATACAGTTCACATAGTAAATAAAGTGTGCGTGAATAAAAAAAAAAAAAAAAAGATGGGGATAATTCAAATACACTTATTTGTAAAGAAAGGCCACATTTTTTCAACAGGAAGTTTTTATGAGGAATGTTTCACTTATCGGCATGACTGTTAGAGTGTTCGCCAATGGCCCGGAAGACCAGGGTTCAATCCCAGGTTGAGTCATACTAAAGACTCAAAAATGTTACTTGATGCCACCTTGCTTAACACTCAGCAATATAAGATAGAGATCAAGGGTAAAGTGGAGCAATCCAGAGAAAGAAGTAGTGCCCTCCCCTACACCTTGGTGTAGTAGCTATTGAAATGGGAGCCTTCGGGTCAAACTCAACTAAGTTTGCCAACTTTACTTATTTGAGTTTGTGAGAAAACTTTTCCAGACATCAGAGAAACATCTTCAAGTTCTATAACTTGATGATCCGAGTTATAGAGATGATCAAGGATGAGATGATCCGAGATCAGCAAGTCATTTCTGTTCGCTTGAAACATTACTGGAGTAGAATCACATCAACATATTACTTCAGAGTTCAGACATCAACTGACAATTTGATTTTAGGCGCCAAACCTTATGTTGCTCAAGTGGTTGCTGAAATAAAAAAGGGTTCATTTTTTAACTTCACTTCCTTTAGACTTTGTGATTCTAAAAACTGTATCTTATCAGCCAATATATTCATCTGTAAAACAATCATATAAAACTATATATATATATATATATATATACTTGGTAAAATAGTATAGACACCTTTTGTCTATATATTTTTATTTTGATCCATTCAAGTCGTCATATAATGTTATAATGTCTGGCCAGAATTGGCTAATAAATTTTCTGTACTTAACTAGTTCCCAAGTATTTTTGAATCCATCTTGGGCCATCATCAGGGAGTGTGTATATTGCAAAAGTGATACAACCTTTGTGCGTGCAACTTTGTAAGAATTAAGCGTTAAGTGTTTATACTGGTGTTATATTGTTGTGTTTGTTTAGTAAATTTGTTCTATGAACAGCAACAGTAGCTGAGTACATCAGTACAGGATTCAAAATTAATTTTTATTAAGATTGGGACTCATATTTCTAATGTGTGCTCCCCGGCTTTTTAGCTGGGCCGTCTGGCATTCGTGCCGGATGGGCGCTCGAAAACAAGAGCAGACTCGGGGCCAAATAGGCCCCCAGCTTCGGCTGGGCAACCTTCGGGTGGGCGAGCTGCACTTTTGTCCCCTTTGTACGGCACTAGACCAAGCGTCTAGTTTAAGCCGTTAACTGGCATACGTGCCCGGACCCACATTTGGGTTCGTGAAACTGCTTGCCTCATCAGGCTCACATTGCACTAAGTGAGCCGATGAGCAGCACAGACAAGCAGGGTTCGAGTCTCGGCTCCTTCCCGACCTTCCCCTCCCCTTTATCCCCACTTTAATTGGCCTTCAGGCTTTTGACCTTGTGTCAAGTCGTGTCTGGTGGGAGGCAG